>JAECYA010000362.1:0-557142 GCA_018153455.1 Drosophila parabipectinata | reverse complement strand
CTGATAACCCGCCACTAGGACGTGCCTGGCCGATCTCACTGCCAAGGCCTGGAGTGCCGTACGGTCGATCCCCCTGCCAAGGTGGGAGTGCCCAGCCGATTTCCCTGCAATCTGATACCCCTGCCGAGACGTGAAGTGCCTGGCCGATCTTCATGCCAAGGCCTGGAGTTTTGGCTGATCCCCCTGGCGAGGCGTGGAGTGCCCAGCCGATTCCCCTGCAAGCTGATACCCTGCCGAGACGTGAAGTGCCTGGCCGATCTCCATGCCAAGGCCATGAGTGCCCGGCCAATCCGCCTGCCGAGGCGAAGAGGTGCCCAGCCGATTCCCTTTCGACGCGTGGAGTGCCTGGCCAATCCCCTGCCAGCTGATAACCTGCCAATAAATGATATGCCTGGCCGATCTCCCTGCCAAGGCCTTGAGTGCCCCTGCTAGCTGATACCCCTGCCGAGACGTGAAGTGCCTGGCCGATCTCCATGCCAAGGCCTTGAGTGATCGGCTGATCCGCGTGCCGAGGCGAGGAGTGCCCAGCCGATTCCCCTGCCGACGCGTAGAGGGCCAGGCCGATCCCCTGCCAGCTGATAACCCGCCACTGCGTGACGTGCCTGGCCGATCTCACTGCCAAGGCCTGGAGTTTTGGCCGATCCCCTGGCGAGGCGTGGGAGTGCCCAGCCGATTCCCCTGCCGACGTGTGGAGGGCATGGCTTATCCCCTGCCAGCTGATAACCCGGCAATAAATGATATGCCTGGCCGATCTCCCTGCCAAGGCCTGGAGTGCCCGGCCGATCCCCCTGCAAGCTGATACCCCTGCCGAGACGTGAAGTGCCTGGCCGATCTCCATGCCAAGGCCTTGAGTGCCCGGCAGATCCGCCTGCCGAGGCGAGGAGTGCCCAGCGATTGCCCTGCCGACGCGTGGGAGTGCCTGGCCTGATCCCCTGCCAGCTGATAACCCTCCAATACGTGAAGTGCCTGACCGATCTCCCTCCCAAGACCTTGAGTGCCCTGCTAGCTGATACCCCTGCCAAGACGTGAAGTGCCTGACGATCTCCCGCCAAGGCCTTGAGTGCCCGGCCGATCCCCCTGCCGAGGTGGGAGTGCCCAGCCGATTCCCCTGCCGTGGCGTGGAGTGCCTGGCCGATCCCCTGCCAGCTGATAACCCTCCAATACGTGAAGTGCCTGGCCGATCCTTCTGCCAAGGTCTTGCGTGCCCGGCTGATCCGCCTGCCGAGACGAGGAGTGCCCAGCCGATTCCCCTGTCGACGCGTGGAGTGCCTGGCCGATCCCCTGCCAGCTGATAACCCGCCAATAAATGATATGCCTGGCCGGTCTCCCTGCCAAGGCCTGGAGTGCCCGGCCGATCCCCCTGCCGAGGTGGGAGTGCCTGGCCGATCCCCTGCCAGCTGATAACCCTCCAATACGTGAAGTGCCTGGCCGATCTCCCCGCCAAGGCCTTGAGTGCCCGGCCGATCCACCTGCCGAGGCGACGAGTGCCCAGCCGATTCCCCTGCCGACGCGTGGAGTGCCTGGCCGATCGCCTGCCAGCTGATAACCCTCCAATACGTGAAGTGCCTAGCCGATCTCCATGCCAAGGTCTTGAGTGCCCGGCCGATTCCCCCTGCCGACGCGTGGAGTGCCTGGCCGATCTTCCTGCCAAGGCCTTGAGTGCCCGGCCAATCCACCTGCCGAGGCGAGGAGTGCCCAGCCGATTCCCCTGCCGACGCGTGGAGTGCCAGGCCGATACCCTGCCAGCTGATAACCCTCCAATACGTGAAGTGCCTGTCCGATCCTTCTGCCAAGGTCTTGCGTGCCCGGCTGATCCGCCTGCCGAGGCGAGGAGTGCCCAGCGATTCCCCTGCCGACGCGTGGAGTGCCTGGCCGATCCCCTGCCAGCTGATAACCCGCCAATAAATGATATGCCAGGCCGATCTCCCCTGCCAAGGCCTTGAGTGCCCCTGCTGGCTGATACCCCTGCCGAGACGTGAAGTGCCTGGACGATCGCCTGCGAGCTGATAACCCTCCAATACGTCAAGTGCCTGGCCGATCTCCCTGCCAAGGCCTGGGAGTGCCGGGCCGATCCCCCCTGCCGAGGCGAGGAGTGCCCAGCCGATTCCCTTTCAACGCGTGGAGTGCCTGGCCAATCCCCTGCCAGCTGATAACCCGCCAATAAATGATATGCCTGGCCGATCTCCCTGCAAAGGCCTTGAGTGCCCCTGCTGGCTGATACCCCTTCCGAGACGTGAAGTGCCTGGCCAATCCCCTGCCAGCTGATAACCCGCCAATAAATGATATGCCTGGCCGATCTCCCTGCCAAGGCCTTGAGTGCCCCTGCTAGCTGATACCCCTGCCGAGATGTGAAGTGCTTGGACGATCTCCATGCCAAGGCCTTGAGTGACCGTCTGATCCGCGTGCCGAGGCGAGGAGTGCCCAGCCGATTCCCTTCCGACGCGTAGAGGGCCAGGCCGATCTCCTGCCAGCTGATAACCCGCCACTACGTGACGTGCCTGGCCGATTTCACTGCCAAGGCCTGGAGTTTTGGCCGATCCCCTGGCGAGGCGTGGAGTGCCCAGCCGATTCCCCTGCAAGCTGATACCCCTGCCGAGACGTGAAGTGCCTGGCCGATCTCCATGCCAAGGCCATGAGTGCCCGGCCGATCCGCCTGCCGAGGCGAAGAGTGCCCAGCCGATTCCCTTCCGACGCGTGGAGTGCCTGGCCAATCCCCTGCCAGCTGATAACCCGCCAATAAATGATATGACTGGCCGATCTCCCTGCCAAGGCCTTGAGTGCCCCTGCTAGCTGATACCCCTGCCGAGACGTGAAGTGCCTGGACGATCTCCATGCCAAGGCCTTGAGTGACCGGCTGATCCGCGTGCCGAGGCGAAGAGTGCCCAGCCGATTCCCCTTCCGACGCGTAGAGGGCCAGGCCGATCTCCTGCCAGCTGATAACCCGCCACTACGTGACGTGCCTGGCCGATCTCACTGCCAAGGCCTGGAGTGCCCGGTCGATCCCCCTGCCGAGGTGGGAGTGCCCAGCCGATTTCCCTGCAAGCTGATACCCCTGCCGAGACGTGAAGTGCCTGGCCGATCTTCATGCCAAGGCCTGGAGTTTTGGCCGATCCCCCCTGGCGAGGCGTGGAGTGCCCAGCCGATTCCCCTGCAAGCTGATACCCCTGCCGAGACGTGAAGTGCCTGGCCGATCTCCATGCCAAGGCCATGAGTGCCCGGCCGATCCACCTGCCGAGGCGAAGAGTGCCCAGCCGATTCCCTTCCGACGCGTGGAGTGCCTGGCCAATCCCCTGCCAGCTGATAACCCGCCAATAAATGATATGCCTGGCCGATCTCCCTGCCAAGGCCTTGAGTGCCCCTGCTAGCTGATACCCCTGCCGAGACGTGAAGTGCCTGGCCGATCTCCATGCCAAGGCCTTGAGTGATCGGCTGATCCGCGTGCCGAGGCGAGGAGTGCCCAGCCGATTCCCCTGCCGACGCGTAGAGGGCCAGGCCGATCCCCTGCCAGCTGATAGCCCGCCACTGCGTGACGTGCCTGGCCGATCTCACTGCCAAGGCCTGGAGTTTTGGCCGATGCCCCTGGCGAGGCGTGGAGTGCCCAGCCGATTCCCCTGCCGACGTGTGGAGGGCAAGGCTTATCCCCTGCCAGCTGATAACCCGGCAATAAATGATATGCCTGGCCGATCTCCCTGCCAAGGCCTGGAGTGCCCGGCCGATCCCCCTGCAAGCTGATACCCCTGCCGAGACGTGAAGTGCCTGGCCGATCTCCATGCCAAGGCCTTGAGTGCCCGGCAGATCCGCCTGCCGAGGCGAGGAGTGCCCAGCGATTGCCCTGCCGACGCGTGGAGTGCCTGGCCGATCCCCTGCCAGCTGATAACCCTCAAATACGTGAAGTGCCTGGCCGATCCCCCTGCCAAGTTCTTGCGTGCCCGGCTGATCTGCCTGCCGAGACGAGGAGTGCCCAGCCGAATCCCCTGCCGACGCGTGGAGTGCCTGACCGATCCCCTGCCAGCTGATAACCCGCCAATAAATGATATGCCTGGCAGATCTCCCTGCCAAGGCCTGGAGTGCCCGGCCGATCCCCCTGCCGAGGCGAGGAGTGCCCAGCCGATTCCCCTGCCGACGCGTGGAGTGCCTGGGTGATCCCCTGCCAGCTGATAGCCCTCCAATACGTGAAGTGCCTGCCCGATCCCCCTGCCAAGTTCTTGCGTGCCCGGCTGATCCGCCTGCCGAGACGAGGAGTGCCCAGCCGAAACCCCCTGCCGACGCGTGGAGTGCCTGACCGATCCCCTGCCAGCTGATAACCCGCCATTAAATGATATGCCTGGCAGATCTCCTGCCAAGGCCTGGAGTGCCCGGCCGAACCCCCTGCCGAGGCGAGGAGTGCCCAGAAGATCCCCCTGCAAGCTGATACCCCTGCCGAGACGTGAAGTGCCTGGCCGATCTCCATGCCAAGGCCATGAGTGCCCGGCAGATCCGCTTGCCGAGGCGAAGAGTGCCCAGCCGATTCCCTTCCGACGCGTGGAGTGCCTGGCCAATCCCCTGCCAGCTGATAACCCGCCAATAAATGATATGCCTGACCGATCTCCCTCCCAAGACCTTGAGTGCCCCTGCTAGCTGATACCCCTGCCGAGACGTGAAGTGCCTGGACGATCTCCCCGCCAAGGCCTTGAGTGCCCGGCCGATCCACCTGCCGAGGCGAGGAGTGCCCAGCCGATTCCCCTGCCGACGCGTGGAGTGCCTGCCCGATCGCCTGCCAGCTGATAACCCTCCAATACGTGAAGTGCCTGGCCGATCTCCATGCCAAGGTCTTGAGTACCCGGCCGATTCCCCTGCCGACGCGTGGAGTGCCTGGCCGATCTTCCTGCCAAGGCCTGGAGTGCCTGGCCGATCCCCCTGCCGAGGTGGGAGTGCCCAGCCGATTCCCCTGCCGTGGCGTGGAGTGCCTGGCCGATCCCCTGCCAGCTGATAACCCTCCAATACGTGAAGTGCCTGGCCGATCCTTCTGCCAAGGTCTTGCGGGCACCGGCTGATCCGCCTGCCGAGACGAGGAGTGCCCAGCCGATTCCCCTGCCGACGCGTGGAGTGCATGGCCGATCCCCTGCCAGCTGATAACCCGCCAATAAATGATATGCCTGGCCGTTCCCCCTGCCAAGGCCTGGAGTGCCCGGCCGATCCCCCTGCCGAGGTGGGAGTGCCTGGCCGATCCCCTGCCAGCTGATAACCCGCCAATAAATGATATGCCTGGCCGGTCTCCCTGCCAAGGCCTGGAGTGCCCGGCCGATCCCCGTGCCGAGGTGGGAGTGCCTGGCCGATCCCCTGCCAGCTGATAACCCTCCAATACGTGAAGTGCCTGGCCGATCTCCCCGCCAAGGCCTTGAGTGCCCGGCCGATCCACCTGCCGAGGCGACGAGTGCCCAGCCGATTCCCCTGCCGACGCGTGGAGTGCCTGGCCGATCCCTCCCAGCTGATACGTGAAGTGCCTGGCCGATCTCCCTGCCAAGGCCTTGAGTGCCCCTGCAAGCTGATACCCCTGCCGAGACGTGAAGTGCCTGACCGATCTCCATGCCAAGGCCTTGAGTGCCTGGCCGATCCCCCTGTCGGGGTGGGAGTGCCCAGCCGATTCCTCTGCCGACGC
Organism: Drosophila parabipectinata; assembly: GCA_018153455.1. NCBI lineage: Eukaryota > Metazoa > Arthropoda > Insecta > Diptera > Drosophilidae > Drosophila > Drosophila parabipectinata. The sequence continues at coordinate 551,504 of JAECYA010000362.1, read as the reverse complement.
GTGGAGTGCCTGGCCGATCCCCTGTCACCTGATATCACTCCAATACGGGAAGTGCCTGGCCGATCTCCCTGCCAAGGTTGATTGATTGATGGATTCCTCGCCTGCCGAGGCGAGGAGTGCCCAGCCGATTCCTCTGCCGTGGCGTGGAGTGCCTGGCCGATCCCCTGCCAGCTGATAACCCGCCAATAAATGATATGCCAGGCCGATCTCCCTGCCAAGGCCTTGAGTGCCCCTGCTGGCTGATACCCCCTGCCGAGACGTGAAGTGCCTGGACGATCGCCTGCGAGCTGATAACCCTCCAATACGTGAAGTGCCTGGCCGATCTCCCTGCCTAGGCCTGGAGTGCCCGGCTGATCCCCCTGCCGAGGCGAGGAGTGCCCAGCCGATTCCCTTTCGACGCGTGAAGTGCCTGGCCAATCCCCTGCCAGCTGATAACCCGCCAATAAATGATATGCCTGGCCGATCTCCCTGCCAAGGCCTTGAGTGCCCCTGCTGGCTGATACCCCTGCCGAGACGTGAAGTGCCTGGCCGATCTCCCTGCCAAGGTCTTGAGTGCCCGGCCGATCCGCCTGCCGAGGCGAGGAGTGCCCAGCCGATTCCCCTGCCGACGCGTGGAGTGCCTGGCCGATCCCCTCCAAGCTGATACGTGAAGTGCCTTGCCGATCTCCCTGCCAAGGCCTTGAGTGCCCCTGCAAGCTGATACCCCTGCCGAGACGTGAAGTGCCTGACCGATCTCCATGCCAAGGCCTGGAGTGCCCGGCCGATCCTCCTGCCGAGGTGGGAGTGCCTAGCCGATTCCCCTGCAAGCTGATACCCCTGCCGAGACGTGAAGTGCCTGGCAGATCTCCATGCCAAGGCCATGAGTGCCCGGCCGATCCGCCTGCCGAGGCGAAGAGTGCCCAGCCGATTCCCTTCCGACGCGTGGAGTGCCTGGCCAATCCCCGGCCAGCTGATAACCCGCCAATAAATGATATGCCTGGCCGATCTCCCTGCCAAGGCCTTGAGTGCCCCTGCTAGCTGATACCCCTGCCGAGACGTGAAGTGCCTGGACGATCTCCATGCCAAGGCCTTGAGTGATCCGCGTGCCGAGGCGAGGAGTGCCCAGCCGATTCCCCTTCCGCGAGGGCCTACGCGTAGAGGGCCAGGCCGATCTCCTGCCAGCTGATAACCCGCCACTATGTGACGTGCCTGGCCGATCTCACTGCCAAGGCCTGGAGTGCCCGGCCGATCCCCCTGCCGAGGTGGGAGTGCCTGGCCGATCCCCTGCCAGCTGATAACCCGCCAATAAATGATATGCCTGGCCGGTCTCCCTGCCAAGGCCTGGAGTGCCCGGCCGATCCCCGTGCCGAGGTGGGAGTGCCTGGCCGATCCCCTGCCAGCTGATAACCCTCCAATACGTGAAGTGCCTGGCCGATCTCCCCGCCAAGGCCTTGAGTGCCCGGCCGATCCACCTGCCGAGGCGACGAGTGCCCAGCCGATTCCCCTGCCGACGCGTGGAGTGCCTGGCCGATCCCCTCCCAGCTGATACGTGAAGTGCCTGGCCGATCTCCCTGCCAAGGCCTTGAGTGCCCCTGCAAGCTGATACCCCTGCCGAGACGTGAAGTGCCTGACCGATCTCCATGCCAAGGCCTGGAGTGCCCGGCCGATCCTCCTGCCGAGGTGGGAGTGCCCAGCCGATTTCCCTGCAAGCTGATACCCCTGCCGAGACGTGAAGTGCCTGGCCGATCTTCATGCCAAGGCCTGGAGTCTTGGCCGATCCCCCTGGCGAGGCGTGGAGTGCCCAGCCGATTCCCCTGCAAGCTGATACCCCTGCCGAGACGTGAAGTGCCTGGGCCAAGGCCATGAGTGCCCGGCCGATCCGCCTGCCGAGGCGAAGAGTGCCCAGCCGATTCCGTTCCGACGCGTGGAGTGCCTGGCCAATCCCCTGCCAGCTGATAACCCGCCAATAAATGATATGCCTGGCCGATCTCCCTGCCAAGGCCTTGATACCCCCCGTGCCCCTGCTAGCTGATACCCCTGCCGAGACGTGAAGTGCCTGGCCGATCTCCATGCCAAGGCCTTGAGTGATCGGCTGATCCGCGTGCCGAGGCGAGGAGTGCCCAGCCGATTCCCCTGCCGACGCGTAGAGGGCCAGGCCGATCCCCTGCCAGCTGATAACCCGCCACTGCGTGACGTGCCTGGCCGATCTCACTGCCAAGGCCTGGAGTTTTGGCCGATCCCCCTGGCGAGGCGTGGAGTGCCCAGCCGATTCCCCTGCCGACGTGTGGAGGGCATGGCTTATCCCCTGCCAGCTGATAACCCGGCAATAAATGATATGCCTGGCCGATCTCCCTGCCAAGGCCTGGAGTGCCCGGCCGATCCCCCTGCAAGCTGATACCCCTGCCGAGACGTGAAGTGCCTGGCCGATCTCCATGCCAAGGCCTTGAGTGCCCGGCAGATCCGCCTGCCGAGGCGAGGAGTGCCCAGCGATTCCCCTGCCGACGCGTGGAGTGCCTGGCCGATCCCCTGCCAGCTGATAACCCTCCAATACGTGAAGTGCCTGGCCGATCCCCCTGCCAAGTTCTTGCGTGCCCGGCTGATCCGCCTGCCGAGACGAGGAGTGCCCAGCCGAATCCCCTGCCGACGCGTGGAGTGCCTGACCGATCCCCTGCCAGATGATAACCCGCCAATAAATGATATGCCTGGCAGATCTCCCTGCCAAGGCCTGGAGTGCCCGGCCGATCCCCCTGCCGAGGCGAGGAGTGCCCAGCCGATTCCCCTGCCGACGCGTGGAGTGCCTGGGTGATCCCCTGCCAGCAGATAACCCTCCAATACGTGAATTGCCTGGCCGATCCCCCTGCCAAGTCCTTGCGTGCCCGGCTGATCCGCCTGCCGAGACGAGGAGTGCCCAGCCGAATCCCCTGCCGAAGCGTGGAGTGCCTGACCGATCCCCTGCCAGCTGATAACCCGCCAATAAATGATATGCCTGGCAGATCTCCCTGCCAAGGCCTGGAGTGCCCGGCCGATGCCCCTGCCGAGGCGAGGAGTGCCCAGCCGATTCCCCTGCCGACGCGTGGAGTGCATGGCTGATCCCCTGCCAGCTGATAACCCTCCAATACGTGAAGTGCCTGGCCGATCCCCCTGCCAAGGTCTTGCGTGCCCGGCTGATCCGCCTGCCGAGACGAGGAGTGCCTAGCCGAATCCCCTGCCGACGCGTGGAGTGCCTGGCCGATCCCCTGCCAGCTGATAACCCGCCAATAAATGATATGCCTGGCCGGTCTCCCTGCCAAGGCCTGGAGTGCCCAGCCGATCCCCCTGCCGAGGTGGGACTGCCCAGCAGATCCCCCTGCAAGCTGATACCCCTGCCGAGACGTGAAGTGCCTGGCCGATCTCCATGCCAAGGCCATGAGTGCCCGGCCGATCCGCCTGCCGAGGCGAAGAGTGCCCAGCCGATTCCCTTCCGACGCGTGGAGTGCCTCGCCAATCCCCTGCCAGCTGATAACCCGCCAATAAATGATATGCCTGACAGATCTCCCTCCCAAGACCTTGAGTGCCCCTGCTAGCTGATACCCCTGCCGACGCGTGGAGTGCCTGGCCGATCGCCTGCCAGCTGATAACCCTCCAATACGTGAAGTGCCTAGCCGATCTCCATGCCAAGGTCTTGAGTGCCCGGCCGATTCCCCTGCCGACGCGTGGAGTGCCTGGCCGATCTTCTTGCCAAGGCCTTGAGTGCCCGGCCAATCCACCGGCCGAGGCGAGGAGTGCCCAGCCGATTCCCTTGCCGACGCGTGGAGTGCCTGGCCGATCCTTCTGCCAAGGTCTTGCGAGCCCGGCTGATCCGCCTGCCGAGACGAGGAGTGCCCAGCCGATTCCCCTGCCGACGCGTGGAGTGCCTGGCCGATCCCCTCCCAGCTGATACGTGAAGTGCCTTGCCGATCTCCCTGCCAAGGCCTTGAGTGCCCCTGCAAGCTGATACCCCTGCCGAGACGTGAAGTGCCTGACCGATCTCCATGCCAAGGCCTGGAGTGCCCGGCCGATCCTCCTGCCGAGGTGGGAGTGCCTAGCCGATTCCCCTGCAAGCTGATACCCCTGCCGAGACGTGAAGTGCCTGGCCGATCTCCATGCCAAGGCCATGAGTGCCCGGCCGATCCGCCTGCCGAGGCGAAGAGTGCCCAGCCGATTCCCTACCGACGCGTGGAGGGCCTGGCCAATCCCCTGCCAGCTGATAACCCGCCAATAAATGATATGCCTGGCCGATCTCCCTGCCAAGGCCTTGAGTGCCCCTGCTAGCTGATACCCCTGCCGAGACGTGAAGTGCCTGGACGATCTCCATGCCAAGGCCTTGAGTGATCGGCTGATCCGCGTGCCGAGGCGAGGAGTGCCCAGCCGATTCCCCTGCCGACGCGTAGAGGGCCAGGCCGATCCCCTGCCAGCTGATAACCCGCCACTGCGTGACGTGCCTGGCCGATCTCACTGCCAAGGCCTGGAGTGCCCGGTCGATTCCCCTGCCGAGGTGGGAGTGCCCAGCCGATTTCCCTGCAAGCTGATACCCCTGCCGAGACGTGAAGTGCCTGGCCGATCTTCATGCCAAGGCCTGGAGTTTTGGCCGATCCCCTGGCGAGGCGTGGAGTGCCCGGCCGATCCCCCTGCAAGCTGATACCCCTGCCGAGACGTGAAGTGCCTGGCCGATCTCCATGCCAAGGCCTTGAGTGCCCGGCAGATCCGCCTGCCGAGGCGAGGAGTGCCCAGCGATTCCACTGCCGACGCGTGGAGTGCCTGGCCGATCCCCTGCCAGCTGATAACCCTCCAATACGTAAAGTGCCTGGCCGATCCCCCTGCCAAGTTCTTGCGTGCCCGGCTGATCCGCCTGCCGAGACGAGTAGTGCCCAGCCGAATCCCCTGCCGACGCGTGGAGTGCCTGACCGATCCCCTGCCAGCTGATAACCCGCCAATAAATGATATGCCTGGCAGATCTCCCTGCCAAGGCCTGAAGTGCCCGGCCGATCCCCCTGCCGAGGCGAGGAGTGCCCAGCCGATTCCCCTGCCGACGTGTGGAGGGCCTGGCTTATCCCCTGCCAGCTGATAACCCGGCAATAAATGATATGCCTGGCCGATCTCCCTGCCAAGGCCTGGAGTGCCCGGCCGATCCCCCTGCAAGCTGATACCCCTGCCGAGACGTGAAGTGCCTGGCCGATCTCCATGCCAAGGCCTTGAGTGCCCGGCAGATCCGCCTGCCGAGGCGAGGAGTGCCCAGCGATTCCACTGCCGACGCGTGGAGTGCCTGGCCGATCCCCTGCCAGCTGATAACCCTCCAATACGTAAAGTGCCTGGCCGATCCCCCTGCCAAGTTCTTGCGTGCCCGGCTGATCCGCCTGCCGAGACGAGTAGTGCCCAGCCGAATCCCCTGCCGACGCGTGGAGTGCCTGACCGATCCCCTGCCAGCTGATAACCCGCCAATAAATGATATGCCTGGCAGATCTCCCTGCCAAGGCCTGAAGTGCCCGGCCGATCCCCCTGCCGAGGCGAGGAGTGCCCAGCCGATTCCCCTGCCGACGCGTAGAGTGCCTGGCTGATCCCCTGCCAGCTGATAACCCTCCAATACGTGAAGTGCCTGGCCGATCCCCCTGCCAAGTTCTTGCGTGCCCAGCTGATCCGCCTGCCGAGACGAGGAGTGCCCAGCCGAATCCCCTGCCGACTCGTGGAGTGCCTGACCGATCCCCTGCCAGCTGATAACGCGCCAATAAATGATATGCCTGGCAGATCTCCCTGCCAAGGTCTGGAGTGCCCGGCCGATCCCCCTGCCGAGGCGAGGAGTGCCCAGCCGATTCCCTTCCGACGCGTGGAGTGCCTGGCCAATCCCCTGCCAGCTGATAACCCGCCAATAAATGATATGCCTGACCGATCTCCCTCCCAAGACCTTGAGTGCCCCTGCTAGCTGATACCCCTGCCGAGACGTGAAGTGCCTGGACGATCTCCCCGCCAAGGCCTGGAGTGCCCGGCCGATCCACCTGCCGAGGCGAGGAGTGCCCAGCCGATTCCCCTGCCGACGCGTGGAGTGCCTGGCCGATCGCCTGCCAGCTGATAACCCTCCAATACGTGAAGTGCCTGGCCGATCTCCATGCCAAGGTCTTGAGTGCCCGGCCGATTCCCCTGCCGACGCGTGGAGTGCCTGGCCGATCTTCCTGCCAAGGCCTGGAGTGCCTGGCCGATCCCCCTGCCGAGGTGGGAGTGCCCAGCCGATTCCCCTGCCGTGGCGTGGAGTGCCTGGCCGATCCCCTGCCAGCTGATAACCCTCCAATACGTGAAGTGCCTGGTCGATCCTTGTGCCAAGGTCTTGCGTGCCCGGCCGATCCGCCTGCCGAGACGAGGAGTGCCCAGCCGATTCCCCTGCCGACGCGTGGAGTGTCTGGCCGATCCCCTGCCAGCTGATAACCCGCCAATAAATGATATGCCTGACCGATCTCCCTCCCAAGACCTTGAGTGCCCCTGCTAGCTGATACCCCTGCTGAAACGTGAAGTGCCTGGCCGATCTCCATGCCAAGGCCATGAGTGCCCGGCCGATCCGCTTGCCGAGGCGAAGAGTGCCCAGCCGATTCCCTTCCGACGCGTGGAGTGCCTGGCCAATCCCCTGCCAGCTGATAACCCGCCAATAAATGATATGCCTGGCCGGTCTCCCTGCCAAGGCCTGGAGTGCCCCTGCTAGCTGATACCCCTGCCGAGACGTGAAGTGCCTGGACGATCTCCCCGCCAAGGCCTTGAGTGCCCGGCCGATCCGCCTGCCGAGACGAGGAGTGCCCAGCCGATTCCCCTGCCGACGCGTGGAGTGCCTGGGCGATCCCCTGCCAGCTGATAACCCGCCAATAAATGATATGCCTGGCCGGTATCTCTGCCAAGGCCTGGAGTGCCCGGCCGATCCCCCTGCCGAGGTGGGAGTGCCTGGCCGATCCCCTGCCAGCTGATAACCCTCCAATACGTGAAGTGCCTGGCCGATCCCCTGCCAGCAGATAACCCTCCAATACGTGGAGTGCCTGGCCGATCCCCAGACAGCTGATAACCCGCCAATAAATGATATGCCTGGCCAGTCTCCCTGCCAAGGCCTGGAGTGCCCGGCCGATCCCCCTGCCGAGGACGGACTGCCCAGCCGATCCCCCTGCAAGCTGATACCCCTGCCGAGACGTGAAGTGCCTGGCCGATCTCCATGCCAAGGCCATGAGTGCCCGGCCGATCCGCTTGCCGAGGCGAAGAGTGCCCAGCCGATTCCCTTCCGACGCGTGGAGTGCCTGGCCAATCCCCTGCCAGCTGATAACCCGCCAATAAATGATATGCCTGGCCGGTCTCCCTGCCAAGGCCTGGAGAGCCCGGCCAATCCCCCTGCCGAGGTGGGACTGCCCAGCAGATCCCCCTGCAAGCTGATACCCCTGCCGAGACGTGAAGTGCCTGGCCGATCTCCAAGCCAAGGTCATGAGTGCCCGGCCGATCCGCTTGCCGAGGCGAAGAGTGCCCAGCCGATTCCCTTCCGACGAGTGGAGTGCCTGGCCGATCGCCTGCCAGCTGATTACCCTCCAATACGTGAAGTGCCTGGCCGATCTCCATGTTAAGGTCTTGAGTGCCCGGCCGATTCCCCTGCCGACGCGTGCAGTGCCTGGCCGATCTTCCTGCCAAGGCCTGGAGTGCCTGGCCGATCCCCCTGCCGAGGTGGGAGTGCCCAGCCGATTCCCCTGCCGTGGCGTGGAGTGCCTGGCCGATCCCCTGCCAGCTGATAACCCTCCAATACGTGAAGTGCCTGGCCGATCCTTCTGCCAAGGTATTGCGTGCCCGGCTGATCCGCCTGCCGAGACGAGGAGTGCCCAGCCGATTCCCCTGCCGACGCGTGGAGTGCCTGGCCGATCCCCTGCCAGCTGATAACCCGCCAATAAATGATATGCCTGGCCGGTCTCCCTGCCAAGGCCTGGAGTGCCCGGCCGATCCCCCTGCCGAGGTGGGAGTGCCTGGCCGATCCCCTGCCAGCTGATAACCCTCCCATACGTGAAGTGCCTGGCCAATCCCCTGCCAGCTGATAACCCTCCAATACGTGAAGTGCCTGGCCGATTTCCCCGCCAAGGCCTTGAGTGCCCGGCCGATCCGCTTGCCGAGGCGAAGAGTGCCCAGCCGATTCCCTTCCGACGAGTGGAGTGCCTGGCCGATCGCCTGCCAGCTGATTACCCTCCAATACGTGAAGTGCCTGGCCGATCTCCATGTTAAGGTCTTGAGTGCCCGGCCGATTCCCCTGCCGACGCGTGCAGTGCCTGGCCGATCTTCCTGCCAAGGCCTGGAGTGCCTGGCCGATCCCCCTGCCGAGGTGGGAGTGCCCAGCCGATTCCCCTGCCGACGCGTGGAGTGCCTGGCCGATCAACTGCCAGCTGATAACCCTCCAATACGTGAAGCGCCTGGCCGATCCTTCTGCCAAGGTCTTGCGTGCCCGGCTGATCCGCCTGCCGAGACGAGGAGTGCCCAGCCGATTCCCCTGCCGACGCGTGGAGTGCCTGGCCGATCCCCTGCCAGCTGATAACCCGCCAATAAATGATATGCCTGGCCGGTCTCCCTGCCAAGGCCTGGAGTGCCCGGCCGATCCCCCTGCCGAGGTGGGACTTCCTGGCCGATCCACCTGCCGAGGCGGGTAGTACCCAACCGAATCCCCTGCCGACGATCCTCTGCCAGCTGATAAGCCTCCAATACGTGAATTGCCTGGCCGATCTCCCTGCCACGGCCTTGAGTGCCCGGCCGATACACCTGCCGAGGCGAGGAGTGCCAGATAATAACACTCCAATAAATAATATGCCTGGCCGATCACCCTGCAGGGGTGGGAGTGCCCAGCCGATTCCCCTGCCGACGCGTGGAGTCCCTGGCCGATCCCCTGCCAGCTTATAACCCGCCAATACGTGAAGTGCCTGGCCGATCTCCCTGCCAAGTCCTGGAGTGCCCGGCCGATCCCCCTGCCGAGGTGGGAATGCCAGCTGATAACACTCCAATAAATAATATGCCTGGCCGATCCCCCTGCCGGGGTGGGAGTGCCCAGCCGATTCCCCTGCCGACGCGTGGATCGCCTGGCCGATCGCCTGCCAGCTGATAACCCTCCAATACGTGAAGTGTCTGGCCGATATCCCTGCCAAGGCCTTGAGTGCCCGGCCGATCCGCATGCCGAGGCGGGTAGTACCCAACCGATTCCCCTGCCGGCGATCCCCTGCCAGCTGATAAGCCTCCAATACGTGAAGTGCCTGGCTGATCTTCCTGCCAAGGCCTTGAGTGCCCGGCCGATCCACCTGCCGAGGCGAGGAGTGCCCAGCCGATTCCCCTGCCGACGCGTGGAGTCCCTGGCCGATCCCCTGCCAGCTTATAACCCGCCAATACGTGAAGTGCCTGGCCGATCTCCCTGCCAAGTCCTGGAGTGCCCGGCCGATCCCCCTGCCGAGGTGGGAATGCCAGCTGATAACACTCCAATAAATAATATGCCTGGCCGATCCCCCTGCCGGGGTGGGAGTGCCCAGCCGATTCCCCTGCCGACGCGTGGATCGCCTGGCCGATCGCCTGCCAGCTGATAACCCTCCAATACGTGAAGTGTCTGGCCGATATCCCTGCCAAGGCCTTGAGTGCCCGGCCGATCCACCTGCCAAGGCGAGGAGTGCCCAGCCGATTCCCCTGCCAACGCGTGGAGTCCCTGGCCGATCGCCTGCCAGCTTATAACCCGCCAATACGTGAAGTGCCTGGCCGATCTCCCTGCCAAGGCCTGGAGTGCCCGGCCTATCCCCCTGCCGAGGTGGGAGTGCTCAGCCGATTCCACTGCAAGCTGATACCCCTGCCGAGACGTGAAGTGCCTGGCCGATCTCCATGCCAAGGCCTTGAGTGCCCAGCGATTCCCCTGCCGACGCGTGGAGTGCATGGCCGATCCTCTGCCAGCTTATAACCCTCCCATACGTGAAGTTCCTAGCCGATTTCCCTGCCAAGGTCTTGAGTGCCCGGCCGATCCGCATGCCGAGGCGAGAAGTTCCCAGCCGATTCCCATGCCAAAGAGTGGAGTTCCTGGCCGATACCCTGCCAGCTGATTACCCGCCAATAAATGATATGCCTGGCCGATCTGCCTGCCAAGGCTTTGAGTGCCCCTGCTAGCTGATACCCCTGCCGAGACGTGAAGTGCCTGGACGATCTCCATGCCAAGGCCTGGAGTGTTGGACGATCCCCCTGGCGCGGCGTGGAGTGCCCAGCCGATTTCCCTGCCGACGCGTGGAGGGCCAGGCCGATCCCCTGCCAGCTGATTATTCGCCAATAAATGATATGCCTGGCCGATCTCCCTGCCAAGGCCTGGAGTGCCCGGCCGATCCCCTTGCCGACGCGTGGAGTGCCCAGCCGATTTCCCTACAAGCTGATAACCCTGCCGAGACGTGAAGTGCCTGGCCGATCTCCATGCCAAGGCCATGAGTGCCCGGCCGATCCGCCTGCCGAGGCGAGGAGTGCCCAGCCGATTCCCATGCCGACGCGTGGAGTGCCTGGCCGATCCCTTTCCAGCTGATACGTGAAGTGCCTGGCCGATCTCCATGCCAAGGCCTTGAGTGCCCCTGCAAGCTGATACCCCTGCCGAGACGTGAAGTGCCTGACCGATCTCCATGCCAAGGCCTGGAGTGCCCGGCCGATCCTCCTGCCGAGGTGGGAGTGCCTAGCCGATTCCCCTGCAAGCTGATACCCCTGCCGAGACGTGAAGTGCCTAGCCGATCTCCATGCCAAGGCCAAGAGTGCCCAGCCGATTCCCCTGCCGACGCGTGGAGGGCCTGGCTTATCCCCTGCCAGCTGATAACCCGCCAATAAATGATATGCCTGGCCGATCTCCCTGCCAAGGCCTGGAGTGCCCGGCCGATTCTCCTGCAAGCTGATACCCCTGCCGAGACGTGAAGTGCCTGGTCGATCTCCATGCCAAGGCCATGAGTGCCCGGCCGATCCGCCTGCCGAGGCGAAGAGTGCCCAGCCGATTCCCTTCCGACGCGTGGAGTGCCTGGCCAATCCCCTGCCAGCTCATAACCCGCCAATAAATTATATGCCTGGCCGATCTCCCTGCCGAGGCCTTGAGTGCCCCTGCTAGCTGATACCCCTGCCAAGACCTGGAGTGTTGGACGATCCCCCTGGCGCGGCGTGGAGTGCCCAGCCGATTTCCCTGCCGACGCGTGGAGGGCCTAGCCGATTCCCCTGCAAGCTGATACCCCTGCCGAGACGTGAAGTGCCTGACCGATCTCCATGCCAAGGCCTGGAGTGCCCGGCCGATCCCCCTGGCGAGGCGTGGAGTGCCCAGCCGATTCCCCTGCCGACGCGTGGAGGGCCTGGCTTATCCCCTGCCAGCTGATAACCCGCCAATAAATGATATGCCCGGCCGATCTCCCTGCCAAGGCCTGGAGTGCCCGGCCGATCCCCCTGCAAGCTGATACCCCTGCCGCGACGTGAAGTGCCTGGACAATCTCCATGCCAAGGCCTTGAGGTGGGAATGCCCAGCCGATTTCCCTGCAAGCTGATACCCCTGCCGAGACGTGAAGTGCCTGGACGATCTCCATGCCAAGGCCTTGAGTGCCCGGCAGATCCGCCTGCCGAGGCGAGCAGTGCCCAGCGATTCCCCTGCCGACGCGTGGAGTGCCTGGCCGATCCCCTGCCAGCTGATAACCCTCCAATACGTGAAGTGCCTGGCCGATCCCCCTGCCAAGGTCTTGCGTGCCCGGCTGATCCGCCTGCCGAGACGAGAAGTGCCCAGCCAAATCCCCTGCCGACGCGTGGAGTGGCCTGGCCGATCTCCATGCCAAGGCCTGGAGTGCCCGGCCGATCCCCCTGCCGAGGCGAGGAGTGCCCAGCCGATTCCCCTGCCGACGCGTGGAGTGCCTGGCCGATCCCCTGCCAGCTGATAACCCTCCAATACGTGAAGTGAATGGTCGATCCCCCTGCCAAGGTCTTGCGTGCCCGGCTGATCCGCCTGCCGAGACGAGGAGTGCCCAGCCGAATCCCCTGCCGACGCGTGGAGTGCCTGACCGATCCCCTGCCAGCTGATAACCCGCCAATAAATGATATGCCTGGCAGATCTCCCTGCCAAGGCCTGGAGTGCCCGGTCGATCCCCCTGCCGACGCGTGGAGTGCCTGGCCGATCCCCTGCCAGCTGGCCGGGGATATAAATGATATGCCTGGCCGGTCTCCCTGCCAAGGCCTGGAGTGCCCGGCCGATCCCCCTGTCGAGGTGGGACTGCCCAGCCGATCCCCCTGCAAGCTGATACCCCTGCCGAGACGTGAAGTGCCTAACCGATCTCAATGCCAAGGCCATGAGTGCCCGGCCGATCCGCCTGCCGAGGCGAAGAGTGCCCAGCCGATTCCATTTCGACGCGTGGAGTGCCTGGCCAATCCGCTGCCAGCTGATAACCGGTCAATAAATGATATGCCTGACCGATCTCCCTCCCAAGACCTTGAGTGCCCCTGCTAGCTGATACCCCTGCCGAGACGTGAAGTGCCTGGACATCAGGATATCAGGTGACCTTCAGATCCGCCTGCCGAGGCGAGGAGTGCCCAGCCGATTCCCATGCCGACGCGTGCAGTGCCTGGCCGATCCCCTCCCAGCTGATATGTGAAGTGCCTGGCCGATCTCCCTGCCAAGGCCTTGAGTGCCCCTGAAAGCTGATACCCCTGCCGAGACGTGAAGTGCCTGACCGATCTCCATGCCAAGGCCTGGAGTGCCTGGCCGATCCGCCTGCCGGGGTGGGACTGCCCAGCCGATTCCCCTGCCGACGCGTGGAGTGCCTGGCCGATCCCCTGCCAGCTGATAACCCTCCAATACGTGAAGTGAATGGTCGATCCCCCTGCCAAGGTCTTGCGTGCCCGGCTGATCCGCCTGCCGAGACGAGGAGTGCCCAGCCGAATCCCCTGCCGACGCGTGGAGTGCCTGACCGATCCCCTGCCAGCTGATAACCCGCCAATAAATGATATGCCTGGCAGATCTCCCTGCCAAGGCCTGGAGTGCCCGGTCGATCCCCCTGCCGACGCGTGGAGTGCCTGGCCGATCCCCTGCCAGCTGGCCGGGGATATAAATGATATGCCTGGCCGATCTCCCTGCCAAGGCCTGGAGTGCCCGGCCGATCCCCCTGTCGAGGTGGGACTGCCCAGCCGATCCCCCTGCAAGCTGATACCCCTGCCGAGACGTGATATGCCTGGCCGATCTCCATGCCAAGGCCATGAGTGCCCGGCCGATCCGCCTGCCGAGGCGAAGAGTGCCCGATTTCCGATTCCGACGATTTCCTTCCGACGCGTGGAGTGCCTGGCCAATCCCCTGCCAGCTGATAACCCGCCAATAAATGATATGCCTGGCCGATCTCCCTGCCAAGGCCTTGAGTGCCCCTGCTAGCTGATACCCCTGCCGAGACGTGAAACGCCTGGAAGATCTCCATGCCAAGGCCTTGAGTGACCGGCTGATCCGCGTGCCGAGGCGAGGAGTACCCATCCGATTCCCCTGCCGACGCGTCGAGGGCCAGGCCGATCCCCTGCCAGCGGATAACCCGCCACTACGTGACGTGCCTGGCCGAGCTCACTGCCAAGGCCTGGAGTGCCCGGTCGATCCCCCTGCCGAGGTGGGAGTGCCCAGCCGATTTCCCTGCAAGCTGATACCCCTGCCGAGACGTGAAGTGCCTGGCCGATCTTCATGCCAAGGCCTGGAGTTTTGGCCGATCCCCTGGCGAGGCGTGGAGTGCCCAGCCGATTCCCCTGCCGACGCGTGGAGGGCCTGGCTTATCCCCTAACAGCTGATAACCCGGCAATAAATGATATGCCTGGCCGACCTCCCTGCCAAGGCCTGGAGTGCCCGGCCGATCCCCCTGCAAGCCGAAACCCCTGCCAAGACGTGAAGTGCCTGGCCGATCTTCATGCCAAGGCCTTGAGTGCCCGGCAGATCCGCCTGCCGAGGCGAGGAGTGCCCAGCGATTGCCCTGCCGACGCGTGGAGTGCCTGGCCCCTGCCAGCTGATAACCCTCCAATACGTGAAGTGCCTGACCGATCCCCCTGCCAAGTTCTTGCGTGCCCGGGTGATCCGCCTGCCGAGACGAGGAGTGCCCAGCCGAATCCCCTGCAGACGCGTGGAGTGCCTGGCCGATCCCCTGATAGCTGATAACCCTCCAATACGTGAAGTGCCTGGCCGATCCCCATGACAAGTTCTTGCGTGCCCGGCTGATCCGCCTGCCGAGACGAGGAGTGCCCAGCCAAATCCCCTGCAGACGCGTGGAGTGCCTGGCCGATCCCCTGCCAGCTGATAACCCTCCAATACGTGAAGTGCCTGACCGATCCCCCTGCCAAGTTCTTGCGTGCCCGGGTGATCCGCCTGCCGAGACGAGAAGTGCCCAGCCGAATCCCCTGCAGACGCGTGGAGTGCCTGGCCGATCCCCTGATAGCTGATAACCCTCCAATACGTGAAGTGCCTGGCCGATCCCCATGCCAAGTTCTTGCGTGCCCGGCTGATCCGCCTGCCGAGACAAGGAGTGCCCAGCCAAATCCCCTGCCGACGCGTGGAGGGCCTGGCTTATCCCCTGCCAGCTGATAACCCACCAATAAATGATATGCCTGCCAGATCTCCCTGCCAAGGCCTGGAGTGCCCGGCCGATCCCCCTGCCGAGGCGAGGAGTGCCCAGCCGATTTCCCTGCCGACGCGTGGAGTGCCTGTCTGATCCCCTGCCAGCTGATTACCCTCCAATACGTGAAGTGCCTGGCCGATCCCCCTGCCAAGGTCTTGCGTGCCCGGCTGATCCGCCTGCCGAGACGAGGAGTGCCCAGCCGATTCCCCTGCAGACGCGTGGAGTGCCTGGCCGATCCCCTGCCAGCTGATAACCCGCCAATAAATGATATGCCTTGCCGGTCTCCCTGCCAAGGCCTGGAGTGCCCGGACGATCCCCCTGCCGAGGCCTGGAGTGCCCGGCCGATCCCCCTGCCGAGGTGGGACTGCCCAGCCGATCCCCCTGCAAGCTGATACCCCTGCCGAGACGTGAAGTGCCTGGCCGATCTCCATGCCAAGGCCATGAGTGCCCGGCCGATCCGCCTGCCGAGGCGAAGAGTGCCCAGCCGATTTCCCTGCCGACGCGTGGAGTGCCTGGCCGATCCCCTGCCAGCTGATAACCCTCCAATACGTGAAGTGCCTGGCCGATCCCCCTGCCAAGTTCTTGCGTGCCCGGCTGATCCGCCTGCCGAGACGAGGTGTGCCCAGCCGAATCCCCTGCCGACGCGTAGAGTGGCCTGGCCGATCTCCATGCCAAGGCCTTGAGTGCCCGGCCGATTCCCCTGCCGAGGCGAGGAGTGCCAAGCCGGTTCCCCTGCCGACGCGTGGAGTGCCTGGCCGATCCCCTGCCAGCTGATAACCCTCCAATACGTGAAGTGAATGGTCGATCCCCCTGCCAAGGTCTTGCGTGCCCGGCTGATCCGCCTGCCGAGACGAGGAGTGCTCAGCCGAATCCCCTGCCGACGCGTGGAGTGCCTGACCGATCCCCTGCCAGCTGATAACCCGCCAATAAATGATATGCCTGGCAGATCTCCTTGCCAAGGCCTGGAGTGCCCGGCCGATCCTCCTGCCGAGGCGAGGAGTGCCCAGCCGATTCCCCTGCCGACGCGTGGAGTGCCTGGCTGATCCCCTGCCAGCTGATAACCCTCCAATACGTGAAGTGCCCGGCCGATCCCCCTGCCAAGGTCTTGCGTGCCCGGCTGATCCGCCTGCCGAGACGAGGAGTGCACAGCCGAATCCCCTGCCGACGCGTGGAGTGCCTGGCCGATCCCCTGCCAGCTGATAACCCGCCAATAAATGATATGCCTGGCCGGTCTCCCTCCCAAGACCTTGAGTGCACCTGCTAGCTGATACCCCTGCCGAGACGTGAAGTGCCTGGACGATCGCCTGCGAGCTGATAACCCTCCAATACGTGAAGTGCCTGGCCGATCTCCCTGCCAAGGTCTTGAGTGCCCGGCCGATCCGCCTGCCGAGACGAGGAGTGCCCAGCCAAATCCCCTGCAGACGCGTGGAGTGCCTGGCCGATCCCCTGCCAGCTGATAACCCTCCAATACGTGAAGAGCCTGGCCGATCTTCATGCCAAGGCCTGGAGTTTTGGCCGATCCCCCTGGCGAAGCGTGGAGGGCCTGGCTTATCCCCTGCCAACTGATAACCCGCCAATAAATGATATGCCTGCCAGATCTCCCTGCCAAGGCCTGGAGTGCCCGGCCGATCCCCCTGCCGAGGCGAGGAGTGCCCAGCCGATTTCCCTGCCGACGCGTGGAGTGCCTGTCTGATCCCCTGCCAGCTGATAACCCTCCAATACGTGAAGTGCCTGGCCAATCCCCCTGCCAAGGTCTTGCGTGCCCGGCTGATCCGCCTGCCGAGACGAGGAGTGCCCAGCCGATTCCCCCAGCCGATCTCCATGCCAAGGCCATGAGTGCCCGGCCGATCCGCCTGCCGAGGCGAAGAGTGCCCAGCCGATTCCCTTCCGACGCGTGGAGTGCCTGGCCGATCCCCTGCCAGCTGGTAACCCGCCAATAAATGATATGCCTGGCCGGTCTCCCTGCCAAGGCCTGGAGTGCCCAGCCGATCCCCCTGCCGAGGTGGGACTGCCCAGCAGATCCCCCTGCAAGCTGATACCCCTGCCGAGACGTGAAGTGCCTGGCCGATCTCCATGCCAAGGCCATGAGTGCCCGGCCGATCCGCCTGCCGAGGCGAAGAGTGCCCAGCCGATTCCCTTCCGACGCGTGGAGTGCCTCGCCAATCCCCTGCCAGCTGATAACCCGCCAATAAATGATATGCCTGACAGATCTCCCTCCCAAGACCTTGAGTGCCCCTGCTAGCTGATACCCCTGCCGACGCGTGGAGTGCCTGGCCGATCGCCTGCCAGCTGATAACCCTCCAATACGTGAAGTGCCTAGCCGATCTCCATGCCAAGGTCTTGAGTGCCCGGCCGATTCCCCTGCCGACGCGTGGAGTGCCTGGCCGATCTTCTTGCCAAGGCCTTGAGTGCCCGGCCAATCCACCGGCCGAGGCGAGGAGTGCCCAGCCGATTCCCCTGCCGACGCGTGGAGTGCATGGCTGATCCCCTGCCAGCTGATAACCCTCCAATACGTGAAGTGCCTGGCCGATCCCCCTGCCAAGGTCTTGCGTGCCCGGCTGATCCGCCTGCCGAGACGAGGAGTGCCTAGCCGAATCCCCTGCCGACGCGTGGAGTGCCTGGCCGATCCCCTGCCAGCTGATAACCCGCCAATAAATGATATGCCTGGCCGGTCTCCCTGCCAAGGCCTGGAGTGCCCAGCCGATCCCCCTGCCGAGGTGGGACTGCCCAGCAGATCCCCCTGCAAGCTGATACCCCTGCCGAGACGTGAAGTGCCTGGCCGATCTCCATGCCAAGGCCATGAGTGCCCGGCCGATCCGCCTGCCGAGGCGAAGAGTGCCCAGCCGATTCCCTTCCGACGCGTGGAGTGCCTCGCCAATCCCCTGCCAGCTGATAACCCGCCAATAAATGATATGCCTGACAGATCTCCCTCCCAAGACCTTGAGTGCCCCTGCTAGCTGATACCCCTGCCGACGCGTGGAGTGCCTGGCCGATCGCCTGCCAGCTGATAACCCTCCAATACGTGAAGTGCCTAGCCGATCTCCATGCCAAGGTCTTGAGTGCCCGGCCGATTCCCCTGCCGACGCGTGGAGTGCCTGGCCGATCTTCTTGCCAAGGCCTTGAGTGCCCGGCCAATCCACCGGCCGAGGCGAGGAGTGCCCAGCCGATTCCCTTGCCGACGCGTGGAGTGCCTGGCCGATCCTTCTGCCAAGGTCTTGCGAGCCCGGCTGATCCGCCTGCCGAGACGAGGAGTGCCCAGCCGATTCCCCTGCCGACGCGTGGAGTGCCTGGCCGATCCCCTCCCAGCTGATACGTGAAGTGCCTTGCCGATCTCCCTGCCAAGGCCTTGAGTGCCCCTGCAAGCTGATACCCCTGCCGAGACGTGAAGTGCCTGACCGATCTCCATGCCAAGGCCTGGAGTGCCCGGCCGATCCTCCTGCCGAGGTGGGAGTGCCTAGCCGATTCCCCTGCAAGCTGATACCCCTGCCGAGACGTGAAGTGCCTGGCCGATCTCCATGCCAAGGCCATGAGTGCCCGGCCGATCCGCCTGCCGAGGCGAAGAGTGCCCAGCCGATTCCCTACCGACGCGTGGAGGGCCTGGCCAATCCCCTGCCAGCTGATAACCCGCCAATAAATGATATGCCTGGCCGATCTCCCTGCCAAGGCCTTGAGTGCCCCCTGCTAGCTGATACCCCTGCCGAGACGTGAAGTGCCTGGACGATCTCCATGCCAAGGCCTTGAGTGATCGGCTGATCCGCGTGCCGAGGCGAGGAGTGCCCAGCCGATTCCCCTGCCGACGCGTAGAGGGCCAGGCCGATCCCCTGCCAGCTGATAACCCGCCACTGCGTGACGTGCCTGGCCGATCTCACTGCCAAGGCCTGGAGTGCCCGGTCGATTCCCCTGCCGAGGTGGGAGTGCCCAGCCGATTTCCCTGCAAGCTGATACCCCTGCCGAGACGTGAAGTGCCTGGCCGATCTTCATGCCAAGGCCTGGAGTTTTGGCCGATCCCTGGCGAGGCGTGGAGTGCCCGGCCGATCCCCTGCAAGCTGATACCCCTGCCGAGACGTGAAGTGCCTGGCCGATCTCCATGCCAAGGCCTTGAGTGCCCGGCAGATCCGCCTGCCGAGGCGAGGAGTGCCCAGCGATTCCACTGCCGACGCGTGGAGTGCCTGGCCGATCCCCTGCCAGCTGATAACCCTCCAATACGTAAAGTGCCTGGCCGATCCCCCCTGCCAAGTTCTTGCGTGCCCGGCTGATCCGCCATGCCGACGCGTGGAGTGCCTGACCGATCCCTGCCAGCTGATAACCCGCCAATAAATGATATGCCTGGCAGATCTCCCTGCCAAGCCGGCCGAATCCCCAGAAGCCCACCGATTCCCCTGCCGACGCGTGGAGTGCCTGACCGATCCCCTGCCAGCTGATAACCCGCCAATAAATGATATGCCTGGCAGATCTCCCTGCCAAGGCCAGCCCGGCGATTTCCCCCAAAGTATCTTGTGATTTCCCTGCCAAGCCTTGAGTGCCCGGCCGATCCCCTGCCGAGGCGAGCCCCTCAGCTGATTACCTCCATTAAGTGCCTGGCCGATCCCCTGCCAATTCTTGCGTGCCCGGCTGATCCGCCTGCCGAGTAGTGCCCAGCCGAATCCCCTGCCGACGCGTGGAGTGCCTGACCGATCCCCTGCCAGCTGATAACCCGCCAATAAATGATATGCCTGGCAGATCTCCCTGCCAAGGCCTGGAGTGCCCGGCCGATCCCCCTGCCGAGGCGAGGGTGCCCAGCCGATTCCCTGCCGACGCGTAGAGTGCCTGGCCGATCCCCTGCCAGCTGATAACCCTCCAATACGTGAAGTGCCTGGCCGATCCCCTCCAAGTTCTTGCGGTGCCCAGCTGATCCGCCTGCCGAGACGAGGAGTGCCCAGCCGAATCCCCTGCATTGAGTGCCTGACCGATCCCCGCCAGTGATAACGCGCCAATAAATGATATGCCGGCAGATCTCCCAGCGATTCCCGGCCGATCCCCCGGAGTGCCAGCCGATTCCTTCCGACGCGTGGAGTGCCTGGCCGATCCCCTGCCAGCTGATAACCCTCCAATACCAACACCCCCTACAACCCCCCAGACGTAAAGTGCCTGGCCGATCTCCCTGCCAAGGTCTTGCGTGCCCGGCTGATCCACCTGCCGAGACGAGTAGTGCCCAGCCGATTCCCCTGCCGACGCGTGGAGTGCCTGGCCGATCCCCTGCCAGCTGATAACCCGCCAATAAATGATATGCCTGGCAGATCTCCCTGCCAAGGCCTGAAGTGCCCGGCCGATCCCCCTGCCGAGGCGAGGAGTGCCCAGCCGATTCCCCTGCCGACGCGTGGAGTGCCTGGCTGATCCCCTGCCAGCTGATAACCCTCCAATACGTGAAGTGCCTGGTCGATCCCCGTGCCAAGGTCTTGCGTGCCCAGCTGATCCGCCTGCCGAGACGAGGAGTGCCCAGCCGAATCCCTGCCGACTCGTGGAGTGCCTGACCGATCCCCTGCCAGCTGATAACGCGCCAATAAATGATATGCCTGGCCGATCTCCCTGCCAAGGCCTGGAGTGCCCGGCCGATCCGCTTGCCGAGGCGAGGAGTGCCCAGCCGATTCCCTTCCGACGCGTGGAGTGCCTGGCCAATCCCCTGCCAGCTGATAACCCGCCAATAAATGATATGCCTGGCCGATCTCCCGCCCAAGGCCTTGAGTGCCCCTGCTAGCTGATACCCCTGCCGAGACGTGCAAGCTGCCTGGACGATCTCCCCTGCCAAGGCCTGGAGTGCCCGGCCGATCCGCCTGCCGAGGCGAAGAGTGCCCAGCCGATTCCCCTCCGACGCGTGGGAGTGCCTGGCCGATCGCCTGCCAGCTGATAACCCTCCAATACGTGAAGTGCCTGGCCGATCTCCATGCCAAGGCATCCTTGAGTGCCCGGCCGATTCCCTTCCGACGGTGGTGCCCTCCAGCTGATTACCCTCCAATACGTGAAGTGCCTGGCCGATCTCCATGTTAAGGCCTTGAGTGCCCGGCCGATTCCCCTGCCGAGGTTTTCCCATCAGGTGGGAGTGCCCAGCCGATTCCCCTGCCGTGGCGTGGAGTGCCTGGCCGATCCCCTGCCAGCTGATAACCCTCCAATACGTGAAGTGCCTGGCCGATCCTTCTGCCAAGGTCTTGCGTGCCCGGCCGATCCGCCTGCCGAGACGAGGAGTGCCCAGCCGATTCCCCTGCCGACGCGTGGAGTGCCTGGCCGATCCCCTGCCAGCTGATAACCCGCCAATAAATGATATGCCTGGCCGGTCTCCCTGCCAAGGCCTGGAGTGCCCGGCCGATCCCCCTGCCGAGGTGGGAGTGCCCGGCCGATCCCCTGCCAGCTGATAACCCTCCAATACGTGAAGTGCCTGGCCGATCCCTGCCAGCTGATAACCCTCCAATACGTGAAGTGCCTGGCCGATCGGCCTTGAGTGCCCGGCCGATCCGCTTGCCGAGGCGAATGACGAGGAGTGCCCAGCCGATTCCCTTGCCGACGCGTGGAGTGCCTGGCCGATCCCCTGCCAGCTGATAACCCGCCAATACGTGAAGTGCCTGGCCGATCCCCTGCCTGGCCGATCTCCCTGCCAAGACCTGGAGCCGGCGTGGGTCTTGCGAAACTGCCAGCTGATAACCCTCCAATACGTGAAGCGCCTGGCCGATCCCCCCTGCCAGCCCGGCTGATCCGCCTGCGAGAGAGGAGTGCCCAGCCGATTCCCCTGCCGACGCGTGGAGTGCCTGGCCGATCCCCTGCCAGCTGATAACCCGCCAATAAAAGATATGCCTGGCCGATCTCCCTGCCAAGGCCTGGAGTGCCCGGCCGATCCCCCTTGCCGAGGCGGGGAGTACCCAACCGATTCCCCTGCCGACGATCCTCTCCAGCTGATAAGCCTCCAATACGTGAATTGCCTGGCCGATCTCCCTGCCACGTCCCCCTGCCCGAAGTGCCAGGCTGATAACCCGCCAATAAATGATATGCCTGGCCCCTGCAGGGGTGGGGAGTGCCCAGCCGATTCCCCTGCCGACGCGTGGAGTCCCTGGCCGATCCCCTGCCAGCTTATAACCCTGCCAATACGTGAAGTGCCTGGCCGATCTCCCTGCCAAGTCCTTGAGTGCCCGGCCGATCCCCTGCCGAGGTGGGAATGCCAGCTGATAACACTCCAGGAAATAATATCCTGGCCGATCCCGAGTGCCCAGCCGATTCCCCCCCGACGCGTGGATTGCCTGGCCGATCCCCTGCCAGCTGATAACCCGCCAATAAATGATATGCCTGAAGTGCCTGGCTGATCTCCCTGCCAAGGCCTTGGAGTGCCCGGCCGATCCACCTGCCGAGGCGAGGAGTGCCACCCTTTCCCTTGCGGCGGGGGGAGTCCCTGGCCGATCCCCTGCCAGCTGATAACCCTGGGAATGCCACCGATAACGTGATATGCCTGGCCGATCCCCCTGCCGGGGTGGGAGTGCCCAGCCGATTCCCCTGCCGACGCGTGGAGTCGCCTGGCCGATCGCCTGCCAGCTGATAACCCCCCAATAGAATGATATGCCTGGCCGAGTCTCCCTGCCAAGGCCTGGAGTGCCCGGCCGATCCCCCAAACCTGGCCGATCTCCCTGCAGGAGTGCCCAGCCTATCCCCTGCCGAGGTGGGAGTGCCAGCCGATTCCACTGCAAGCTGATACCCCTGCCGAGACGTGAAGTGCCTGGCCGATCTCCATGCCAAGGCCTTGAGTGCCCAGCGCATTCCCATGAGTGCCCGGCCGATCCGCCATGCCGAGGCGATGAGAAGTGCCCAGCCGATTCCCATGCCAAAGAGTGGAGTTCCTGGCCGATACCCTGCCAGCTGATTACCCGCCAATAAATGATATGCCTGGCCGATCTGCCTGCCAAGGCCTTGAGTGCCCGGCGATTCCACCTGCCGAGACGTGAAGTGCCTGACGATTCAAAACAAGGGCTTGGTTTTTGGTGATTCCCCTGGCGCGGCGTGGAGGGCCCAGCCGATTTCCCTGCCGACGCGTGGAGGGCCAGGCCACCCCTGCCAGCTGATTATTCGCCAATAAATGATATGCCTGGCCGATCTCCCTGCCAAGGCCTGGAGTGCCCGGCCGATCCCCTGCCGACGCGTGGAGTGCCTAGCCGATTTCCCTACAAGCTGATAACCCTGCCGAGACGTGAAGTGCCTGGCCGATCGCCATGCAAATGAGTGCCCGGCCGATCCGCCTGCCGAGGCGAGGAGTGCCCAGCCGATTCCCCTGCCGACGCGTGGAGTGCCTGGCCGATCCCTTTCCAGCTGATACGTGAAGTGCCTGGCCGATCTCCATGCCAAGGCCTTGATTGCCCTGCAACCCCTGCCGAGACGTGAAGTGCCTGACCGATCTCCATGCCAAGGCCTGGAGTGCCCGGCCGATCCTCCTGCCGAGGGGGGGGTCTCTTGCGATTTCCCTGCAAGCTGATACCCCTGCCGAGACGTGAAGTGCCTAGCCGATCTCCATGCCAAGGCCAAGAGTGCCCAGCCGATTCCCCTGCCGACGCGTGGGCCGGCGTTATCCCCTGCCAGCTGATAACCCGGAAAAATGAGATGCCTGGCCGATCTCCCCTGCCAAGGCCTGGAGTGCCTGGCCGATCCTCCTGCCAAGCTGATACCCCCGGCCGATCCGCCGAGGCGAAGAGTGCCCAGCCGATTCCCTTCCGACGCGTGGAGTGCCTGGCCAATCCCCTGCCAGCTCATAACCCGCCAATAAATTATATGCCTGGCCGATCTCCCTGCCGAGGCCTTGAGTGCCCCTGCTAGCTGATACCCCTGCCAAGACCTGGAGTGTTGGACGATCCCCCTGGCGCGGCGTGGAGTGCCCAGCCGATTTCCCTGCCGACGCGTGGAGGGCCTAGCCGATTCCCCCTGCAAGCTGATACCCCTGCCGAGACGTGAAGTGCCTGACCGATCTCCATGCCAAGGCCTGGAGTGCCCGGCCGATCCCCCTGGCGAGGCGTGGAGTGCCCAGCCGATTCCCCTGCCGACGCGTGGAGGGCCTGGCTTATCCCCTGCCAGCTGATAACCCGCCAATAAATGATATGCCCGGCCGATCTCCCTGCCAAGGCCTGGAGTGCCCGGCCGATCCCCCTGCAAGCTGATACCCCTGCCGCGACGTGAAGTGCCTGGACAATCTCCATGCCAAGGCCTTGAGGTGGGAATGCCCAGCCGATTTCCCTGCAAGCTGATACCCCTGCCGAGACGTGAAGTGCCTGGACGATCTCCATGCCAAGGCCTTGAGTGCCCGGCAGATCCGCCTGCCGAGGCGAGCAGTGCCCAGCGATTCCCCTGCCGACGCGTGGAGTGCCTGGCCGATCCCCTGCCAGCTGATAACCCTCCAATACGTGAAGTGCCTGGCCGATCCCCCCTGCCAAGGTCTTGCGTGCCCGGCTGATCCGCCTGCCGAGACGAGAAGTGCCCAGCCAAATCCCCTGCCGACGCGTGGAGTGGCCTGGCCGATCTCCATGCCAAGGCCTGGAGTGCCCGGCCGATCCCCTGCCGAGGCGGAGGAGTGCCCAGCCGATTCCCCTGCCGACGCGTGGAGTGCCTGGCCGATCCCCTGCCAGCTGATAACCCTCCAATACGTGAAGTGAATGGTCGATCCCCCTGCCAAGGTCTTGCGTGCCCGGCTGATCCGCCTGCCGAGACGAGGAGTGCCCAGCCGAATCCCCTGCCGACGCGTGGAGTGCCTGACCGATCCCCTGCCAGCTGATAACCCGCCAATAAATGATATGCCTGGCAGATCTCCCTGCCAAGGCCTGGAGTGCCCGGTCGATCCCCTGCCGACGCGTGGAGTGCCTGGCCGATCCCCTGCCAGCTGGCCGGGGATATAAATGATATGCCTGGCCGGTCTCCCTGCCAAGGCCTGGAGTGCCCGGCCGATCCCCCTGTCGAGGTGGGACTGCCCAGCCGATCCCCCTGCAAGCTGATACCCCTGCCGAGACGTGAAGTGCCTAACCGATCTCAATGCCAAGGCCATGAGTGCCCGGCCGATCCGCCTGCCGAGGCGAAGAGTGCCCAGCCGATTCCATTTCGACGCGTGGAGTGCCTGGCCAATCCGCTGCCAGCTGATAACCGGTCAATAAATGATATGCCTGACCGATCTCCCTCCCAAGACCTTGAGTGCCCCTGCTAGCTGATACCCCTGCCGAGACGTGAAGTGCCTGGACATCAGGATATCAGGTGACCTTCAGATCCGCCTGCCGAGGCGAGGAGTGCCCAGCCGATTCCCATGCCGACGCGTGCAGTGCCTGGCCGATCCCCTCCCAGCTGATATGTGAAGTGCCTGGCCGATCTCCCTGCCAAGGCCTTGAGTGCCCCTGAAAGCTGATACCCCTGCCGAGACGTGAAGTGCCTGACCGATCTCCATGCCAAGGCCTGGAGTGCCTGGCCGATCCGCCTGCCGGGGTGGGACTGCCCAGCCGATTCCCCTGCCGACGCGTGGAGTGCCTGGCCGATCCCCTGCCAGCTGATAACCCTCCAATACGTGAAGTGAATGGTCGATCCCCCTGCCAAGGTCTTGCGTGCCCGGCTGATCCGCCTGCCGAGACGAGGAGTGCCCAGCCGAATCCCCTGCCGACGCGTGGAGTGCCTGACCGATCCCCTGCCAGCTGATAACCCGCCAATAAATGATATGCCTGGCAGATCTCCCTGCCAAGGCCTGGAGTGCCCGGTCGATCCCCCTGCCGACGCGTGGAGTGCCTGGCCGATCCCCTGCCAGCTGGCCGGGGATATAAATGATATGCCTGGCCGATCTCCCTGCCAAGGCCTGGAGTGCCCGGCCGATCCCCCTGTCGAGGTGGGACTGCCCAGCCGATCCCCCTGCAAGCTGATACCCCTGCCGAGACGTGATATGCCTGGCCGATCTCCATGCCAAGGCCATGAGTGCCCGGCCGATCCGCCTGCCGAGGCGAAGAGTGCCCGATTTCCGATTCCGACGATTTCCTTCCGACGCGTGGAGTGCCTGGCCAATCCCCTGCCAGCTGATAACCCGCCAATAAATGATATGCCTGGCCGATCTCCCTGCCAAGGCCTTGAGTGCCCCTGCTAGCTGATACCCCTGCCGAGACGTGAAGTGCCTGGAAGATCTCCATGCCAAGGCCTTGAGTGACCGGCTGATCCGCGTGCCGAGGCGAGGAGTACCCATCCGATTCCCCTGCCGACGCGTCGAGGGCCAGGCCGATCCCCTGCCAGCGGATAACCCGCCACTACGTGACGTGCCTGGCCGAGCTCACTGCCAAGGCCTGGAGTGCCCGGTCGATCCCCTGCCGAGGTGGGAGTGCCCAGCCGATTTCCCTGCAAGCTGATACCCCTGCCGAGACGTGAAGTGCCTGGCCGATCTTCATGCCAAGGCCTGGAGTTTTGGCCGATCCCCCTGGCGAGGCGTGGAGTGCCCAGCCGATTCCCCTGCCGACGCGTGGAGGGCCTGGCTTATCCCCTAACAGCTGATAACCCGGCAATAAATGATATGCCTGGCCGACCTCCCTGCCAAGGCCTGGAGTGCCCGGCCGATCCCCCTGCAAGCCGAAACCCCTGCCAAGACGTGAAGTGCCTGGCCGATCTTCATGCCAAGGCCTTGAGTGCCCGGCAGATCCGCCTGCCGAGGCGAGGAGTGCCCAGCGATTGCCCTGCCGACGCGTGGAGTGCCTGGCCCCTGCCAGCTGATAACCCTCCAATACGTGAAGTGCCCGACCGATCCCCCTGCCAAGTTCTTGCGTGCCCGGGTGATCCGCCTGCCGAGACGAGGAGTGCCCAGCCGAATCCCCTGCAGACGCGTGGAGTGCCTGGCCGATCCCCTGATAGCTGATAACCCTCCAATACGTGAAGTGCCTGGCCGATCCCCATGACAAGTTCTTGCGTGCCCGGCTGATCCGCCTGCCGAGACGAGGAGTGCCCAGCCAAATCCCCTGCAGACGCGTGGAGTGCCTGGCCGATCCCCTGCCAGCTGATAACCCTCCAATACGTGAAGTGCCTGACCGATCCCCCTGCCAAGTTCTTGCGTGCCCGGGTGATCCGCCTGCCGAGACGAGAAGTGCCCAGCCGAATCCCCTGCAGACGCGTGGAGTGCCTGGCCGATCCCCTGATAGCTGATAACCCTCCAATACGTGAAGTGCCTGGCCGATCCCCATGCCAAGTTCTTGCGTGCCCGGCTGATCCGCCTGCCGAGACAAGGAGTGCCCAGCCAAATCCCCTGCCGACGCGTGGAGGGCCTGGCTTATCCCCTGCCAGCTGATAACCCA
This sequence comes from Drosophila parabipectinata, assembly GCA_018153455.1. NCBI lineage: Eukaryota > Metazoa > Arthropoda > Insecta > Diptera > Drosophilidae > Drosophila > Drosophila parabipectinata. Next base: position 524,620 of record JAECYA010000362.1, on the reverse strand, counting down.
CCAATAAATGATATGCCTGCCAGATCTCCCTGCCAAGGCCTGGAGTGCCCGGCCGATCCCCTGCCGAGGCGAGGAGTGCCCAGCCGATTTCCCTGCCGACGCGTGGAGTGCCTGTCTGATCCCCTGCCAGCTGATTACCCTCCAATACGTGAAGTGCCTGGCCGATCCCCCTGCCAAGGTCTTGCGTGCCCGGCTGATCCGCCTGCCGAGACGAGGAGTGCCCAGCCGATTCCCCTGCAGACGCGTGGAGTGCCTGGCCGATCCCCTGCCAGCTGATAACCCGCCAATAAATGATATGCCTTGCCGGTCTCCCTGCCAAGGCCTGGAGTGCCCGGACGATCCCCTGCCGAGGCCTGGAGTGCCCGGCCGATCCCCCTGCCGAGGTGGGACTGCCCAGCCGATCCCCTGCAAGCTGATACCCCTGCCGAGACGTGAAGTGCCTGGCCGATCTCCATGCCAAGGCCATGAGTGCCCGGCCGATCCGCCTGCCGAGGCGAAGAGTGCCCAGCCGATTTCCCTGCCGACGCGTGGAGTGCCTGGCCGATCCCCTGCCAGCTGATAACCCTCCAATACGTGAAGTGCCTGGCCGATCCCCCTGCCAAGTTCTTGCGTGCCCGGCTGATCCGCCTGCCGAGACGAGGTGTGCCCAGCCGAATCCCCTGCCGACGCGTAGAGTGGCCTGGCCGATCTCCATGCCAAGGCCTTGAGTGCCCGGCCGATTCCCCTGCCGAGGCGAGGAGTGCCAAGCCGGTTCCCCTGCCGACGCGTGGAGTGCCTGGCCGATCCCCTGCCAGCTGATAACCCTCCAATACGTGAAGTGAATGGTCGATCCCCCTGCCAAGGTCTTGCGTGCCCGGCTGATCCGCCTGCCGAGACGAGGAGTGCTCAGCCGAATCCCCTGCCGACGCGTGGAGTGCCTGACCGATCCCCTGCCAGCTGATAACCCGCCAATAAATGATATGCCTGGCAGATCTCCTTGCCAAGGCCTGGAGTGCCCGGCCGATCCTCCTGCCGAGGCGAGGAGTGCCCAGCCGATTCCCCTGCCGACGCGTGGAGTGCCTGGCTGATCCCCTGCCAGCTGATAACCCTCCAATACGTGAAGTGCCCGGCCGATCCCCCTGCCAAGGTCTTGCGTGCCCGGCTGATCCGCCTGCCGAGACGAGGAGTGCACAGCCGAATCCCCTGCCGACGCGTGGAGTGCCTGGCCGATCCCCTGCCAGCTGATAACCCGCCAATAAATGATATGCCTGGCCGGTCTCCCTCCCAAGACCTTGAGTGCACCTGCTAGCTGATACCCCTGCCGAGACGTGAAGTGCCTGGACGATCGCCTGCGAGCTGATAACCCTCCAATACGTGAAGTGCCTGGCCGATCTCCCTGCCAAGGTCTTGAGTGCCCGGCCGATCCGCCTGCCGAGACGAGGAGTGCCCAGCCAAATCCCCTGCAGACGCGTGGAGTGCCTGGCCGATCCCCTGCCAGCTGATAACCCTCCAATACGTGAAGAGCCTGGCCGATCTTCATGCCAAGGCCTGGAGTTTTGGCCGATCCCCCTGGCGAAGCGTGGAGGGCCTGGCTTATCCCCTGCCAACTGATAACCCGCCAATAAATGATATGCCTGCCAGATCTCCCTGCCAAGGCCTGGAGTGCCCGGCCGATCCCCCTGCCGAGGCGAGGAGTGCCCAGCCGATTTCCCTGCCGACGCGTGGAGTGCCTGTCTGATCCCCTGCCAGCTGATAACCCTCCAATACGTGAAGTGCCTGGCCAATCCCCCTGCCAAGGTCTTGCGTGCCCGGCTGATCCGCCTGCCGAGACGAGGAGTGCCCAGCCGATTCCCCCAGCCGATCTCCATGCCAAGGCCATGAGTGCCCGGCCGATCCGCCTGCCGAGGCGAAGAGTGCCCAGCCGATTCCCTTCCGACGCGTGGAGTGCCTGGCCGATCCCCTGCCAGCTGGTAACCCGCCAATAAATGATATGCCTGACCGATCTGCCTCCCCAGACCTTGAGTGGCCCTGCTAGCTGATACCCCTGCCGAGACGTGAAGTGCCTGGACATCAGGATATCAGGTGACCGGCAGATCCGCCTGCCGAGGCGAGGAGCGCCCAGCGATTCCCCTGCCGACGCGTGGAGTGCCTGGCCGATCCCCTGCCAGCTGATAACCCTCCAATACGTGAAGTGCCTGGCCGATCCCCCTGCCAAGTTCTTGCGTGCCCGGCTGATCCGCCTGCCGAGACGGGGAGTGCCCAGCCGAATCCCCTGCCGACGCGTAGAGTGGCCTGGCCGATCTCCATGCCAAGGCCTTGAGTGCCCGGCCGATCTTCCTGCCGAGGCGAGGAGTGCCCAGCCGATTCCCCTGCCGACGCGTGGAGTGCCTGGCCGATCCCCTGCCAGCTGATAACCCTCCAATACGTGAAGTGAATGGTCGATCCCCCTGCCAAGGTCTTGCGTGCCCGGCTGATCCGCCTGCCGAGACGAGGAGTGCCCAGCCGAATCCCCTGCCGACGCGTGGAGTGCCTGACCGATCCCCTGCCAGCTGATAACCCGCCAATAAATGATATGCCTGGCAGATCTCCCTGCCAAGGCCTGGAGTGCCCGGTCGATCCCCCTGCCGAGGCGAGAAGTGCCCAGCCGATTCCCCTGCCGACGCGTGGAGTGCCTGGCTGATCCCCTGCCAGCTGATAACCCTCCAATACGTGAAGTGCCCGGCAGATCCCCCTGCCAAGGTCTTGCGTGCCCGGCTGATCCGCTTGCCGAGACGAGGAGTGCACAGCCGAATCCCCTGCCGACGCGTGGAGTGCCTGGCCGATCCCCTGCCAGCTGATAACCCGCCAATACGTGAAGTGCCTGGCCGATCTCCCTGCCAAGGTCTTGAGTGCCCGGCCGATCCGCCTGCCGAGACGAAGAGTGCCCACCCAAATCCCCTGCAGACGCGTGGAGTGCCTGGCCGATCCCCTGCCAGCTGATAACCCGCCAATAAATGATATGCCTGCCAGATCTCCCTGCCAAGGCCTGGAGTGCCCGGTCGATCCCCCTGCCGAGGCGAGGAGTGCCCAGCCGATTCCCCTGCCGACGCGTGGAGTGCCTGGCTGATCCCCTGCCAGCTGATAACCCTCCAATACGTGAAGTGCCCGGCAGATCCCCCTGCCAAGGTCTTGCGTGCCCGGCTGATCCGCTTGCCGAGACGAGGAGTGCACAGCCGAATCCCCTGCCGACGCGTGGAGTGCCTGGCCGATCCCCTGCCAGCTGATAACCCGCCAATACGTGAAGTGCCTGGCCGATCTCCCTGCCAAGGTCTTGAGTGCCCGGCCGATCCGCCTGCCGAGACGAAGAGTGCCCACCCAAATCCCCTGCAGACGCGTGGAGTGCCTGGCCGATCCCCTGCCAGCTGATAGCCCTCCAATACGTGAAGTGCCTGGCCGATCCCCCTGCCAAGGTCTTGCGTGCCCGGCTGATCCGCCTGCCGAGACGAGGAGTGCCCAGCCGATTCCCCTGCAGACGCGTGGAGTGCCTGGCCGATCCCCTGCCAGCTGATAACCCGCCAATAAATGATATGCCTGCCAGATCTCCCTGCCAAGGCCTGGAGTGCCCGGCCGATCCCCCTGCCGAGGCGAGGAGTGCCCAGCCGATTTCCCTGCCGACGCGTGGAGTGCCTGTCTGATCCCCTGCCAGCTGATAACCCTCCAATACGTGAAGTGCCTGGCCGATCCCCCTCCCAAGGTCTTGCGTGCCCGGCTGATCCGCCTGCCGAGACGAGGAGTGCCCAGCCGATTCCCCTGCAGACGCGTGGAGTGCCTGGCCGATCCCCTGCCAGCTGATAACCCGCCAATAAATGATATGCCTGGCCGGTCTCCCTGCCAAGGCCTGGAGTGCCCGGACGATCCCCTGCCGAGGTGGGACTGCCCAGCCGATCCCCCTGCAAGCTGATACCCCTGCCGAGACGTGAAGTGCCCAGCCGATTCCCCTGCCGACGCGTGGAGGGCCTGGCTTATCCCCTGCCAGCTGATAACCCGCCAATAAATGATATGCCTGCCAGATCTCCCTGCCAAGGCCTGGAGTGCCCGGCCGATCCCCCTGCCGAGGCGAGGAGTGCCCAGCCGATTTCCCTGCCGACGCGTGGAGTGCCTGTCTGATCCCCTGCCAGCTGATAACCCTCCAATACGTGAAGTGCCTGGCCGATCCCCCTGCCAAGGTCTTGCGTGCCCGGCTGATCCGCCTGCCGAGACGAGGAGTGCCCAGCCGATTCCCCTGCAGACGCGTGGAGTGCCTGGCCGATCCCCTGCCAGCTGATAACCCGCCAATAAATGATATGCCTGGCCGGTCTCCCTGCCAAGGCCTGGAGTGCCCGGACGATCCCCCTGCCGAGGTGGGACTGCCCAGCCGATCCCCCTGCAAGCTGATACCCCTGCCGAGACGTGAAGTGCCCAGCCGATTCCCCTGCCGACGCGTGGAGGGCCTGGCTTATCCCCTGCCAGCTGATAACCCGCCAATAAATGATATGCCTGCCAGATCTCCCTGCCAAGGCCTGGAGTGCCCGGCCGATCCCCCTGCCGAGGCGAGGAGTGCCCAGCCGATTTCCCTGCCGACGCGTGGAGTGCCTGTCTGATCCCCTGCCAGCTGATAACCCTCCAATACGTGAAGTGCCTGGCCGATCCCCCTGCCAAGGTCTTGCGTGCCCGGCTGATCCGCCTGCCGAGACGAGGAGTGCCCAGCCGATTCCCCTGTAGACGCGTGGAGTGCCTGGCCGATCCCCTGCCAGCTGATAACCCGCCAATAAATGATATGCCTGGCCGATCCCCCTGGCAAGTTCTTGCGTGCCCGGACGATCCCCCTGCCGAGGTGGGACTGCCCAGCCGATCCCCCTGCAAGCTTATACCCCTGCCGAGACGTGAAGTGCCTGGCCGATCTCCATGCCAAGGCCATGAGTGCCCGGCCGATCCGCCTGCCGAGGCGAAGAGTGCCCAGCCGATTCCCTTCCGACGGGTGGAGTGCCTGGCCGATCCCCTGCCAGCTGGTAACCCGCCAATAAATGATATGCCTGACCGATCTCCCTCGAAAGACCTTGAGTGCCCCTGCTAGCTGATACTCCTGCCGAGACGTGAAGTGCCTGGACATCAGGATATCAGGTGACCGGCAGATCCGCCTGCCGAGGCGAGGAGTGCCCAGCGATTCCCCTGCCGACGCGTGGAGTGCCTGGCCGATCCCCTGCCAGCTGATAACCCTCCAATACGTGAAGTGCCTGGCCGATCCCCCTGCCAAGTTCTTGCGTGCCCGGCTGATCCGCCTGCCGAGACGGGGAGTGCCCAGCCGTATCCCCTGCCGACGCGTAGAGTGGCCTGGCCGATCTCCATGCCAAGGCCTTGAGTGCCCGGCCGATCCGCCTGCCGAGGCGAGGAGTGCCCAGCCGATTCCCCTGCCGACGCGTGGAGTGCCTGGCTGATCCCCTGCCAGCTGATAACCCTCCAATACGTGAAGTGCCCGGCCGATCCCCCTGCCAAGGTCTTGCGTGCCCGGCTGATCCGCCTGCCGAGACGAGGAGTGCACAGCCGAATCCCCTGCCGACGCGTGGAGTGCCTGGCCGATCCCCTGCCAGCTGATAACCCGCCAATAAATGATATGCCTGGCCGGTCTCCCTCCCAAGACCTTGAGTGCCCCTGCTAGCTGATACGCCTGCCGAGACGTGAAGTGCCTGGACGATCGCCTGCGAGCTGATAACCCTCCAATACGTGAAGTGCCTGGCCGATCTCCCTGCCAAGGTCTTGAGTGCCCGGCCGATCTCCTACCGAGGCGAGGAGTGCCCAGCCGATTCCCCTGCCGTGGCGTGGAGGTCCTGGCCGATCCCCTGCCAGCTGATAACACTCCAATAAATAATATGCCTGGCCGATCTCCCTGCCAAGGCCTGAAGTGCCCGGCAGATCCCCCTGGCGAAGCGTGGAGTGCCCAGCCGATTCCCCTGCCGACGCGTGGAGGGCCTGGCTTATCCCCTGCCAGCTGATAGCCCGCCAATAAATGATATGCCTGCCAGATCTCCCTGCCAAGGCCTGGAGTGCCCGGCCGATCCGCCTGCCGAGGCGAGGAGTGCCCAGCCGATTCCCCTGCAGACGCGTGGAGTGCCTGTCTGATCCCCTGCCAGCTGATAACCCTCCAATACGTGAAGTGCCTGGCCGATCCCCCTGCCAAGGTCTTGCGTGCCCGGCTGATCCGCCTGCCGAGACGAGGAGCCGATTCCCCTGCAGACGCCTGGAGTGCCCGGCCGATCCCCCTGCCGAGGTGGGACTGCCCAGCCGATCCCCCTGCAAGCTGATACCCTTGCCGAGACGTGAAGTGCCTGGCCGATCTCCATGCCAAGGCCATGAGTGCCCGGCCGATCCGCCTGCCGAGGCGAAGAGTGCCCAGCCGATTCCCTTCCGACGCGTGGAGTGCCTGGCCGATCCCCTGCCAGCTGGTAACCCGGCAATAAATGATATGCCTGACCGATCTCCCTCCCAAGACCTTGAGTGCCCCTGCTAGCTGATACCCCTGCCGAGACGTGAAGTGCCTGGACATCAGGATATCAGGTGACCGGCAGATCCGCCTGCCGAGGCGAGGAGTGCCCAGCGATTCCCCTGCCGACGCGTGGAGTGCCTGGCCGATCCCCTGCCAGCTGATAACCCGCCAATAAATGATATGCCTGGCCGGTCTCCCTGCCAAGGCCTGGAATGCCCGGCCGATCCCCCTGCCGAGGCGAGGAGTGCCCAGCCGATTCCCCTGCCGACGCGTGGAGTGCCTGGCTGATCCCCTGCCAGCTGATAACCCTCCAATACGTGAATTGCCCGGCCGATCCCCCTGCCAAGGTCTTGCGTGCCCGGCTGATCCGCCTGCCGAGACGAGGAGTGCACAGCCGAATCCCCTGCCGACGCGTGGAGTGCCTGGCCGATCCCCTGCCAGCTGATAACCCGCCAATAAATGATATGCCTGGCCGGTCTCCCTCCCAAGACCTTGAGTGCACCTGCTAGCTGATACCCCTGCCGAGACGTGAAGTGCCTGGACGATCTCCCCGCCAAGGCCTTGAGTGCCCGGCCGATCCACCTGCCGAGGCGAGGAGTGCATAGCCGATTCCCCTGCCGACGCGTGGAGTGCCTGGCTGATCCCCTGCCAGCTGATAACCCTCCAATACGTGAAGTGCCCGGCCGATCCCCCTGCCAAGGTCTTGCGTGCCCGGCTGATCCGCCTGCCGAGACGAGGAGTGCCCAGCCGAATCCCCTGCCGACGCGTGGAGTGCCCGGCCGATCCCCCTGCCGAGGCGTGGAGGTCCTGGCCGAACCCCTGCCAGCTGATAACACTCCAATAAATAATATGCCTGGCCGATCTCCCTGCCAAGGCCTGAAGTGCCCGGCAGATCCCCCTGAAGACGCGTGGAGTGCCTGACCGATCCCCTGCCAGCTGATAACCCGCCAATAAATGATATGCCTGGCAGATCTCCCTGCCAAGGCCTGGAGTGCCCGGCCGATCCCCCTGCCGAGGCGAGGAGTGCCCAGCCGATTCCCCTGCCGACGCGTGGAGTGCCTGGCTGATCCCCTGCCAGGTGATAACCCTCCAATACGTGAAGTGCCCGGCCGATCCCCCTGCCAAGGTCTTGCGTGCCCGGCTGATCCGCCTGCCGAGACGAGAAGTGCACAGTCGAATCCCCTGCCGACGCGTGGAGTGCCTGGCCGATCCCCTGCCAGCTGATAACCCGCCAATAAATGATATGCCTGGCCGGTCTCCCTCCCAAGACCTTGAGTGCCCCTGCAAGCTGATACCCCTGCCGAGACGTGAAGTGCCTGGACGATCGCCTGCGAGCTGATAACCCTCCAATACGTGAAGTGCCTGGCCGATCTCCCTGCCAAGGTCTTGAGTGCCCGGCCGATCCGCCTGCCGAGACGAGGAGTGCCCAGCCAAATCCCCTGCAGACGCGTGGAGTGCCTGGCCGATCCCCTGCCAGCTGATAACCCTCCAATACGTGAAGTGCCTGGCCGATCTCCATGCCAAGGCCATGAGTGCCCGGCCGAACCTCCTGCCGAGACGAGGAGTGCCCAGCCGAATCCCCTGCAGACGCGTGGAGTGCCTGGCCGATCCTCTGTCAGCTGATAACCCTCCAATACGTGAAGTGCCTGGCCGATCCCCCTGCCAAGTTCTTGCGTGCCCGGCTGATCCGCCTGCCGAGACGAGGAGTGCCCAGCCGAATCCCCTGCAGACGCGTGGAGTGCCTGGCCGATCCCCTGTCAGCTGATAACCCTCCAATACGTGAAGTGCCTGGCCGATCCCCCTGCCAAGTTCTTGCGTGCCCGGCTGATCCGCCTGCCGAGACGAGGAGTGCCCAGCCAAATCCCCTGCAGACGCGTGGAGTGCCTGGCCGATCCCCTGCCAGCTGATAACCCTCCAATACGTGCAGTGCCTGACCGATCTCCATGCCAAGGCCATGAGTGCCCGGCCGAACCGCTTGCCGAGGCGAAGAGTGCCCAGCCGATTCCCTTCCGACGCGTGGAGTGCCTGGCCAATCCCCTGCCAGCTGATAACCCGCCAATAAATGGTATGCCTGACCGATCTCCCTCCCAAGACCTTGAGTGCCCCTGCTAGCTGATACCCCTGCCGAGACTTGAAGTGCCTGGACGATCTCCCCGCCAAGGCCTTGAGTGCCAGGCCGATCCACCTGCCGAGGCGAGGAGTGCCCAGCCGATTCCCCTGCCGACGCGTGGAGTGTCTGGCCGATCGCCTGCCAGCTGATAACCCTCCAATACGTGAAGTGCCTGGCCGATCTCCATGCCCAGGTCTTGAGTGCCCGGCCGATCCGCCTGCCGAGGCGAGGAGTGCCCAGCCGATTCCTCTGCCGTGGCGTGGAGTGCCTGGCCGATCCCCTGCCAGCTGATAACCCGCCAATAAATGATATGCCTGGCCGATCTCCCTGCCAAGGCCTGGAGTGCCCGGCCGATCCCCCTGCTGAGGCGAGGAGTGCCCAGCCGATTCCCTTCCGACGCGTGGAGTGCCTGGCCAATCCCCTGCCAGCTGATAACCCGCCAATAAATGATATGCCTGACCGATCTCCCTCCCAAGACCTTGAGTGCCCCTGCTAGCTGATACCCCTGCCGAGACTTGAAGTGCCTGGACGATCTCCCCGCCAAGGCCTTGAGTGCCAGGCCGATCCACCTGCCGAGGCGAGGAGTGCCCAGCCGATTCCCTTCCGACGCGTGGAGTGCCTGGCCAACCCCCTGCCAGCTGATAACCCGCCAATAAATGATATGCCTGGCCGATCTCCCTGCCAAGGCCTTGAGTGCCCCTGCTGGCTGATACCCCTGCCGAGACGTGAAGTGCCTGGGCGATCGCCTGCGAGTTGATAACCCTCCAATACGTGAAGTGCCTGGCCGATCTCCCTGCCAAGGTCTTGAGTGCCCGGCCGATCCGCCTGCCGAGGCGAGGAGTGCCCAGCCGATTCCCCTGCCGACGCGTCGAGTGCCTGGCCGATCCCCTCCCAGCTGATACGTGAAGTGCTTGGCCGATCTCCCTGCCAAGGCCTTGAGTGCCCCTGCAAGCTGATACCCCTGCCGAGACGTGAAGTGCCTGACCGATCTCCATGCCAAGGCCTTGAGTGCCTGGCCGATCCCCCTGTCGGGGTGGGAGTGCCCAGCCGATTCCTCTGCCGACGCGTGGAGTGCCTGGCCGATCCCCTGTCACCTGATATCACTCCAATACGGGAAGTGCCTGGCCGATCTCCCTGCCAAGGTCTTGAGTGCCCGGCCGATCCGCCTGCCGAGGCGAGGAGTGCCCAGCCGATTCCTCTGCCGTGGCGTGGAGTGCCTGGCCGATCCCCTGCCAGCTGATAACCCGCCAATAAATGATATGCCAGGCCGATCTCCCTGCCAAGGCCTTGAGTGCCCCTGCTGGCTGATACCCCTGCCGAGACGTGAAGTGCCTGGACGATCGCCTGCGAGCTGATAACCCTCCAATACGTGAAGTGCCTGGCCGATCTCCCTGCCAAGGCCTGGTGTGCCCGGCCGATCCCCTGCCGAGGCGAGGAGTGCCCAGCCGATTCCTCTGCCGTGGCGTGGAGTGCCTGGCCGATCCCCTGCCAGCTGATAACCCGCCAATAAATGATATGCCAGGCCGATCTCCCTGCCAAGGCCTTGAGTGCCCCTGCTGGCTGATACCCCTGCCGAGACGTGAAGTGCCTGGACGATCGCCTGCGAGCTGATAACCCTCCAATACGTGAAGTGCCTGGCCGATCTCCCTGCCAAGGCCTGGTGTGCCCGGCCGATCCCCCTGCCGAGGCGAGGAGTGCCCAGCCGATTCCCTTTCAACGCGTGGAGTGCCTGGCCAATCCCCTGCCAGCTGATAACCCGCCAATAAATGATATGCCTGGCCGATCTCCCTGCCAAGGCCTTGAGTGCCCCTGCTGGCTGATACCCCTGCCGAGACGTGAAGTGCCTGGACGATCGCCTGCGAGCTGATACCCCTGCCGAGACGTGAAGTGCCTGGCCGATCTCCCTGCCAAGGTCTTAAGTGCCCGGCCGATCCGCCTGCCGAGGCGAGGAGTGCCCAGCCGATTCCCCTGCCGACGCGTGGAGTGCCTGGCCGATCCCCTCCCAGCTGATACGTGAAGTGCCTTGCCGATCTCCCTGCCAAGGCCTTGAGTGCCCCTGCAAGCTGATACCCCTGCCGAGACGTGAAGTGCCTGACCGATCTCCATGCCAAGGCCTGGAGTGCCCGGCCGATCCTCCTGCCGAGGTGGGAGTGCCTAGCCGATTCCCCTGCAAGCTGATACCCCTGCCGAGACGTGAAGTGCCTGGCAGATCTCCATGCAAAGGCCATGAGTGCCCGGCCGATCCGCCTGCCGAGGCGAAGAGTGCCCAGCCGATTCCCTTCCGACGCGTGGAGTGCCTGGCCAATCCCCGGCCAGCTGATAACCCGCCAATAAATGATATGCCTGGCCGATCTCCCTGCCAAGGCCTTGAGTGCCCCTGCTAGCTGATACCCCTGCCGAGACTTGAAGTGCCTGGCCGATCTCCATGCCAAGGCCATGAGTGCCCGGCCGATCCGCCTGCCGAGGCGAGGAGTGCCCAGCCGATTCCCCTGCCGACGCGTGGAGTGCCTGGCCGATCCCCTCCCAGCTGATACGTGAAGTGCTTGGCCGATCTCCCTGCCAAGGCCTTGAGTGCCCCTGCAAGCTGATACCCCTGCCGAGACGTGAAGTGCCTGACCGATCTCCATGCCAAGGCCTTGAGTGCCTGGCCGATCCCCCTGTCGGGGTGGGAGTGCCCAGCCGATTCCTCTGCCGACGCGTGGAGTGCCTGGCCGATCCCCTGTCACCTGATATCACTCCAATACGGGAAGTGCCTGGCCGATCTCCCTGCCAAGGTCTTGAGTGCCCGGCCGATCCGCCTGCCGAGGCGAGGAGTGCCCAGCCGATTCCTCTGCCGTGGCGTGGAGTGCCTGGCCGATCCCCTGCCAGCTGATAACCCGCCAATAAATGATATGCCAGGCCGATCTCCCTGCCAAGGCCTTGAGTGCCCCTGCTGGCTGATACCCCTGCCGAGACGTGAAGTGCCTGGACGATCGCCTGCGAGCTGATAACCCTCCAATACGTGAAGTGCCTGGCCGATCTCCCTGCCAAGGCCTGGTGTGCCCGGCCGATCCCCCTGCCGAGGCGAGGAGTGCCCAGCCGATTCCTCTGCCGTGGCGTGGAGTGCCTGGCCGATCCCCTGCCAGCTGATAACCCGCCAATAAATGATATGCCAGGCCGATCTCCCTGCCAAGGCCTTGAGTGCCCCTGCTGGCTGATACCCCTGCCGAGACGTGAAGTGCCTGGACGATCGCCTGCGAGCTGATAACCCTCCAATACGTGAAGTGCCTGGCCGATCTCCCTGCCAAGGCCTGGTGTGCCCGGCCGATCCCCCTGCCGAGGCGAGGAGTGCCCAGCCGATTCCCTTTCAACGCGTGGAGTGCCTGGCCAATCCCCTGCCAGCTGATAACCCGCCAATAAATGATATGCCTGGCCGATCTCCCTGCCAAGGCCTTGAGTGCCCCTGCTGGCTGATACCCCTGCCGAGACGTGAAGTGCCTGGACGATCGCCTGCGAGCTGATACCCCTGCCGAGACGTGAAGTGCCTGGCCGATCTCCCTGCCAAGGTCTTAAGTGCCCGGCCGATCCGCCTGCCGAGGCGAGGAGTGCCCAGCCGATTCCCCTGCCGACGCGTGGAGTGCCTGGCCGATCCCCTCCCAGCTGATACGTGAAGTGCCTTGCCGATCTCCCTGCCAAGGCCTTGAGTGCCCCTGCAAGCTGATACCCCTGCCGAGACGTGAAGTGCCTGACCGATCTCCATGCCAAGGCCTGGAGTGCCCGGCCGATCCTCCTGCCGAGGTGGGAGTGCCTAGCCGATTCCCCTGCAAGCTGATACCCCTGCCGAGACGTGAAGTGCCTGGCCGATCTCCATGCCAAGGCCATGAGTGCCCGGCCGATCCGCCTGCCGAGGCGAAGAGTGCCCAGCCGATTCCCTTCCGACGCGTGGAGTGCCTGGCCAATCCCCTGCCAGCTGATAACCCGCCAATAAATGATATGCCTGGCCGATCTCCCTGCCAAGGCCTTGAGTGCCCCTGCTAGCTGATACCCCTGCCGAGACGTGAAGTGCCTGGCCGATCTCCATGCCAAGGCCTTGAGTGACCGGCTGATCCGCGTGCCGAGGCGAGGAGTGCCCAGCCGATTCCCCTTCCGACGCGTAGAGGGCCAGGCCGATCTCCTGCCAGCTGATAACCCGCCACTACGTGACGTGCCTGGCCGATCTCACTGCCAAGGCCTGGAGTGCCCGGTCGATCCCCCTGCCGAGGTGGGAGTGCCCAGCCGATTTCCCTTTAAGCTGATACCCCTGCCGAGACGTGAAGTGCCTGGCCGATCTTCATGCCAAGGCCTGGAGTTTTGGCCGATCCCCGTGGCGAGGCGTGGAGTGCCCAGCCGATTCCCCTGCAAGCTGATACCCCTGCCGAGACGTGAAGTGCCTGGCCGATCTCCATGCCAAGGCCATGAGTGCCCGGCCGATCCGCCTGCCGAGGCGAAGAGTGCCCAGCCGATTCCCTTCCGACGCGTGGAGTGCCTGGCCAATCCCCTGCCAGCTGATAACCCGCCAATAAATGATATGCCTGGCCGATCTCCCTGCCAAGGCCTTGAGTGCCCCTGCTAGCTGATACCCCTGCCGAGACGTGAAGTGCCTGGCCGATCTCCATGCCAAGGCCTTGAGTGATCGGCTGATCCTCGTGCCGAGGCGAGGAGTGCCCAGCCGATTCCCCTTCCGACGCGTAGAGGGCCAGGCTGATCTCCTGCCAGTTGATAACCCGCCACTGCGTGACGTGCCTGGCCGATCTCACTGCCAAGGCCTGGAGTTTTGGCCGATCCCCCTGGCGAGGCGAGGAGTGCCCAGCCGATTCCCTTTCAACGCGTGGAGTGCCTGGCCAATCCCCTGCCAGCTGATAACCCGCCAATAAATGATATGCCTGGCCGATCTCCCTGCCAAGGCCTTGAGTGCCCCTGCTGGCTGATACCCCTGCCGAGACGTGAAGTGCCTGGACGATCGCCTGCGAGCTGATAACCCTCCAATACGTGAAGTGCCTGGCCGATCTCCCTGCCAAGGTCTTGAGTGCCCGGCCGATCCGCCTGCCGAGGCGAGGAGTGCCCAGCCGATTCCCCTGCCGACGCGTGGAGTGCCTGGCCGATCCCCTCCCAGCTGATACGTGAAGTGCCTTGCCGATCTCCCTGCCAAGGCCTTGAGTGCCCCTGCAAGCTGATACCCCTGCCGAGACGTGAAGTGCCTGACCGATCTCCATGCCAAGGCCTGGAGTGCCCGGCCGATCCTCCTGCCGAGGTGGGAGTTCCTAGCCGATTCCCCTGCAAGCTGATACCCCTGCCGAGACGTGAAGTGCCTGGCAGATCTCCATGCCAAGGCCATGAGTGCCCGGCCGATCCGCCTGCCGAGGCGAAGAGTGCCCAGCCGATTCCCTTCCGACGCGTGGAGTGCCTGGCCAATCCCCGGCCAGCTAATAACCCGCCAATAAATGATATGCCTGGCCGATCTCCCTGCCAAGGCCTTGAGTGCCCCTGCTAGCTGATACCCCTGCCGAGACGTGAAGTGCCTGGCCGATCTCCATGCCAAGGCCATGAGTGCCCGGCCGATCCGCCTGCCGAGGCGAAGAGTGCCCAGCCGATTCCCTTCCGACGCGTGGAGTGCCTGGCCAATCCCCTGCCAGCTTATAACCCGCCAATAAATGATATGCCTGGCCGATCTCCCTGCCAAGGCCTTGAGTGCCCCTGCTAGCTGATACCCCTGCCGAGACGTGAAGTGCCTGGACGATCTCCATGCCAAGGCCTTGAGTGACCGGCTGATCCGCGTGCCGAGGCGAGGAGTGCCCAGCCGATTCCCCTTCCGACGCGTAGAGGGCCAGGCCGATCTCCTGCCAGCTGATAACCCGCCACTACGTGACGTGCCTGGCCGATCTCACTGCCAAGGCCTGGAGTTTTGGCCGATCCCCCTGGCGAGGCGTGGAGTGCCCAGCCGATTCCCCTGCAAGCTGATACCCCTGCCGAGACGTGAAGTGCCTGGCCGATCTCCATGCCAAGGCCATGAGTGCCCGGCCGATCCGCCTGCCGAGGCGAAGAGTGCCCAGCCGATTCCCTTCCGACGCGTGGAGTGCCTGGCCAATCCCCTGCCAGCTGATAACCCGCCAATAAATGATATGCCTGGCCGATCTCCCTGCCAAGGCCTTGAGTGCCCCTGCTAGCTGATACCCCTGCCGAGACGTGAAGTGCCTGGACGATCTCCATGCCAAGGCCTTGAGTGACCGGCTGATCCGCGTGCCGAGGCGAGGAGTGCCCAGCCGATTCCCCTTCCGACGCGTAGAGGGCCAGGCTGATCTCCTGCCAGCTGATAACCCGCCACTACGTGACGTGCCTGGCCGATCTCACTGCCAAGGCCTGGAGTGCCCGGTCGATCCCCCTGCCGAGGTGGGAGTGCCCAGCCGATTTCCCTGCAAGCTGATACCCCTGCCGAGACGTGAAGTGCCTGGTCGATCTTCATGCCAAGGCCTGGAGTGTTGGCCGATCCCCCTGGCGAGACGAGGAGTGCCCAGCCGATTCCCCTGCAAGCTGATACCCCTGCCGAGACGTGAAGTGCCTGGCCGATCTCCATGCCAAGGCCATGAGTGCCCGGCCGATCCGCCTGCCGAGGCGAAGAGTGCCCAGCCGATTCCCTTCCGACGCGTGGAGTGCCTGGCCAATCCCCTGCTAGCTGATAACCCGCCAATAAATGATATGCCTGGCCGATCTCCCTGCCAAGGCCTTGAGTGCCCCTGCTAGCTGATACCCCTGCCGAGACGTGAAGTGCCTGGCCGATCTCCATGCCAAGGCCTTGAGTGATCGGCTGATCCGCGTGCCGAGGCGAGGAGTGCCCAGCCGATTCCCCTGCCGACGCGTAGAGGGCCAGGCCGATCCCCTGCCAGCTGATAACCCGCCACTGCGTGACGTGCCTGGCCGATCTCACTGCCAAGGCCTGGAGTTTTGGCCGATCCCCCTGGCGAGGCGTGGAGTGCCCAGCCGATTCCCCTGCCGACGTGTGGAGGGCATGGCTTATCCCCTGCCAGCTGATAACCCGGCAATAAATGATATGCCTGGCCGATCTCCCTGCCAAGGCCTGGAGTGCCCGGCCGATCCCCCTGCAAGCTGATACCCCTGCCGAGACGTGAAGTGCCTGGCCGATCTCCATGCCAAGGCCTTGAGTGCCCGGCAGATCCGCCTGCCGAGGCGAGGAGTGCCCAGCGATTCCCCTGCCGACGCGTGGAGTGCCTGGCCGATCCCCTGCCAGCTGATAACCCGCCAATAAATGATATGCCTGGCAGATCTCCCTGCCAAGGCCTGGAGTGCCCGGCCGATCCCCCTGCCGAGGCGAGGAGTGCCCAGCCGATTCCCCTGCCGACGCGTGGAGTGCCTGGGTGATCCCCTGCCAGCTGATAGCCCTCCAATACGTGAAGTGCCTGCCCGATCCCCCTGCCAAGTTCTTGCGTGCCCGGCTGATCCGCCTGCCGAGACGAGGAGTGCCCAGCCGAATCCCCTGCCGACGCGTGGAGTGCCTGACCGATCCCCTGCCAGCTGATAACCCGCCAATAAATGATATGCCTGGCAGATCTCCCTGCCAAGGCCTGGAGTGCCCGGCCGATCCCCCTGCCGAGGCGAGGAGTGCCCAGAAGATTCCCCTTCCGACGCGTGGAGTGCCTGGCCAATCCCCTGCCAGCTGATAACCCGCCAATAAATGATATGCCTGACCGATCTCCCTCCCAAGACCTTGAGTGCCCCTGCTAGCTGGTACCCCTGCCGAGACGTGAAGTGCCTGGACGATCGCCCCGCCAAGGCCTTGTGTGCCCGGCCGATCCACCTGCCGAGGCGAGGAGTGCCCAGCCGATTCCCCTGCCGACGCGTGGAGTGCCTGCCCGATCGCCTGCCAGCTGATAACCCTCCAATACGTGAAGTGCCTGGCCGATCTCCATGCCAAGGTCTTGAGTACCCGGCCGATTCCCCTGCCGACGCGTGGAGTGCCTGGCCGATCTTCCTGCCAAGGCCTGGAGTGCCTGGCCGATCCCCCTGCCGAGGTGGGAGTGCCCAGCCGATTCCCCTGCCGTGGCGTGGAGTGCCTGGCCGATCCCCTGCCAGCTGATAACCCTCCAATACGTGAAGTGCCTGGCCGATCCTTCTGCCAAGGTCTAGCGTGCCCGGCTGATCCGCCTGCCGAGACGAGGAGTGCCCAGCCGATTCCCCTGCCGACGCGTGGAGTGCCTGGCCGATCCCCTGCCAGCTGATAACCCGCCAATAAATGATATGCCTGGCCGGTCTCCCTGCCAAGGCCTGGAGTGCCCGGCCGATCCCCCTGCCGAGGTGGGAGTGCCTGGCCGATCCCCTGCCAGCTGATAACCCGCCAATAAATGATATGCCTGGCCGGTCTCCCTGCCAAGGCCTGGAGTGCCCGGCCGATCCCCCTGCCGAGGTGGGAGTGCCTGGCCGATCCCCTGCCAGCTGATAACCCTCCAATACGTGAAGTGCCTGGCCGATCTCCCCGCCAAGGCCTTGAGTGCCCGGCCGATCCACCTGCCGAGGCGACGAGTGCCCAGCCGATTCCCCTGCCGACGCGTGGAGTGCCTGGCCGATCCCCTCCCAGCTGATACGTGAAGTGCCTGGCCGATCTCCCTGCCAAGGCCTTGAGTGCCTGGCCAATCCCCTGCCAGCTGATAACCCGCCAATAAATGATATGCCTGACCGATCTCCCTCCCAAGACCTTGAGTGCCCCTGCAAGCTGATACCCCTGCCGAGACGTGAAGTGCCTGACCGATCTCCATGCCAACGCCTTGAGTGCCTGGCCGATCCCCCTGTCGGGGTGGGAGTGCCCAGCCGATTCCTCTTCCGACGCGTGGAGTGCCTGGCCGATCCCCTGTCACCTGATATCACTCCAATACGGGAAGTGCCTGGCCGATCTCCCTGCCAAGGTTGATGGATTGATGGATTCCTCGCCTACCGAGGCGAGGAGTGCCCAGCCGATTCCTCTGCCGTGGCGTGGAGTGCCTGGCCGATCCCCTGCCAGCTGATAACCCGCCAATAAATGATATGCCAGGCCGATCTCCCTGCCAAGGCCTTGAGTGCCCCTGCTGGCTGATACCCCTGCCGAGACGTGAAGTGCCTGGACGATCGCCTGCGAGCTGATAACCCTCCAATACGTGAAGTGCCTGGCCGATCTCCCTGCCAAGGCCTTGAGTGCCCCTGCAAGCTGATACCCCTGCCGAGACGTGAAGTGCCTGACCGATCTCCATGCCAAGGCCTGGAGTGCCCGGCCGATCCTCCTGCCGAGGTGGGAGTGCCTAGCCGATTCCCCTGCAAGCTGATACCCCTGCCGAGACGTGAAGTGCCTGGCAGATCTCCATGCCAAGGCCATGAGTGCCCGGCCGATCCGCCTGCCGAGGCGAAGAGTGCCCAGCCGATTCCCTTCCGACGCGTGGAGTGCCTGGCCAATCCCCTGCCATCTAATAACCCGCCAATAAATGATATGCCTTCCCGATCTCCCTGCCGAGACGTGAAGTGCCTGGCCGATCTCCATGCCAAGGCCATGAGTGCCCGGCCGATCCGCCTGCCGAGGCGAAGAGTGCCCAGCCGATTCCCTTCCGACGCGTGGAGTGCCTGGCCAATCCCCTGCCAGCTGATAACCCGCCAATAAATGATATGCCTGGCCGATCTTCCTGCCAAGGCCTTGAGTGCCCCTGCTAGCTGATATCCCTGCCGAGACGTGAAGTGCCTGGACGATCTCCATGCCAAGGCCTTGAGTGACCGGCTGATCCGCGTGCCGAGGCGAGGAGTGCCCAGCCGATTCCCCTTCCGCGAGGGCCTACGCGTAGAGGGCCAGGCCGATCTCCTGCCAGCTGATAACCCGCCACTACGTGACGTGCCTGGCCGATCTCACTGCCAAGGCCTGGAGTGCCCGGTCGATCCCCCTGCCGAGGTGGGAGTGCCCAGCCGATTTCCCTGCAAGCTGATACCCCTGCCGAGACGTGAAGTGCCTGGCCGATCTTCATGCCAAGGCCTGGAGTTTTGGCCGATCCCCCTGGCGAGGCGTGGAGTGCCCAGCCGATTCCCCTGCAAGCTGATACCCCTGCCGAGACGTGAAGTGCCTGGCCGATCTCCATGCCAAGGCCATGAGTGCCCGGCCGATCCGCCTGCCGAGGCGAAGAGTGCCCAGCCGATTCCCTTCCGACGCGTGGAGTGCCTGGCCAATCCCCTGCCAGCTGATAACCCGCCAATAAATGATATGCCTGGCCGATCTCCCTGCCAAGGCCTTGAGTGCCCCCGCTAGCTGATACCCCTGCCGAGACGTGAAATGCCTGGACGATCTCCATGCCAAGGCCTTGAGTGACCGGCTGATCCCCGTGCCGAGGTGGGAGTGCCCAGCCGATTTCCCTGCAAGCTGATACCCCTGCCGAGACGTGAAGTGCCTGGCCGATCTTCATGCCAAGGCCTGGAGTTTTGGCCGATCCCCCTGGCGAGGCGTGGAGTGCCCAGCCGATTCCCTTCCGACGCGTGGAGTGCCTGGCCAATCCCCTGCCAGCTGATAACCCGCCAATAAATGATATGCCTGGCCGATCTCCCTGCCAAGGCCTTGAGTGCCCCCGCTAGCTGATACCCCTGCCGAGACGTGAAGTGCCTGGACGATCTCCATGCCAAGGCCTTGAGTGACCGGCTGATCCCCGTGCCGAGGTGGGAGTGCCCAGCCGATTTCCCTGCAAGCTGATACCCCTGCCGAGACGTGAAGTGCCTGGCCGATCTCCATGCCAAGGCCATGAGTGCCCGGCCGATCCGCCTGCCGAGGCGAAGAGTGCCCAGCCGATTCCCTTCCGACGCGTGGAGTGCCTGGCCAATCCCCTGCCAGCTGATAACCCGCCAATAAATGATATGCCTGGCCGATCTCCCTGCCAAGGCCTTGAGTGCCCCAGCTAGCTGATACCCCTGCCGAGACGTGAAGTGCCTGGCCGATCTCCATGCCAAGGCCTTGAGTGATCGGCTGATCCGCGTGCCGAGGCGAGGAGTGCCCAGCCGATTCCCCTGCCGACGCGTAGAGGGCCAGGCCGATCCCCTGCCAGCTGATAACCCGCCACTGCGTGACGTGCCTGGCCGATCTCACTGCCAAGGCCTGGAGTTTTGGCCGATCCCCCTGGCGAGGCGTGGAGTGCCCAGCCGATTCCCCTGCCGACGTGTGGAGGGCATGGCTTATCCCCTGCCAGCTGATAACCCGGCAATAAATGATATGCCTGGCCGATCTCCCTGCCAAGGCCTGGAGTGCCCGGCCGATCCCCCTGCAAGCTGATACCCATGCCGAGACGTGAAGTGCCTGGCCGATCTCCATGCCAAGGCCTTGAGTGCCCGGCAGATCCGCCTGCCGAGGCGAGGAGTGCCCAGCGATTCCCCTGCCGACGCGTGGAGTGCCTGGCCGATCCCCTGCCAGCTGATAACCCTCCAATACGTGAAGTGCCTGGCCGATCCCCCTGCCAAGTTCTTGCGTGCCCGGCTGATCCGCCTGCCGAGACGAGGAGTGCCCAGCCGAATCCCCTGCCGACGCGTGGAGTGCCTGACCGATCCCCTGCCAGCTGATAACCCGCCAATAAATGATATGCCTGGCAGATCTCCCTGCCAAGGCCTGGAGTGCCCTTCCGATCCCCCTGCCAAGGCGAGGAGTGCCCAGCCGATTCCCCTGCCGACGCGTGGAGTGCCTGGGTGATCCCCTGCCAGCTGATAACCCTCCAATACGTGAAGTGCCTGGCCGATCCCCCTGCCAAGTCCTTGCGTGCCCGGCTGATCCGCCTGCCGAGACGAGGAGTGCCCAGCCGAATCCCCTACCGACGCGTGGAGTGCCTGACCGATCCCCTGCCAACTGATAACCCGCCAATAAATGATATGCCTGGCAGATCTCCCTGCCAAGGCCTGGAGTGCCCGGCCGATCCCCCTGCCGAGGCGAGGAGTGCCCAGCCGATTCCCCTGCCGACGCGTGGAGTGCCTGGCTGATCCCCTGCCAGATGATAACCCTCCAATACGTGAAGTGCCTGGCCGATCCCCCTGCCAAGTCCTTGCGTGCCCGGCTGATCCGCCTGCCGAGACGAGGAGTGCCCAGCCGAATCCCCTACCGACGCGTGGAGTGCCTGACCCATCCCCTGCCAGCTGATAACCCGCCAATAAATGATATGCCTGGCAGATCTCCCTGCCAAGGCCTGGAGTGCCCAGCCGATCCCCCTGCCGAGGTGGCACTGCCCAGCAGATCCCCCTGCAAGCTGATACCCCTGCCGAGACGTGAAGTGCCTGGCCGATCTCCATGCCAAGGCCATGAGTGCCCGGCCGATCCGCCTGCCGAGGCGAAGAGTGCCCAGCCGATTCCCTTCCGACGCGTGGAGTGCCTCGCCAATCCCCTGCCAGCTGATAACCCGCCAATAAATGATATGCCTGACAGATCTCCCTCCCAAGACCTTGAGTGCCCCTGCTAGCTGATACCCCTGCCAAGACGTGAAGTGCCTGGACGATCTCCCCGCCAAGGCCTTGAGTGCCCGGCCGATCCACCTGCCGAGGCGAGGAGTGCCCAGCCGTTTCCCCTGCCGACGCGTGGAGTGCCTGGCCGATCGCCTGCCAGCTGATAACCCTCCAATACGTGAAGTGCCTGACCGATCTCCATGCCAAGGTCTTGAGTGCCCGGCCGATTCCCCTGCCGACGCGTGGAGTGCCTGGCCGATCTTCCTGCCAAGGCCTGGAGTGCCTGGCCGATCCCCCTGCCGAGGTGGGAGTGCCCAGCCGATTCCCCTGCCGTGGCGTGGAGTGCCTGGCCGATCCCCTGCCAGCTGATAACCCTCCAATACGTGAAGTGCCTGGCCGATCCTTCTGCCAAGGTCTTGCGTGCCCGGCTGATCCGCCTGCCGAGACGAGGAGTGCCCAGCCGATTCCCCTGCCGACGCGTGGAGTGCCTGGCCGATCCCCTGCCAGCTGATAACCCGCCAATAAATGATATGCCTGGCCGGTCTCCCTGCCAAGGCCTGGAGTGCCCGGCCGATCCCCCCGCCGAAGTGGGAGTGCCTGGCCGATCCCCTGCCAGCTGATAACCCTCCAATACGTGAAGTGCCTGGCCGATCTCCCCGCCAA
This sequence comes from Drosophila parabipectinata, assembly GCA_018153455.1. NCBI lineage: Eukaryota > Metazoa > Arthropoda > Insecta > Diptera > Drosophilidae > Drosophila > Drosophila parabipectinata. Next base: position 502,925 of record JAECYA010000362.1, on the reverse strand, counting down.
GGCCTTGAGTGCCCGGCCGATCCACCTGCCGAGGCGACGAGTGCCCAGCCGATTCCCCGGCCGACGCGTGGAGTGCCTGGCCGATCGCCTGCCAGCTGATAACCCTCCAATACGTGAAGTGCCTAGCCGATCTCCATGCCAAGGTCTTGAGTGCCCGGCCGATTCCCCTGCCGACGCGTGGAGTGCCTGGCCGATCTTCCTGCCAAGGCCTTGAGTGCCCGGCCAATCCACCTGCCGAGGCGAGGAGTGCCCAGCCGATTCCCCTGCCGACGCGTGGAGTGCCTGGCCGATCCTTCTGCCAAGGTCTTGCGTGCCCGGCTGATCCGCCTGCCGAGACGAGGAGTGCCCAGCCGATTTTCCTGCCGACGCGTGTAGTGCCTGGCCGATCCCCTCCCAGCTGATACGTGAAGTGCCTTGCCGATCTCCCTGCCAAGGCCTTGAGTGCCCCTGCAAGCTGATACCCCTGCCGAGACGTGAAGTGCCTGACCGATCTCCATGCCAAGGCCTGGAGTGCCCGGCCGATCCTCCTGCCGAGGTGGGAGTGCCTAGCCGATTCCCCTGCAAGCTGATACCCCTGCCGAGACGTGAAGTGCCTGGCCGATCTCCATGCCAAGGCCATGAGTGCCCGGCCGATTCCCTTCCGACGCGTGGAGGGCCTGGCCAATCCCCGGCCAGCTGATAACCCGCCAATAAATGATATGCCTGGCCGATCTCCCTGCCAAGGCCTTGAGTGCCCCTGCTAGCTGATACCCCTGCCGAGACGTAAAGTGCCTGGACGATCTCCATGCCAAGGCCTTGAGTGCCCGGCCGATCCGCCTGCCGAGGCGAGGAGTGCCCAGCCGATACCCCTGCCGACGCGTAGAGGGCCAGGCCGATCCCCTGCCAGCTGATAACCCGCCACTGCGTGACGTGCCTGGCCGATCTCACTGCCAAGGCCTGGAGTGCCCGGTCGATCCCCCTGCCGAGGTGGGAGTGCCCAGCCGATTTCCCTGCAAGCTGATACCCCTGCCGAGACGTGAAGTGCCTAGCCGATCTTCATGCCAAGGCCTGGAGTTTTGGCCGATCCCCCTGGCGAGGCGTGGAGTGCCCAGCCGATTCCCCTGCCGACGTGTGGAGGGCCTGGCTTATCCCCTGCCAGCTGATAACCCGGCAATAAATGATATGACGCGTGGAGTGCCCGGCCGATCCTCCTGCCGAGGTGGGAGTGCCTAGCCGATTCCCCTGCAAGCTGATACCCCTGCCGAGACGTGAAGTGCCTGGCCGATCTCCATGCCAAGGCCATGAGTGCCCGGCCGATTCCCTTCCGACGCGTGGAGGGCCTGGCCAATCCCCGGCCAGCTGATAACCCGCCAATAAATGATATGCCTGGCCGATCTCCCTGCCAAGGCCTTGAGTGCCCCTGCTAGCTGATACCCCTGCCGAGACGTAAAGTGCCTGGACGATCTCCATGCCAAGGCCTTGAGTGACCGGCTGATCCGCGTGCCGAGGCGAGGAGTGCCCAGCCGATTCCCCTGCCGACGCGTAGAGGGCCAGGCCGATCTCCTGCCAGCTGATAACCCGCCACTACGTGACGTGCCTGGCCGATCTCACTGCCAAGGCCTGGAGTGCCCGGGCGATCCCCCTGCCGAGGTGGGAGTGCCCAGCCGATTTCCCTGCAAGCTGATACCCCTGCCGAGACATGAAGTGCCTGGCCGATCTTCATGCCAAGGCCTGGAGTTTTGGCCGATCCCCCTGGCGATGCGTGGAGTGCCCAGCCGATTCCCCTGCAAGCTGATACCCCTGCCGAGACGTGAGTGCCCGGCCGATCCGCCTGCCGAGGCGAGGAGTGCCCAGCCGATACCCCTGCCGACGCGTAGAGGGCCAGGCCGATCCCCTGCCAGCTGATAACCCGCCACTGCGTGACGTGCCTGGCCGATCTCACTGCCAAGGCCTGGAGTGCCCGGTCGATCCCCCTGCCGAGGTGGGAGTGCCCAGCCGATTTCCCTGCAAGCTGATACCCCTGCCGAGACGTGAAGTGCCTAGCCGATCTTCATGCCAAGGCCTGGAGTTTTGGCCGATCCCCCTGGCGAGGCGTGGAGTGCCCAGCCGATTCCCCTGCCGACGTGTGGAGGGCCTGGCTTATCCCCTGCCAGCTGATAACCCGGCAATAAATGATATGCCTGGCCGATCTCCCTGCCAAGGCCTGGAGTGCCCTGCCGATCCCCCTGCAAGCTGATACCCCTGCCGAGACGTGAAGTGCCTGGCCGATCTCCATGCCAGCTGATAACCCTCCAATACGTGAAGTGCCTGGCCGATCCCCCTGCCAAGTTATTGCGTGCCCGGCTGATCCGCCTGCCGAGACGAGTAGTGCCCAGCCGAATCCCCTGCCGACGCGTGGAGTGCCTGACCGATCCCCTGCCAGCTGATAACCCGCCAATAAATGATATGCCTGGCAGATCTCCCTGCCAAGGCCTGGAGTGCCCGGCCGATCCCCCTGCCGAGGCGAGGAGTGCCCAGCCGATTCCCCTGCCGACGCGTAGAGGGCCAGGCCGATCCCCTGCCAGCTGATAACCCGCCACTGCGTGACGTGCCTGGCCGATCTCACTGCCAAGGCCTGGAGTGCCCGGTCGATCCCCCTGCCGAGGTGGGAGTGCCCAGCCGATTTCCCTGCAAGCTGATACCCCTGCCGAGACGTGAAGTGCCTGGCCGATCTTCATGCCAAGGCCTGGAGTTTTGGCCGATCCCCCTGGCGATGCGTGGAGTGCCCAGCCGATTCCCCTTCAAGCTGATACCCCTGCCGAGACGTGAGTGCCCGGCAGATCCGCCTGCCGAGGCGAGGAGTGCCCAGCGATTCCCCTGCCGACGCGTGGAGTGCCTGGCCGATCCCCTGCCAGCTGATAACCCTCCAATACGTGAAGTGCCTGGCCGATCCCCCTGCCAAGTTATTGCGTGCCCGGCTGATCCGCCTGCCGAGACGAGTAGTGCCCAGCCGAATCCCCTGCCGACGCGTGGAGTGCCTGACCGATCCCCTGCCAGCTGATAACCCTCCAATACGTGAAGTGCCTGGCAGATCTCCCTGCCAAGGCCTGGAGTGCCCGGCCGATCCCCCTGCCGAGGCGAGGAGTGCCCAGCCGATTCCCCTGCCGACGCGTAGAGTGCCTGGCTGATCCCCTGCCAGCTGATAACCCTCCAATACGTGAAGTGCCTGGCCGATCCCCCTGCCAAGTTCTAGCGTGCCCGTCTGATCCGCCTGCCGAGACGAGGAGTTCCCAGCCGAATCCCCTGCCGACGCGTGGAGTGCCTGACCGATCCCCTGCCAGCTGATAACGCGCCAATAAATGATATGCCTGGCAGATCTCCCTGCCAAGGCCTGGAGTGCCCGGCCGATCCCCTGCCGAGGCGAGGAGTGCCCAGCCGATTCCCTTCCGACGCGTGGAGTGCCTGGCCAATCCCCTGCCAGCTGATAACCCGCCAATAAATGATATGCCTGACCGATCTCCCTCCCAAGACCTTGAGTGCCCCTGCTAGCTGATACCCCTGCCGAGACTTGAAGTGCCTGGACGATCTCCCCGCCAAGGCCTTGAGTGCCCGGCCGATCCACCTGCCGAGGCGAGGAGTGCCCAGCCGATTCCCCTGCCGACGCGTGGAGTGCCTGGCCGATCGCCTGCCAGCTGATAACCCTCCAATACGTGAAGTGCCTGGCCGATCTCCATGCCAAGGTCTTGAGTGCCCGGCCTATTCCCCTGCCGACGCGTGGAGTGCCTGGCCGATCTTCCTGCCAAGGCCTGGAGTGCCTGGCCGATCCCCCTGCCGAGGTGGGAGTGCCCAGCCGATTCCCCTGCCGTGGCGTGGAGTGCCTGGCCGATCCCCTGCCAGCTGATAACCCTCCAATACGTGAAGTGCCTGGTCGATCCTTGTGTTAAGGTCTTGCGTGCCCGGCCGATCCGCCTGCCGAGACGAGGAGTGCCCAGCCGATTCCCCTGCCGACGCGTGGAGTGTCTGGCCGATCTCCTGCCAGCTGATAACCCGCCAATAAATGATATGCCTGGCCGGTCTCCCTGCCAAGGCCTGGAGTGCCCGGCCGATCCCCCTGCCGAGGTGGGAGTGCCTGGCCGATCCCCTGCCAGCTGATAACCCTCCAATACGTGAAGTGCCTGGCCAATCCCCTGCCAGCTGATAACCCTCCAATACGTGGAGTGCCTGGCCGATCCCCTGCCAGCTGATAACCCGCCAATAAATGATATGCCTGGCCGGTCTCCGTGCCAAGGCCTGGAGTGCCCGGCCGATCCCCCTGCCGAGGACGGACTGACCAGCCGATCCCCCTGCAAGCTGATACCCCTGCTGAGACGTGAAGTGCCTGGCCGATCTCCATGCCAAGGCCATGAGTGCCCGGCCGATCCGCTTGCCGAGGCGAAGAGTGCCCAGCCGATTCCCTTCCGACGCGTGGAGTGCCTGGCCAATCCCCTGCCAGCTGATAACCCGCCAATAAATGATATGCCTGGCCGGTCTCCCTGCCAAGGCCTGGAGTGCCCGGCCGATCCCCCTGCCGAGGTGGGACTGCCCAGCAGATCCCCCTGCAAGCTGATACCCCTGCCGAGACGTGAAGTGCCTGGCCGATCTCCATGCCAAGGCCATGAGTGCCCGGCCGATCCGCTTGCCGAGGCGAAGAGTGCCCAGCCGATTCCCTGCCGACGCGTGGAGTGCCTGGCCGATCTTCCTGCCAAGGCCTGGAGTGCCTGGCCGATCCCCCTGCCGAGGTGGGAGTGCCCAGCCGATTCCCCTGCCGTGGCGTGGAGTGCCTGGCCGATCCCCTGCCAGCTGATAACCCTCCAATACGTGGAGTGCCTGGCCGATCCCCTGACAGCTGATAACCCGCCAATAAATGATATGCCTGGCCAGTCTCCCTGCCAAGGCCATGAGTGCCCGGCCGATCCGCTTGCCGAGGCGAAGAGTGCCCAGCCGATTCCCTTCCGACGCGTGGAGTGCCTGGCCAATCCCCTGCCAGCTGATAACCCGCCAATAAATGATATGCCTGGCCGGCCTCCCTGCCAAGGCCTGGAGTGCCCGGCCAATCCCCCTGCCGAGGTGGGACTGCCTAGCAGATCCCCCTGCAAGCTGATACCCCTGCCGAGACGTGAAGTGCCTGGCCGATCTCCATGCCAAGGTCTTGAGTGCCCGGCCTATTCCCCTGCCGACGCGTGGAGTGCCTGGCCGATCTTCCTGCCAAGGCCTGGAGTGCCTGGCCGATCCCCCTGCCGAGGTGGGAGTGCCCAGCCGATTCCCCTGCCGACGCGTAGAGTGCCTGGCTGATCCCCTGCCAGCTGATAACCCTCCAATACGTGAAGTGCCTGGCCGATCCCCCTGCCAAGTTCTTGAGTGCCCGGCTGATCCGCCTGCCGAGACGAGGAGTTCCCAGCCGAATCCCCTGCCGACGCGTGGAGTGCCTGACCGATCCCCTGCCAGCTGATAACGCGCCAATAAATGATATGCCTGGCAGATCTCCCTGCCAAGGCCTGGAGTGCCCGGCCGATCCCCCTGCCGAGGCGAGGAGTGCCCAGCCGATTCCCTTCCGACGCTTGGAGTGCCTGGCCAATCCCCTGCCAGCTGATAACCCGCCAATAAATGATATGCCTGACCGATCTCCCTCCCAAGACCTTGAGTGCCCCTGCTAGCTGATACCCCTGCCGAGACTTGAAGTGCCTGGACGATCTCCCCGCCAAGGCCTTGAGTGCCCGGCCGATCCACCTGCCGAGGCGAGGAGTGCCCATCCGATTCCCCTGCCGACGCGTGGAGTGCCTGGCCGATCGCCTGCCAGCTGATAACCCTCCAATACGTGAAGTGCCTGGCCGATCTCCATGCCAAGGTCTTGAGTGCCCGGCCTATTCCCCTGCCGACGCGTGGAGTGCCTGGCCGATCTTCCTGCCAAGGCCTGGAGTGCCTGGCCGATCCCCCTGCCGAGGTGGGAGTGCCAAGCCGATTCCCCTGCCGTGGCGTGGAGTGCCTGGCCGATCCCCTGCCAGCTGATAACCCTCCAATACGTGAAGTGCCTGGTCGATCCTTGTGCCAAGGTCTTGCGTGCCCGGCCGATCCGCCTGCCGAGACGAGGAGTGCCCAGCCGATTCCCCTGCCGACGCGTGGAGTGTCTGGCCGATCTCCTGCCAGCTGATAACCCGCCAATAAATGATATGCCTGGCCGGTCTCCCTGCCAAGGCCTGGAGTGCCCGGCCGATCCCCCTGCCGAGGTGGGAGTGCCTGGCCGATCCCTGCCAGCTGATAACCCTCCAATACGTGAAGTGCCTGGCCAATCCCCTGCCAGCTGATAACCCTCCAATACGTGGAGTGCCTGGCCGATCCCCTGCCAGCTGATAACCCGCCAATAAATGATATGCCTGGCCGGTCTCCCTGCCAAGGCCTGGAGTGCCCGGCCGATCCCCCTGCCGAGGACGGACTGACCAGCCGATCCCCCTGCAAGCTGATACCCCTGCTGAGACGTGAAGTGCCTGGCCGATCTCCATGCCAAGGCCATGAGTGCCCGGCCGATCCGCTTGCCGAGGCGAAGAGTGCCCAGCCGATTCCCTTCCGACGCGTGGAGTGCCTGGCCAATCCCCTGCCAGCTGATAACCCGCCAATAAATGATATGCCTGGCCGGTCTCCCTGCCAAGGCCTGGAGTGCCCGGCCGATCCCCTGCCGAGGTGGGACTGCCCAGCAGATCCCCCTGCAAGCTGATACCCCTGCCGAGACGTGAAGTGCCTGGCCGATCTCCATGCCAAGGCCATGAGTGCCCGGCCGATCCGCTTGCCGAGGCGAAGAGTGCCCAGCCGATTCCCTTCCGACGCGTGGAGTGCCTGGCCAATCCCCTGCCAGCTTATAACCCGCCAATAAATGATATGCCTGGCCGGTCTCCCTGCCAAGGCCTGGAGTGCCCGGCCGATCCCCCTGCCGAGGTGGGAGTGCCTGGCCGATCCCCTGCCAGCTGATAACCCTCCAATACGTGAAGTGCCTGGCCGATCCCCTGCCAGCTGATAACCCTCCAATATGTGGAGTGCCTGGCCGATCCCCTGACAGCTGATAACCCTCCAATACGTGAAGTGCCTGGCCGATCCCCTGCCAGCTGATAACCCTCCAATACGTGGAGTGCCTGGCCGATCCCCTGACAGCTGATAACCCGCCAATAAATGATATGCCTGGCCAGTCTCCCTGCCAAGGCCATGAGTGCCCGGCCGATCCCCCTGCCGAGGTGGGAGTGCCTGGCCGATCCCCTGCCAGCTGATAACCCTCCAATACGTGGAGTGCCTGGCCGATCCCCTGACAGCTGATAACCCGCCAATAAATGATATGCCTGGCCAGTCTCCCTGCCAAGGCCATGAGTGCCCGGCCGATCCGCTTGCCGAGGCGAAGAGTGCCCAGCCGATTCCCTTCCGACGCGTGGAGTGCCTGGCCAATCCCCTGCCAGCTGATAACCCGCCAATAAATGATATGCCTGGCCGGTCTCCCTGCCAAGGCCTGGAGTGCCCGGCCAATCCCCCTGCCGAGGTGGGACTGCCTAGCAGATCCCCCTGCAAGCTGATACCCCTGCCGAGACGTGAAGTGCCTGGCCGATCTCCATGCCAAGGCCATGAGTGCCCGGCCGATCCGCTTGCCGAGGCGAAGAGTGCCCAGCCGATTCCCTTCCGACGAGTGGAGTGCCTGGCCGATCGCCTGCCAGCTGATTACCCTCCAATACGTGAAGTGCCTGGCCGATCTCCATGCCAAGGTCTTGAGTGCCCGGCCAATTCCCCTGCCGACGCGTGGAGTGCCTGGCCGATCTTCCTGCCAAGGCCTGGAGTGCCTGGCCGATCCCCCTGCCGAGGTGGGAGTGCCCAGCCGATTCCCCTGCCGTGGCGTGGAGTGCCTGGCCGATCCCCTGCCAGCTGATAACCCTCAAATACGTGAAGTGCCTGGCCGATCCTTCTGCCAAGGTCTTGCGTGCCCGGCTGATCCGCCTGCCGAGACGAGGAGTGCCCAGCCGATTCCCCTGCCGACGCGTGGAGTGCCTGGCCGATCCCCTGCCAGCTGATAACCCGCCAATAAATGATATGCCTGACCGGTCTCCCTGCCAAGGCCTGGAGTGCCCGGCCGATCCCCCTGCCGAGGTGGGACTGCCCAGCCGATCCCCCTGCAAGCTGATACCCCTGCCGAGACGTGAAGTGCCTGGCCGATCTCCATGCCAAGGCCATGAGTGCCCGGCCGATCCGCTTGCCGAGGCGAAGAGTGCCCAGCCGATTCCCTTCCGACGCGTGGAGTGCCTGGCCGATCCCCTGCCAGCTGATAACCCGCCAATAAATGATATGCCTGACCGATCTCCCTGCCAAGGCCTGGAGTGCCCGGCCGATCCCCCTGCCGAGGAGGGACTGCCTGGCCGATCCCCTGCCGACGCGTGGAGTGCCTGGCCGATCCCCTGCCAGCTGATAACCCTCCAATACGTGAAGTGCCTGGCCGATCTCCCTGCCAAGGCCTTGAGTGCTCAGCCGATTCCCCTGCCGACGCGTGGAGTGCCTGGCCGATCTTCCTGCCAAGGCCTGGAGTGCCCGGCCGATCCCCCTGCCGAGGTGGGAGTGCCCAGCCGATTCCCCTGCCGTGGCGAGGAGTGCCTGGCCGATCCCCTGCCAGCTGACAACCCTCCAATACGTGAAGTGCCTGGCCGATCCTTCTGCCAAGGTCTTGCGTGCCCGGCTGATCCGCCTGCCGAGACGAGGAGTGCCCAGCCAATTCCCCTGCCGACGCGTGGAGTGCCTGGCCGATCCCCTGCCAGCTGATAACCCGCCAATAAATGATATGCCTGGCCGGTCTCCCTGCCAAGGCCTGGAGTGCCCGGCCGATCCCCCTGCCGAGGTGGGACTGCCCAGCAGATCCCCCTGCAAGCTGATACCCCTGCCGAGACGTGAAGTGCCTGGCCGATCTCCATGCCAAGGCCATGAGTGCCCGGCCGATCCGCTTGCCGAGGCGAAGAGTGCCCAGCCGATTCCCTTCCGACGCGTGGAGTGCCTGGCCAATCCCCTGCCAGCTTATAACCCGCCAATAAATGATATGCCTGGCCGGTCTCCCTGCCAAGGCCTGGAGTGCCCGGCCGATCCCCCTGCCGAGGTGGGAGTGCCTGGCCGATCCCCTGCCAGCTGATAACCCGCCAATAAATGATATGCCTGACCGGTCTCCCTGCCAAGGCCTGGAGTGCCCGGCCGATACCCCTGCCGAGGAGGGACTGCCTGGCCGATCCCCTGCCGACGCGTGGAGTGCCTGGCCGATCCCCTGCCAGCTGATAACCCTCCAATACGTGAAGTGCCTGGCCGATCTCCCTGCCAAGGCCTTGAGTGCTCAGCCGATTCCCCTGCCGACGCGTGGAGTGCCTGGCCGATCTTCCTGCCAAGGCCTGGAGTGCCCGGCCGATCCCCCTGCCGAGGTGGGAGTGCCCAGCCGATTCCCCTGCCGTGGCGAGGAGTGCCTGGCCGATCCCCTGCCAGCTGACAACCCTCCAATACGTGAAGTGCCTGGCCGATCCTTGTGCCAAGGTCTTGCGTGCCCGGCTGATCCGCCTGCCGAGACGAGGAGTGCCCAGCCAATTCCCCTGCCGACGCGTGGAGTGCCTGGCCGATCCCCTGCCAGCTGATAACCCGCCAATAAATGATATGCCTGGCCGGTCTCCTGCCAAGGCCTGGAGTGCCCGGCCGATCCCCCTGCCGAGGTGGGAGTGCCTGGCCGATCCCCTGCCAGCTGATAACCCTCCCATACGTGAAGTGCCTGGCCGATCCCCTGCCAGCTGATAACCCTCCAATACGTGAAGTGCCTGGCCGATTTCCCCGCCAAGGCCATGAGTGCCCGGCCGATCCACCTGCCGAGGCGACGAGTGCCCAGCCGATCTCCCTGCCAAGGCCTGGAGTGCCCGGCCGATCCCCCTGCCGAGGCGGGACTGCCTGGCCGATCCCCTGCCGACGAGTGGAGTGCCTGGCCGATCGCCTGCCAGCTGATAACCCTCCAATACGTGAAGTGCCTAGCCGATCTCCATGCCAAGGTCTTGAGTGCCCGGCCGATTCCCCTGCCGACGCGTGGAGTGCCTGGCCGATCTTCCTGCCAAGGCCTTGACTGCCCGGCCGATCCACCTGCCGAGGCGAGGAGTGCCCAGCCGATTCCCCTGCCGACGCGTGGAGTGCCTGGCCGATCAACTGCCAGCTGATAACCCTCCAATACGTGAAGTGCCTGGCCGATCCTTCTGCCAAGGTCTTGCGTGCCCGGCTGATCCGCCTGCCGAGACGAGGAGTGCCCAGCCGATTCCCCTGCCGACGCGTGGAGTGCCTGGCCGATCCCCTGCCAGCTGATAACCCGCCAATAAAAATGCCTGGCCGGTCTCCCTGCCAAGGCCTGGAGTGCCCGGCCGATCCCCCTGCCGAGGTGGGACTTCCTGGCCGATCCCCTGCCGACGCGTGGAGTGCCTGGCCGATCCCCTGCCAGCTGATAACCCGCCAATAAATGATATGCCTGGCCGGTCTCCCTGCCAAGGCCTGGAGTGCCCGGCCGATCCCCCTGCCGAGGTGGGAGTGCCTGGCCGATCCCCTGCCAGCTGATAACCCTCCCATACGTGAAGTGCCTGGCCGATCCCCTGCCAGCTGATAACCCTCCAATACGTGAAGTGCCTGGCCGATTTCCCCGCCAAGGCCATGAGTGCCCGGCCGATCCACCTGCCGAGGCGACGAGTGCCCAGCCGATCTCCCTGCCAAGGCCTGGAGTGCCCGGCCGATCCCCCTGCCGAGGCGGGACTGCCTGGCCGATCCCCTGCCGACGAGTGGAGTGCCTGGCCGATCGCCTGCCAGCTGATAACCCTCCAATACGTGAAGTGCCTAGCCGATCTCCATGCCAAGGTCTTGAGTGCCCGGCCGATTCCCCTGCCGACGCGTGGAGTGCCTGGCCGATCTTCCTGCCAAGGCCTTGACTGCCCGGCCGATCCACCTGCCGAGGCGAGTAGTGCCCAGCCGATTCCCCTGCCGACGCGTGGAGTGCCTGGCCGATCAACTGCCAGCTGATAACCCTCCAATACGTGAAGTGCCTGGCCGATCCTTCTGCCAAGGTCTTGCGTGCCCGGCTGATCCGCCTGCCGAGACGAGGAGTGCCCAGCCGATTCCCCTGCCGACGCGTGGAGTGCCTGGCCGATCCCCTGCCAGCTGATAACCCGCCAATAAAAATGCCTGGCCGGTCTCCCTGCCAAGGCCTGGAGTGCCCGGCCGATCCCCCTGCCGAGGTGGGACTTCCTGGCCGATCCCCTGCCGACGCGTGGAGTGCCTGGCCGATCCCCTGCCAGCTGATAACCCTCCAATACGTGAAGTGCCTGGCCGATCTCCCTGCGAAGGCCTTGAGTGCTCAGCCGATTCCCCTGCCGACGCGTGGAGTGCCTGGCCGATCTTCCTGCCAAGGCCTTGAGTGCCCGGCCGATCCCCCTGCCGAGGTGGGAGTGCGTGCCCGGCGTGCCCGGCTGATCCGCCTGCCGAGGCGAAGAGTGCCCAGCCGATTCCCTTCCGACGCGTGGAGTGCCTGGCCGATCCCCTGCCAGCTGATAACCCGCCAATAAATGATATGCCTGACCGATCTCCCTGCCAAGGCCTGGAGTGCCCGGCCGATCCCCCTGCCGAGGCGGGACTGCCTGGCCGATCCCCTGCCGACGCGTGGAGTGCCTGGCCGATCCCCTGCCAGCTGATAACCCTCCAATACGTGAAGTGCCTGGCCGATCTCCCTGCCAAGGCCTGAGTGCTCAGCCGATTTCCCTGCCGACGCGTGGAGTGCCTGGCCGATCTTCCTGCCAAGGCCTGGAGTGCCCGGCCGATCCCCCTGCCGAGGTGGGAGTGCCCAGCCGATTCCCCTGCCGTGGCGAGGAGTGCCTGGCCGATCCCCTGCCAGCTGATAACCCTCCAATACGTGAAGTGCCTGGCCGATCCTTCTGCCAAGGTATTGCGTGCCCGGCTGATCCGCCTGCCGAGACGAGGAGTGCCCAGCCAATTCCCCTGCCGACGCGTGGAGTGCCTGGCCGATCCCCTGCCAGCTGATAACCCGCCAATAAATGATATGCCTGGCCGGTCTCCCTGCCAAGGCCTGGAGTGCCCGGCCGATCCCCCTGCCGAGGTGGGAGTGCCTGGCCGATCCCCTGCCAGCTGATAACCCTCCCATACGTGAAGTGCCTGGCCGATCCCCTGCCAGCTGATAACCCTCCAATACGTGAAGTGCCTGGCCGATTTCCCCGCCAAGGCCATGAGTGCCCGGCCGATCCACCTGCCGAGGCGACGAGTGCCCAGCCGATTCCCCTGCCGACGCGTGGAGTGCCTGGCCGATCGCCTGCCAGCTGATAACCCTCCAATACGTGAAGTGCCTAGCCGATCTCCATGCCAAGGTCTTGAGTGCCCGGCCGATTCCCCTGCCGACGCGTGGAGTGCCTGGCCGATCTTCCTGCCAAGGCCTTGACTGCCCTGCCGATCCACCTGCCGAGGCGAGGAGTGCCCAGCCGATTCCCCTGCCGACGCGTGGAGTGCCTGGCCGATCAACTGCCAGCTGATAACCCTCCAATACGTGAAGTGCCTGGCCGATCCTTCTGCCAAGGTCTTGCGTGCCCGGCTGATTCGCCTGCCGAGACGAGGAGTGCCCAGCCGATTCCCCTGCCGACGCGTGGAGTGCCTGGCCGATCCCCTGCCAGCTGATAACCCGCCAATAAAAATGCCTGGCCGGTCTCCCTGCCAAGGCCTGGAGTGCCCGGCCGATCCCCCTGCCGAGGTGGGACTTCCTGGCCGATCCCCTGCCGACGCGTGGAGTGCCTGGCCGATCCCCTGCCAGCTGATAACCCTCCAATACGTGAAGTGCCTGGCCGATCTCCCTGCGAAGGCCTTGAGTGCTCAGCCGATTCCCCTGCCGACGCGTGGAGTGCCTGGCCGATCTTCCTGCCAAGGCCTTGAGTGCCCGGCCGATCCCCCTGCCGAGGTGGGAGTGCCCAGCCGATTCCCCTGCCGTGGCGTGGAGTGCCTGGCCGATCCCCTGCTAGCTGATAACACAACAATAAATAATATGCCTGGCCGATCCCCCTGCCGAGGTGGGAGTGCCCAGCCGATTCCCCTGCAAGCTGATACCCCTGCCGAGACGTGAAGTGCCTGGCCGATCTCCATGCCAAGGCCATGAGTGCCCGGCCGATCCGCCTGCCGAGGCGAAGAGTGCCCAGCCGATTTCCCTGCCGACGCGTGGAGGCCTGGCCGATCCCCTGCCAGCTGATAACCCGCCAATACGTGACGTGCCTGGCGGATCTCCCTGCCAAGGCCTGGAGTGCCCGGCCGATCCCCCTGCCGAGGCGGGGAGTACCCAACCGATTCCCCTGCCGACGATCCCCTGCCAGCTGATAAGCCTCCAATACGTGAAGTGCCTGGTCGATCTCCCTGCCAAGGCCTTGAGTGCCCGGCCGATCCACCTGCCGAGGCGAGGAGTGCCCAGCGGATTCCCCTGCCGACGCGTGGAGTCCCTGGCCGATCGCCTGCCAGCTTATAACCCACCAATACGTGAAATGCCTGGCCGATCTCCCTGCCAAGGCCTGGAGTGCCCGGCCGATCCGCCTGCCGAGGCGGGGAGTACCCAACCGATTCCCCTGCCGACGATCCCCTGCCAGCTGATAAGCCTCCAATACGTGAAGTGCCTAACCGATCTCACTGCCAAGGCCTGGAGTGCCCGGCCGATCCCCCTACCGAGGTGGGAGTGTCCAGCCGATTTCCCTGCAAGCTGATACCCCTGCCGAGACGTGAAGTGCCTGGCCGATCTCCATGCCAAGGCCATGAGTGCCCGGCCGATCCGCCTGCCGAGGCGAAGAGTGCCCAGCCGATTCCCTTCCAACGCGTGGAGTGCCTGGCCAATCCCCTGCCAGCTGATAACCCGCCAATAAATGATATGCCTGGCCGATCTCCCTGCCAAGGCCTGGAGTGCCCGGCCGATCCCCCTGCCGAGGTGGGACTGCCCAGCAGATCCCCCTGCAAGCTGATACCCCTGCCGAGACGTGAAGTGCCTGGCCGATCTCCATGCCAAGGCCATGAGTGCCCGGCCGATCCGCCTGCCGAGGCGAAGAGTGCCCAGCCGATTTCCCTGCCGACGCGTGGAGGCCTGGCCGATCCCCTGCCAGCTGATAACCCGCCAATAAATGATATGCCTGACCGATCTCCCTCCCAAGACCTTGAGTGTCCCTGCTAGCTGATACCCCTGCCGAGACGTGAAGTTCCTGGACGATCTCCCCGCCAAGGCCTTGAGTGCCCGGCCGATCCACCTGCCGAGGCGAGGAGTGCCCAGCCGATTCCCCTGCCGACGCGTGGAGTGCCTGGCCGATCGCCTGCCAGCTGATAACCCTCCAATACGTGAAGTGCCTCGCCGATCTCCATGCCAAGGTCTTGCGTGCCCGGCCGATCCGCCTGCCGAGGCGGGGAGTACCCAACCAATTCCCCTGCCGACGCGTGGAGTGCTTGGCCGATCCCCTGCCAGCTGATAACCCTCCAATACGTGAAGTGCCTGGCCGATCCTTCTGCCAAGGTCTTGCGTGCACGGCTGATCCGCCTGCCGAGACGAGGAGTGCCCAGCCGATTCCCCTGCCGACGCGTGGAGTGCCTGGCCGATCCCCTGCCAGCTGATAACCCGCCAATAAATGATATGCCTGGCCGATCTCCCTGCCAAGGCCTGGAGTGCCCGGCCGATCCCCCTGCCGAGGTGGGACTGCCTGGCCGATCCCCTGCCAGCTGATAACCCTCCAATACGTGAAGTGCCTGGCCGATCTCCCTGCCAAGGCCCTGAGTGCCCAGCCGATTCCCCTGCCGACGCGTGGAGTGCCTGGCCGATCCCCTGCCAGCTGATAACCCGCCAATAAATGATATGCCTGGCCGATCTCCCTGCCAAGGCCTGGAGTGCCCGGCCGATCCCCCTGCCGAGGTGGGACTGCCTGGCCGATCCCCTGCCAGCTGATAACCCTCCAATACGTGAAGTGCCCGGCCGATCCCCCTGCCGAGGTGGGAGTGCCCAGCCAATTCCCCTGCCGTTGCATGGAGTTCCTGGCCGATCCCCTGCCAGCTGATAACACACCAATAAATAATATGCCCGGCCGCTCCGCCTGCCGAGGCGAAGAGTGCCCAGCCGATTCCCTTCCGACGCGTGGAGTGCCTGGCCAATCCCCTGCCAGCTGATAGGCCTCCAATACGTGAAGTGCGTGGTCGATCTCCCTGCCAAGGCCTTGAGTGCCCGGCCGAACCACCTGCCGAGGCGAGGAGTGCCCAGCCGATTCCCCTGCCGACGCGTGGAGTTCCTGGCCGATCGCCTGCCAGCTTATAACCCACCAATACGTGAAGTGCCTGTCCGATCTCCCTGCCAAGGCCTGGAGTGCCCGGCCGATCCGCCTGCCGAGGCGGGGAGTACCCAACCGATTCCCCTGCCGACGATCTTCTGCCAACTGATAAGCCTCCAATACGTGAAGTGCCTGGCCGATCTCACTGCCAAGGCCTGGAGTGCCCGGCCGATCCCCCTACTCCTGCCGAGACGTGAAGTTCCTGGACGATCTCCCCGCCAAGGCCTTGAGTGCCCGGCCGATCCACCTGCCGAGGCGAGGAGTGCCCAGCCGATTCCCCTGCCGACGCGTGGAGTGCCTGGCCGATCGCCTGC
This sequence comes from Drosophila parabipectinata, assembly GCA_018153455.1. Taxonomy (NCBI): domain Eukaryota; kingdom Metazoa; phylum Arthropoda; class Insecta; order Diptera; family Drosophilidae; genus Drosophila; species Drosophila parabipectinata. The sequence continues at coordinate 487,264 of JAECYA010000362.1, read as the reverse complement.
CAGCTGATAACCCTCCAATACGTGAAGTGCCTCGCCGATCTCCATGCCAAGGTCTTGAGTGCCCGGCCGATCCGCCTGCCGAGGCGGGGAGTACCCAACCAATTCCCCTGCCGACGCGTGGAGTGCCTGGCCGATCCCCTGCCAGCTGATAACCCTCTAATACGTGAAGTGCCTGGCCGATCCTTCTGCCAAGGTCTTGCGTGCCCGGCTGATCCGCCTGCCGAGGCGAGGAGTGCCCAGCCGATTCCCCTGCCGACGCGTGGAGTGCCTGGCCGATCCCCTGCCAGCTGATAACCCGCCAATAAATGATATGCCTGGCCGATCTCCCTGCCAAGGCCTGGAGTGCCCGGCCGATCCCCCTGCCGAGGTGGGACTGCCTGGCCGATCCCCTGCCGACGCGTGGAGTGCCTGGCCGATCCCCTGCCAGCTGATAACCCTCCAATACGTGAAGTGCCTGGCCGATCTCCCTGCCAAGGCCCTGAGTGCTCAGCCGATTCCCCTGCCGACGCGTGGAGTGCCTGGCCGATCTTCCTGCCAAGGCCTGGAGTGCCCGGCCGATCCCCCTGCCGAGGTGGGAGTGCCCAGCCGATTCCCCTGCCGTGGCATGGAGTGCCTGGCCGATCCCCTGTCAGCTGATAACACACCAATAAATAATATGCCCGGCCGCTCCGCCTGCCGAGGCGAAGAGTGCCCAGCCGATTCCCTTCCGACGCGTGGAGTGCCTGGCCAATCCCCTGCCAACTGATAACCCGCCAATAAATGATATGCCTGGCCGGTCTCCCTGCCAAGGCCTGGAGTGCCCGGCCGATCCCCCTGCCGAGGTGGGACTGCCCAGCCGATCCCCCTGCAAGCTGATACCCCTGCCGAGACGTGAAGTGCCTGGCCGATCTCCATGCCAAGGCCATGAGTGCCCGGCCGATCCGCTTGCCGAGGCGAAGAGTGCCCAGCCGATTCCCTTCCGACGCGTGGAGTGCCTGGCCGATCCCCTGCCAGCTGATAACCCTCCAATACGTGAAGTGCCTGGCCGATCTCCCTGCCAAGGCCCTGAGTGCCCAGCCGATTCCCCTGCCGACGCGTGGAGTGCCTGGCCGATCCCCTGCCAGCTGATAACCCGCCAATAAATGATATGCCTGGCCGATCTCCCTGCCAAGGCCTGGAGTGCCCGGCCGATCCCCCTGCCGAGGTGGGACTGCCTGGCCGATCCCCTGCCAGCTGATAACCCTCCAATACGTGAAGTGCCCGGCCGATCCCCCTGCCGAGGTGGGAGTGCCCAGCCAATTCCCCTGCCGTGGCATGGAGTGCCTGGCCGATCCCCTGCCAGCTGATAACACACCAATAAATAATATGCCCGGCCGCTCCGCCTGCCGAGGCGAAGAGTGCCCAGCCGATTCCCTTCCGACGCGTGGAGTGCCTGGCCAATCCCCTGCCAGCTGATAGGCCTCCAATACGTGAAGTGCGTGGTCGATCTCCCTGCCAAGGCCTTGAGTGCCCGGCCGAACCACCTGCCGAGGCGAGGAGTGCCCAGCCGATTCCCCTGCCGACGCGTGGAGTTCCTGGCCGATCGCCTGCCAGCTTATAACCCACCAATACGTGAAGTGCCTGTCCGATCTCCCTGCCAAGGCCTGGAGTGCCCGGCCGATCCGCCTGCCGAGGCGGGGAGTACCCAACCGATTCCCCTGCCGACGATCTTCTGCCAACTGATAAGCCTCCAATACGTGAAGTGCCTGGCCGATCTCACTGCCAAGGCCTGGAGTGCCCGGCCGATCCCCCTACTCCTGCCGAGACGTGAAGTTCCTGGACGATCTCCCCGCCAAGGCCTTGAGTGCCCGGCCGATCCACCTGCCGAGGCGAGGAGTGCCCAGCCGATTCCCCTGCCGACGCGTGGAGTGCCTGGCCGATCGCCTGCCAGCTGATAACCCTCCAATACGTGAAGTGCCTCGCCGATCTCCATGCCAAGGTCTTGAGTGCCCGGCCGATCCGCCTGCCGAGGCGGGGAGTACCCAACCAATTCCCCTGCCGACGCGTGGAGTGCTTGGCCGATCCCCTGCCAGCTGATAACCCTCTAATACGTGAAGTGCCTGGCCGATCCTTCTGCCAAGGTCTTGCGTGCCCGGCTGATCCGCCTGCCGAGGCGAGGAGTGCCCAGCCGATTCCCCTGCCGACGCGCGGAGTGCCTGGCCGATCCCCTGCCAGCTGATAACCCGCCAATAAATGATATGCCTGGCCGATCTCCCTGCCAAGGCCTGGAGTGCCCGGCCGATCCCCCTGCCGAGGTGGGACTGCCTGGCCGATCCCCTGCCGACGCGTGGAGTGCCTGGCCGATCCCCTGCCAGCTGATAACCCTCCAATACGTGAAGTGCCTGGCCGATCTCCCTGCCAAGGCCCTGAGTGCTCAGCCGATTCCCCTGCCGACGCGTGGAGTGCCTGGCCGATCTTCCTGCCAAGGCCTGGAGTGCCCGGCCGATCCCCCTGCCGAGGTGGGAGTGCCCAGCCGATTCCCCAGCCGTGGCATGGAGTGCCTGGCCGATCCCCTGTCAGCTGATAACACACCAATAAATAATATGCCCGGCCGCTCCGCCTGCCGAGGCGAAGAGTGCCCAGCCGATTCCCTTCCGACGCGTGGAGTGCCTGGCCAATCCCCTGCCAACTGATAACCCGCCAATAAATGATATGCCTGGCCGGTCTCCCTGCCAAGGCCTGGAGTGCCCGGCCGATCCCCCTGCCGAGGTGGGACTGCCCAGCCGATCCCCCTGCAAGCTGATACCCCTGCCGAGACGTGAAGTGCCTGGCCGATCTCCATGCCAAGGCCATGAGTGCCCGGCCGATCCGCTTGCCGAGGCGAAGAGTGCCCAGCCGATTCCCTTCCGACGCGTGGAGTGCCTGGCCGATCCCCTGCCAGCTGATAACCCGCCAATAAATGATATGCCTGACCGATCTCCCTCCCAAGACCTTGAGTGCCCCTGCTAGCTGATACCCCTGCCGAGACGTGAAGTGCCTGGACGATCTCCCCGCCAAGGCCTTGAGTGCCCGGCCGATCCACCTGCCGAGGCGAGGAGTGCCCAGCCGATTCCCCTGCCGACGCGTGGAGTGCCTGGCTGATCGCCTGCCAGCTGATAACCCTCCAATACGTGAAGCGCCTCGCCGATCTCCATGCCAAGGTCTTGAGTGCCCGGCCGATCCCCCTGCCGAGGCGGGGAGTACCCAACCAATTCCCCTGCCGACGCGTGGAGTGCCTGGCCGATCCCCTGCCAGCTGATAACCCTCTAATACGTGAAGTGCCTGGCCGATCCTTCTGCCAAGGTCTTGCGTGCCCGGCTGATCCGCCTGCCGAGACGAGGAGTGCCCAGCCAATTCCCCTGCCGACGCGTGGAGTGCCTGGCCGATCCCCTGCCAGCTGATAACCCGCCAATAAATGATATGCCTGGCCGGTCTCCCTGCCATGGCCTGGAGTGCCCGGCCGATCCCCCTGCCGAGGTGGGACTGCCTGGCCGATCCCCTGCCGACGCGTGGAGTGCCTGGCCGATCCCCTGCCAGCTGATAACCCTCCAATACGTGAAGTGCCTGGCCGATCTCCCTGCCAAGGCCCTCAGTGCTCAGCCGATTTCCCTGCCGACGCGTGGAGTGCCTGGCCGATCTTCCTGCCAAGGCCTGGAGTGCCCGGCCGATCCCCCTGCCGAGGTGGGAGTGCCCAGCCGATTCCCCTGCCGTGGCGTGGAGTGCCTGGCCGATCCCCTGCCAGCTGATAACACACCAATAAATAATATGCCTGGCCGATCCCCCTGCCGAGGTGGGAGTGCCCAGCCGATTCCCCTGAAAGCTGATTCCCCTGCCGACGATCCCCTGCCAGCTGACAAGCCTCCAATACGTGAAGTGCCTGGTCGATCTCCCTGCCAAGGCCTTGAGTGCCCGGCCGAACCACCTGCCGAGGCGAGGAGTGCCCAGCCGATTCCCCTGCCGACGCGTGGAGTTCCTGGCCGGTCGCCTGCCAGCTTATAACCCACCAATACGTGAAGTGCCTGTCCGATCTCCCTGCCAAGGCCTGGAGTGCCCGGCCGATCCGCCTGCCGAGGCGGGGAGTACCCAACCGATTCCCCTGCCGACGATCTTCTGCCAACTGATAAGCCTCCAATAGGTGAAGTGCCTGGCCGATCTCACTGCCAAGGCCTGGAGTGCCCGGCCGATCCCCCTACCGAGGTGGGAGTGCCCAGCCGATTTCCCTGGAAGCTGATACCCCTGCCGAGACGTGAAGTGTCTGGCCGATCCACCTGCCGAGGCGAGGAGTGCCCAGCCGATTCACCTGCCGACGCGTGGAGTGCCTGGCCGATCGCCTGCCAGCTGATAAGCCTCCAATACGTGAAGTGCCTGGCCGATCTCCCTGCCATGGCCTTGAGTTCCCGGCCGATCCACCTGCCGAGGCGAGGAGTGCCCAGCCGATTCCCCTGCCGACGCGTGGAGTCCCTGGCCGATCGCCTGCCAGCTTATAACCCTCCAATACGTGAAGTGCCTGGCCGATCTCCCTGCCAAGGCCTGGAGTGCCCGGCCGATCCCCCTGCCGAGGCGGGGAGTACCCAACCGATTCCCCTGCCGACGATCCCCTGCCAACTGATAAGCCTCCAATACGTGAAGTGCCTGGCCGATCTCACTGACAAGGCCTGGAGTGCCCGGCCGATCCCCCTACCGAGGTGGGAGTGCCCAGCCGATCCCCTGCCAGCTGATAACCCTCCAATACGTGAAGTGCCTGGCCGATCCTTCTGCCAAGGTCTTGCGTGCCCGGCTGATCCGCCTGCCGAGACGAGGAGTGCCCAGCCAATTCCCCTGCCGACGCGTGGAGTACTTGGCCGATCCCCTGCCAGCTGATAACCCGCCAATAAATGATATGCCTGGCCGGTCTCCCCGCCAAGGCCTTGAGTGCCCGGCCGATCCACCTGCCGAGGCGAGGAGTGCCCAACCAATTCCCTTGCCGACGATCCCCTGCCAACTGATAAGCCTCCAATACGTGAAGCGCCTCGCCGATCTCCATGCCAAGGTCTTGAGTGCCCGGCCGATCCCCCTGCCGAGGCGGGGAGTACCCAACCAATTCCCCTGCCGACGCGTGGAGTGCCTGGCCGATCCCCTGCCAGCTGATAACCCTCTAATACGTGAAGTGCCTGGCCGATCCTTCTGCCAAGGTCTTGCGTGCCCGGCTGATCCGCCTGCCGAGACGAGGAGTGCCCAGCCAATTCCCCTGCCGACGCGTGGAGTGCCTGGCCGATCCCCTGCCAGCTGATAACCCGCCAATAAATGATATGCCTGGCCGGTCTCCCTGCCATGGCCTGGAGTGCCCGGCCGATCCCCCTGCCGAGGTGGGACTGCCTGGCCGATCCCCTGCCGACGCGTGGAGTGCCTGGCCGATCCCCTGCCAGCTGATAACCCTCCAATACGTGAAGTGCCTGGCCGATCTCCCTGCCAAGGCCCTGAGTGCTCAGCCGATTTCCCTGCCGACGCGTGGAGTGCCTGGCCGATCTTCCTGCCAAGGCCTGGAGTGCCCGGCCGATCCCCCTGCCGAGGTGGGAGTGCCCAGCCGATTCCCCTGCCGTGGCGTGGAGTGCCTGGCCGATCCCCTGCCAGCTGATAACACACCAATAAATAATATGCCTGGCCGATCCCCCTGTCGAGGTGGGAGTGCCCAGCCGATTCCCCTGAAAGCTGATTCCCCTGCCGACGATCCCCTGCCAGCTGACAAGCCTCCAATACGTGAAGTGCCTGGTCGATCTCCCTGCCAAGGCCTTGAGTGCCCGGCCGAACCACCTGCCGAGGCGAGGAGTGCCCAGCCGATTCCCCTGCCGACGCGTGGAGTTCCTGGCCGGTCGCCTGCCAGCTTATAACCCACCAATACGTGAAGTGCCTGTCCGATCTCCCTGCCAAGGCCTGGAGTGCCCGGCCGATCCGCCTGCCGAGGCGGGGAGTACCCAACCGATTCCCCTGCCGACGATCCCCTGCCAACTGATAAGCCTCCAATACGTGAAGTGCCTGGCCGATCTCACTGACAAGGCCTGGAGTGCCCGGCCGATCCCCCTACCGAGGTGGGAGTGCCCAGCCGATTTCCCTGCAAGCTGATACCCCTGCCGAGACGTGAAGTGTCTGGCCGATCTCCATGCCAAGGCCATGAGTGCCCGGCCGATCCGCTTGCCAAGGCGAAGAGTGCCCAGCCGATTCCCTTCCGACGCGTGGAGTGCCTGGCCGATCCCCTGCCAGCTGATAACCCGCCAATAAATGATATGCCTGGCCGGTCTCCCTGCCAAGGCCTGGAGTGCCCGGCCGATCCCCCTGCCGAGGTGGGTCTGCCCAGCCGATCCCCCTGCAAGCTGATACCCCTGCCGAGACGTGAAGTGTCTGGCCGATCTCCATGCCAAGGCCATGAGTGCCCGGCCGATCCGCTTGCCAAGGCGAAGAGTGCCCAGCCGATTCCCTTCCGACGCGTGGAGTGCCTGGCCGATCCCCTGCCAGCTTATAACCCGCCAATAAATGATATGCCTAGCCGGTCTCCCTGCCAAGGCCTGGAGTGCCCGGCCGATCCCCCTGCCGAGGCGGGACTGCCTGGCCGATCCCCTGCCGACGCGTGGAGTGCCTGGCCGATCCCCTGCCAGCTGATAACCCTCCAATACTTGAAGTGCCTGGCCGATCCTTCTGCCAAGGTCTTGCGTGCCCGGCTGATCCGCCTGCCGAGACGAGGAGTGCCCAGCCAATTCCCCTGCCGACGCGTGGAGTACTTGGCCGATCCCCTGCCAGCTGATAACCCGCCAATAAATGATATGCCTGGCCGGTCTCCCTGCCAAGGCCTGGAGTGCCCGGCCGATCCCCCTGCCGAGGTGGGACTGCCTGGCCGATCCCCTGCCGACGCGTGGAGTGCCTGGCCGATCCCCTGCCAGCTGATAACCCTCCAATACGTGAAGTGCCTGGCCGATCTCCCTGCCAAGGCCTTGAGTGCTCAGCCGATTCCCCTGAAGACGCGTGGAGTGCCTGGCCGATCTTCCTGCCAAGGCCAGGAGGGCCCGGCCGATCCCCCTGCCGAGGTGGGAGTACCCAACCAATTCCCCTGCCGACGCGTGGAGTGCCTGGCCGATCCCCTGCCAGCTGATAACCCTCCAATACGTGAAGTGCCTGGCCGATCCTTCTGCCAAGGTCTTGCGTGCCCGGCTGATCCGCTTGCCGAGACGAGGAGTGCCCAGCCAATTCCCCTGCCGACGCGTGGAGTGAATGGCCGATCCCCTGCCAGCTGATAACCCGCCAATAAATGATATGCCTGGCCGGTCTCCCTGCCAAGGCCTGAAGTGCCCGGCCGATCCCCCTGCCGAGGTGGGACTGCCTGGCCGATCCCCTGCCGACGCGTGGAGTGCCTGGCCGATCCCATGCCAGCTGATAACCCTCCAATACGTGAAGTGCCTGGCCGATCCCCTGCCAGCTGATAACCCGCCAATAAATGATATGCCTGGCCGGTCTCCCTGCCAAGGCCTTGAGTGCCCGGCCGATCCCCCTGCCGAGGCGGGACTGCCTGGCCGATCCCCTGCCGACGCGTGGAGTGCCTGGCCGATCCCCTGCCAGCTGATAACCCTCCAATACGTGAAGTGCCTGGCCGATCTCCCTGCCAAGGCCTTGAGTGCTCAGCCGATTCCCCTGCCGACGCGTGGAGTGCCTGGCCGATCTTCCTGCCAAGGCCAGGAGGGCCCGGCCGATCCCCCTGCCGAGGTGGGAGTACCCAACCAATTCCCCTGCCGACGCGTGGAGTGCCTGGCCGATCCCCTGCCAGCTGATAACCCTCCAATACGTGAAGTGCCTGGCCGATCCTTCTGCCAAGGTCTTGCGTGCCCGGCTGATCCGCCTGCCGAGACGAGGAGTGCCCAGCCAATTCCCCTGCCGACGCGTGGAGTGCCTGGCCGATCCCCTGCCAGCTGATAACCCGCCAATAAATGATATGCCTGGCCGGTCTCCCTGCCAAGGCCTGAAGTGCCCGGCCGAACCCCCTGCCGAGGTGGGACTGCCTGGCCGATCCCCTGCCGACGCGTGGAGTGCCTGGCCGATCCCCTGCCAGCTGATAACCCTCCAATACGTGAAGTGCCTGGCCGATCTCCCTGCCAAGGCCTTGAGTGCTCAGCCGATTCCCCTGCCGACGCGTGGAGTGCCTGGCCGATCTTCCTGCCAAGGCCTGGAGTGCCCGGCCGATCCCCCTGCCGAGGTGGCCCAGCCGATTCCCCTGCAAGCTGATACCCCTGCCGAGACGTGAAGTGCCTGGCCGATCTCCATGCCAAGGCCATGAGTGCCCGGCCGATCCGCCTGCCGAGGCGAAGAGTGCCCAGCCGACTCCCTTCCGACGCGTGGAGTGCCTGGCCAATCCCCTGCCGCTGATAACACTCCAATAAATAATATGACTGGCCGATCCCCCTGCCGAGGCGGGACTGCCTGGCCGATCCCCTGCCGACGCGTGGAGTGCCTGGCCGATCCCCTGCCAGCTGATAACCCTCCAATACGTGAAGTGCCTGGCCGATCTCCCTGCCAAGGCCTTGAGTGCTCAGCCGATTTCCCTGCCGACGCGTGGAGGCCTGGCCGATCCCCTGCCAGCTGATATCCCGCCAATACGTGACGTGCCTGGCGGATCTCCCTGCCAAGGCCTGGAGTGCCCGGCCGATCCCCCTGCCGAGGCGGGGAGTACCCAACCGATTCCCCTGCCGACGATCCCCTGCCGACGATCCCTTGCCAGCTGATAAGCCTCCAATACGTGAAGTGCCTGGTCGATCTCCCTGCCAAGGCCTTGAGTGCCCGGCCGATCCACCTGCCGAGGCGAGGAGTGCCCAGCCGATTCCCCTGCCGACGCGTGGAGTCCCTGGCCGATCGCCTGCCAGCTTATAACCCACCAATACGTGAAGTGCCTGGCCGATCTCCCTGCCAAGGCCTGGAGTGCCCGGCCGATCCCCTGCCGAGGCGGGGAGTACCCAACCGATTCCCCTGCCGACGATCCCCTGCCAACTGATAAGCCTCCAATTCGTGAAGTGCCTGGCCGATCTCACTGCCAAGGCCTGGAGTGCCCGGCCAATCCCCCTACCGAGGTGGGAGTGCCCAGCCGATTTCCCTGCAAGCTGATACCCCTGCCGAGACGTGAAGTGTCTGGCCGATCTCCCTGCCAAGGCCTTGAGTGCCCGGCCGATCCACCTGCCAAGGCGAGGAGTGCCCAGCCGATTCACCTGCCGACGCGTGGAGTGCCTGGCCGATCGCCTGCCAGCTGATAAGCCTCCAATACGTGAAGTGCCTGGCCGATCTCCCTGCCATGGCCTTGAGCGCTCGGCCGATCCACCTGCCGAGGCGAGGAGTGCCCAGCCGATTCCCCTGCCGACGCGTGGAGTCCCTGGCCGATCGCCTGCCAGCTTATAACCCTCCAATACGTGAAGTGCCTGGCCGATCTCCCTGCTAAGGCCTGGAGTGCCCGGCCGATCTCCCTGCCGAGGTGGGAGTGCCCAGCCGATTCCCCTGCAAGCTGATACCCCTGCCGAGACGTGAAGTGCCTGGCCGATCTCCATGCCAGGGCCTTGACTGCCCAGCGATTCCCCTGCCGACGCGTGGAGTGCCTGGCCGTTTCCCCTGGCGACGCGTGGAGTGCCCGGCCGATCCGCCTGCCGAGGCGAGGAGTGCCCAGCCGACTCCCTTCCGACGCGTGGAGTGCCTGGCCAATCCCCTGCCGCTGATAACACTCCAATAAATAATATGACTGGCCGATCCCCCTGCCGAGGTGGGAGTGCCCAGCCGATTCCCCTGCAAGCTGATACCCCTGCCGAGACGTGAAGTGCCTGGCCGATCTCCATGCCAAGGCCTTGAGTGCCCGGCCGATCCGCCTGCCGAGGCGAAGAGTGCCCAGCCGATTTCCCTGCCATGGCCTTGAGTGCCCGGCCGATCCACCTGCCGAGGCGAGGAGTGCCCAGCCGACTCCCCTGCCGACGAGTGGAGTGCCTGGCCGATCACCTCCCAGCTAATAACCCTCTAATACGTGAAGTGCCTGGCCGATCTTCCTGCCAAGAGTGCCGGGCCGATCGCCTGCCAGCTGATAAGCCTCCAATACGTGAAGTGCCTGGCCGATCTCCCTGCCATGGCCTTGAGTGCCCGGCCGATCCACCTGCCGAGGCGAGGAGTGCCCAGCCGATTTCCCTGCAAGCTGATACCCCTGCCGAGACGTGAAGTGTCTGGCCGATCTCCCTGCCAAGGCCTTGAGTGCCCGGCCGATCCACCTGCCAAGGCGAGGAGTGCCCAGCCGATTCACCTGCCGACGCGTGGAGTCCCTGGCCGATCGCCTGCCAGCTTATAACCCTCCAATACGTGAAGTGCCTGGCCGATCTCCCTGCCAAGGCCTTGAGTGCTCAGCCGATTCCCCTGCCGACGCGTGGAGTGCCTGGCCGATCTCCCTGCCAAGGCCTGGAGTGCCCGGCCGATCCCCCTGCCGAGGTGGGACTGCCTGGCCGATCCCCTGCCGACGCGTGGAGTGCCTGGCCGATCCTCTGCCAGCTGATAACCCTCCAATACGTGAAGTGCCTGGCCGATCTCCCTGCCAAGGCCTTGAGTGCTCAGCCGATTCCCCTGCCGACGCGTGGAGTGCCTGGCCGATCTTCCTGCCAAGGCCTGGAGTGCCCGGCCGATCCGCCTGCCGAGGTGGGAGTGCCCAGCCGATTCCCCTGCCAGCTGATAGCACACCAATAAATAATATGCCTGGCCGATCCCCCTGCCGAGGTGGGAGTGCCCAGCCGATTCCCCTGCAAGCTGATACCCCTGCCGAGACGTGAAGTGCCTGGCCGATCTCCATGCCAAGGCCATGAGTGCCCGGCCGATCCGCCTGCCGAGGCGAAGAGTGCCCAGCCGATTTCCCTGCCGACGCGTGGAGGCCTGGCCGATCCCCTGCCAGCTGATATCCCGCCAATACGTGCCGTGCCTGGCGGATCTCCCTGCCAAGGCCTGGAGTGCCCGGCCGATCCCCCTGCCGAGGCGTGGAATGCCCAGCCGATTCCCCTGCCGACGTGTGGAGGGCCTGGCTTATCCCCTGCCAGCTGATAACCCGGCAATAAATGATATGCCTGGCCGATCTCCCTGCCAAGGCCTGGAGTGCCCTGCCGATCCCCCTGCAAGCTGATACCCCTGCCGAGACGTGAAGAGCCTGGCCGATCTCCATGCCAAGGCCTTGAGTGCCCGGCAGATCCGCCTGCCGAGGCGAGGAGTGCCCAGCAATTCCCCTGCCGACGCGTGGAGTGCCTGGCCGATCCCCTGCCAGCTGATAACCCTCCAATACGTGAAGTGCCTGGCCGATCCCCCTGCCAAGTTATTGCGTGCCCGGCTGATCCGCCTGCCGAGACGAGTAGTGCCCAGCCGAATCCCCTGCCGACGCGTGGAGTGCCTGACCGATCCCCTGCCAGCTGATAACCCGCCAATAAATGATATGCCTGGCAGATCTCCCTGGCAAGGCCTGGAGTGCCCGGCCGATCCCCCTGCCGAGGCGAGGAGTGCCCAGCCGATTCCCTTCCGACGCGTGGAGTGCCTGGCCAATCCCCTGCCAGCTGATAACCCGCCAATAAATGATATGCCTGACCGATCTCCCTCCCAAGACCTTGAGTGCCCCTGCTAGCTGATACCCCTGCAGAGACTTGAAGTGCCTGGACGATCTCCCCGCCAAGGCCTTGAGTGCCCGGCCGATCCACCTGCCGAGGCGAGGAGTGCCCAGCCGATTCCCCTGCCGACGCGTGGAGTGCCTGGCCGATCGCCTGCCAGCTGATAACCCTCCAATACGTGAAGTGCCTGGCCGATCTCCATGCCAAGGTCTTGAGTGCCCGGCCGATTCCCCTGCCGACGCGTGGAGTGAATGGTCGATCTTCCTGCCAAGGCCTGGAGTGCCTGGCCGATCCCCCTGCCGAGGTGGGAGTGCCCAGCCGATTCCCCTGCCGTGGCGTGGAGTGCCTGGCCGATCCCCTGCCAGCTGATAACCCTCCAATACGTGAAGTGCCTGGTCGATCCTTGTGCCAAGGTCTTGCGTGCCCGGCCGATCCGCCTGCCGAGACGAGGAGTGCCCAGCCGATTCCCCTGCCGACGCGTGGAGTGTCTGGCCGATCTCCTGCCAGCTGATAACCCGCCAATAAATGATATGCCTGGCCGGTCTCCCTGCCAAGGCCTGGAGTGCCCGGCCGATCCCCCTGCCGAGGTGGGAGTGTCTGGCCGATCCCCTGCCAGCTGATAACCCTCCAATACGTGAAGTGCCTGGCCAATCCCCTGCCAGCTGATAACCCTCCAATACGTGGAGTGCCTGGCCGATCCCCTGCCAGCTGATAACCCGCCAATAAATGATATGCCTGGCCGGTCTCCCTGCCAAGGCCTGGAGTGCCCGGCCGATCCCCCTGCCGAGGACGGACTGACCAGCCGATCCCCCTGCAAGCTGATACCCCTGCTGAGACGTGAAGTGCCTGGCCGATCTCCATGCCAAGGCCATGAGTGCCCGGCCGATCCGCTTGCCGAGGCGAAGAGTGCCCAGCCGATTCCCTTCCGACGCGTGGAGTGCCTGGCCAATCCCCTGCCAGCTGATAACCCGCCAATAAATGATATGCCTGGCCGGTCTCCCTGCCAAGGCCTGGAGTGCCTGGCCGATCCCCCTGCCGAGGTGGGACTGCCCAGCAGATCCCCCTGCAAGCTGATACCCCTGCCGAGACGTGAAGTGCCTGGCCGATCTCCATGCCAGGGCCTTGACTGCCCAGCGATTCCCCTGCCGACGCGTGGAGTGCCTGGCCGTTTCCCCTGGCGACGCGTGGAGTGCCCGGCCGATCCGCCTGCCGAGACGATCTCCCTGCCAAGGCCTGGAGTGCCCAACCGACCCCCCTGACGAGGCGTAGAGTGCCCAGCCGATTTCGCTGCCGACACGTTGAGTGCCTGGCCGATCCCGTTCTGGCTGATAACCCTCCAATACGTGCTTGGCCGTTCTCCCTGTCAATGCCCGGAGTGCCCAGCCGCCCCCCCTGCCGAGAAGTGGAGTGCCCAGCCGATTCCCCTACCGACGCGTGGAGGGCCTGGCCGATCCCCTGCTAGCTGTTAACCCGCCAATAAATGATATGCCGCACCGATCTCCCTGCCAAGGCCTGGAGTGCCCGGTCGACCCCCCTGACGAGGCCTGGAGTGCCCGGCCGATTCCCTACCGACGCGTGGAGGGCCTGGCCGATCCCCTGCTAGCTGATAACCCGCCAATACGTGCCTGGCCGATCTCCCTGCGAAGGCCTGGAGTGCGCAGCCGATCCCCTGCCGAGGCGTGGAGTGCCCAGCCGATTCCCCTGCCGACGCGTGGAGTGCCTAGCCGATTCCCCTGTCAGCTGATAACCCGCTAATAAATGGTATGCCGGCTCGATCTCCCTGCCAATGCCTGGAGTGCCCGGCCGACCCCCCTGACCAGGCGTGAAGTGCCCATCCGATTCCCCTGCCGACGCGTGGAGTGCCTAGCCGATTCCCCCGCGAGCTGATAACCCGCCAATTAATGATATGCCTGACCGATCTCCCTGCCAATGCCTGGAGAGCCCGGCCGACCCCCTTGACGAGGCCTGGAGTGTCCGGCCGATTCCCCTGCGAGGCGAGGAGTGCCCAGCCGATTCCCCTACCGACGCGTGGAGGGCCTGGCCGATCCCCTGCTAGCTGATAACCCGCCAACACGTAAGGTGCCAGGCCGATGTCCCTGCCAGGGCCTGAAGTGCCCAGCCGATTCCCTGCCGACGCGTGGAGTGCCCAGCCGATTCCCCTGCCGACCCGTGGAGGGCCTGGCCGATCCCCTGCTAGCTGATAACCCGTCAATACGTGCCTGGCCGATTTCCCTGCAAAGGCCTGGAGTGCCCAGCCGATCCCGCTGCCGAGGCGTGGAGTGCCCAGCCGATTCCCCTGCCGACGCGTGGATGGCCTGGCCGATCCCCTGCTAGCTGATAACCCGTCAATACGTGCCTGGCCGATCTCCCTGCCACGGCCTGGAGTGCCCAGCCGATCCCGCTTCCGAGACGGGGAGTGCCCAGCAGATTTCCCTGCAGACGCGTGGAGTGCCTAGCCGATTCCCCTGCCAGCTGATAACCCGCCAATAAATGATATGCCTCCCTGCATATCCTCCCTGATATGATCTCCCTGCCAATGCCTGGAGTGCCCGGCCGACCCCCCTGACGAGGCCTGGAGTGCCCGGCCGATTCCCCTGCGTGGCATGGAGTGCCCAGCCGATTCCCCTACCGACGCGTGGAGGGCCTGGCCGATCCCCTGCTAGCTGATAACCCGCCAATACGTGCCTGGCCGATCTTCCTGCGAAGGCATGGAGTGCCCAGCCGATCCCCTGCCGAGGCGTGGAGTGCCCAGCCGATTCCCCTGCCGACGCGTGGAGTGCCTAGCCGATTCCCCTGTCAGCTGATAACCCGGTAATAAATGATATGCCGGCCCGATCTCCCTGCCAATGCCTGGAGTGCACGGCCGACCCCCCTGACCAGGCGTGGAGTGCCCATCCGATTCCCCTGCCGACGCGTGGAGTGCCTAGCCGATTCCCTGGCAGCTAATAGCCCGCCAATAAATGATATGCCGGCCCGATCTCCCTGCCGAGAAGTGGAGTGCCCAGCCGATTCCCCTACTGACGCGTGGACGGCCTGGCCGATCCCCTGCTAGCTGTTAACCCGCCAATACCTGAAGTGCCTGGCCGATCTTCGTGCCAAGGCCTGAAGTGCCCAGCCGATCCTTCTGCCGAGGCGTGGAGTGCTCAGCCGATTCCCCTGCCAGCTGATAACCCGCCAATACGTGCCTGGCCGATCTCCCTGCCACGGCCTGGAGTGCCCAGCCGATCCCGCTTCCGAGGCGGGGAGTGCCCAGCAGATTTTCCTGCAGACGCGTGGAGTGCCTAGCCGATTCCCCTGCCAGCTGATAACCCGCCAATAAATGATATGCCTCCCTGCATATCCTCCCTGATACGATCTCCCTGCCAATGCCTGGAGTGCCCGGCCGACCCCCCTGACGAGGCCTGGAGTGCCCGGCCGATTCCCCTGCGTGGCATGGAGTGCCCAGCCGATTCCCCTACCGACGCGTGGAGGGCCTGGCCGATCCCCTGCTAGCTGATAACCCGCCAATACGTGCCTGGCCGATCTCCCTGCGAAGGCCTGAAGTGCCCAGCCGATCCTCTGCCGAGGCGTGGAGTACCCAGCCGATTCCCCTGCCGACGCGTGGAGTGCCTAGCCGATTTTCCTGTCAGCTGATAGCCCGGTAATAAATGATATGCCGGCCCGATCTTCCTGCCAATGCCTGGAGTGCCCGGCCGACCCCCCTGACCAAGCGTGGAGTGCCCATCCGATTCCCCTGCCGACGCGTGGAGTGCCTAGCCGATTCCCCTGGCAGCTAATAGCCCGCCAATAAATGATATGCCGGCCCGATCTCCCTGCCGAGAAGTGGAGTGCCCAGCCGATTCCCCTACCGACGCGTGGAGGGCCTGGCCGATCCCCTGCTAGCTGTTAACCTGCCAATACCTGAAGTGCCTGGCCGATCTTCGTGCCAAGGCCTGAAGTGCCCAGCCGATCCTTCTGCCGAGGCGTGGAGTGCTCAGCCGATTCCCTGCCGACGCGTGGAGTGCCTAGCCAATTCCCCCGCCAGCTGATAACCCGCCAATTAATGATATGCCTGACCGATCTCCCTGCCAATGCCTGGAGTGCCCAACCGACCCTCCTGACGAGGCGTAGAGTGCCCAGCCGATTTCGCTGCCGACACGTGGAGTGCCCAGCCGATTCCCCTGCCGACGCGTGGAGTGCCTAGCCGATTCCCCTGCCAGCTGATAACCCGCCAATAAATGATATGCCGGACCGATCTCCCTTCCAAGGCCTGGAGTGCCGAACCGACCCCCTGACGAGGCGTACAGTGCCCAGCCGATTTCGTTGCCGACGCGTGGAGTGCCCAGCCGATTCCCCTGCCGACGCGTGGAGTGCCTAGACGATTCCCCTGCCAGCTGATAACCCGCCAATAAATGATATGCCGGCCCGATCTCCCAGACAAGGCCTGGAGTGCCCGGCCGACCCCCCTGCCGAGACGTGGAGTGCCCAGCCGATTCCCCTGCCGACGCGTGGAGTGCCTAGCTGATAACCCGCCAATCAATGATGTGCCGGCCCGATCTCCCTTCCAAGGCCTGGAGTGCCCGCCCGACCCCCCTGACCAGGCGTGGAGTGCCCAGCCGATTCCCCTGCCGACGCGTGGAGTGCCCAGCTGATTCCCCAACCGACGCGTGGAGGGCCTGGCCGATCCCCTGCTAGCTGATAACCCGCCAATACGTGCCTGGCCGATCTCCCTGCCAAGGCCTGGAGTGCCCGGCCGATCCCCCTGCCGAGGCGTGGAGTGCCCAGCCGATTCCCCTGCCGACGCGTGGAGTGCCCAGCTGATTCCCCTGCCGACGCGTGGAGTGCCCAGCTGATTCCCCAACCGACGCGTGGAGGGCCTAGCTGATAACCCGCCAATAAATGATATGCCGGCCCGATCTCCCAGCCAAGGCCTGGAGTGCCCGGCCGACCCCCCTGCCGAGACGTGGAGTGCCCAGCCGATTCCCCTGCCGACGCGTGGAGTGCCTAGCTGATAACCCGCCAATAAATGATATGCCGGCCCGATCTCCCAGCCAAGGCCTGGAATGCCCGGCCGACCCCCCTGCCGAGACGTGGAGTGCCCAGCCGATTCCCCTGCCGACGCGTGGAGTGCCTAGCTGATAACCCGCCAATAAATGATATGCCGGCCCGATCTCCCAGCCAAGGCCTGGAGTGCCCGGCCGACCCCCCTGCCGAGACGTGGAGTGCCCAGCCGATTCCCCTGCCGACGCGTGGAGTGCCCAGCTGATTCCCCAACCGACGCGTGGAGGGCCTGGCCGATCCCCTGCTAGCTGATAACCCGCCAATACGTGCCTGGCCGATCTCCCTGCCAAGGCCTGGAGTGCCCAACCGACCCTCCTGACGAGGCGTAGAGTGCCCAGCCGATTTCGCTGCCGACACGTGGAGTGCCCAGCCGATTCCCCTGCCGACGCGTGGAGTGCCTAGCCGATTCCCCTGCCAGCTGATAACCCGCCAATAAATGATATGCCGGACCGATCTCCCTTCCAAGGCCTGGAGTGCCGAACCGACCCCCCTGACGAGGCGTACAGTGCCCAGCCGATTTCGTTGCCGACGCGTGGAGTGCCCAGCCGATTCCCCTGCCGACGCGTGGAGTGCCTAGACGATTCCCCTGCCAGCTGATAACCCGCCAATAAATGATATGCCTGACCGATCTCCCTGCCAATGCCTGGAGAGCCCAACCGACCCTCCTGACGAGGCGTAGAGTGCCCAGCCGATTTCGCTGCCGACACGTGGAGTGCCCAGCCGATTCCCCTGCCGACGCGTGGAGTGCCTAGCCGATTCCCCTGCCAGCTGATAACCCGCCAATAAATGATATGCCGGACCGATCTCCCTTCCAAGGCCTGGAGTGCCGAACCGACCCCCCCTGACGAGGCGTACAGTGCCCAGCCGATTTCGTTGCCGACGCGTGGAGTGCCCAGCCGATTCCCCTGCCGACGCGTGGAGTGCCTAGACGATTCCCCTGCCAGCTGATAACCCGCCAATAAATGATATGCCTGACCGATCTCCCTGCCAATGCCTGGAGAGCCCGGCCGACCCCCTTGACGAGGCCTGGAGTGTCCGGCCGATTCCCCTGCGAGGCGAGGAGTGCCCAGCCGATTCCCCTACCGACGCGTGGAGGGCCTGGCCGATCCCCTGCTAGCTGATAACCCGCCAACACGTAAGGTGCCAGGCCGATGTCCCTGCCAGGGCCTGAAGTGCCCAGCCGATTCCCTGCCGACGCGTGGAGTGCCCAGCCGATTCCCCTGCCGACCCGTGGAGGGCCTGGCCGATCCCCTGCTAGCTGATAACCCGTCAATACGTGCCTGGCCGATTTCCCTGCAAAGGCCTGGAGTGCCCAGCCGATCCCGCTGCCGAGGCGTGGAGTGCCCAGCCGATTCCCCTGCCGACGCGTGGAGTGCCTAGACGATTCCCCTGCCAGCTGATAACCCGCCAATAAATGATATGCCGGCCCGATCTCCCAGACAAGGCCTGGAGTGCCCGGCCGACCCCCCTGCCGAGACGTGGAGTGCCCAGCCGATTCCCCTGCCGACGCGTGGAGTGCCTAGCTGATAACCCGCCAATAAATGATATGCCGGCCCGATCTCCCAGCCAAGGCCTGGAATGCCCGGCCGACCCCCCTGCCGAGACGTGGAGTGCCCAGCCGATTCCCCTGCCGACGCGTGGAGTGCCCAGCTGATTCCCCAACCGACGCGTGGAGGGCCTGGCCGATCCCCTGCTAGCTGATAACCCGCCAATACGTGCCTGGCCGATCTCCCTGCCAAGGCCTGGAGTGCCCGGCCGATCCCCCTGCCGAGGCGTGGAGTGCCCAGCCGATTCCCCTGCCGACGCGTGGAGTGCCCAGCTGATTCCCCTGCCGACGCGTGGAGTGCCTAGCTGATAACCCGCCAATAAATGATATGCCGGCCCGATCTCCCAGCCAAGGCCTGGAGTGCCCGGCCGACCCCCTGCCGAGACGTGGAGTGCCCAGCCGATTCCCCTGCCGACGCGTGGA
The DNA here is from genome assembly GCA_018153455.1 of Drosophila parabipectinata. Lineage (NCBI taxonomy): Eukaryota > Metazoa > Arthropoda > Insecta > Diptera > Drosophilidae > Drosophila > Drosophila parabipectinata. The sequence goes on along the minus strand of JAECYA010000362.1, from coordinate 468,640 downwards.
GTGCCTAGCTGATAACCCGCCAATAAATGATATGCCGGCCCGATCTCCCAGCCAAGGCCTGGAGTGCCCGGCCGACCCCCCTGCCGAGACGTGGAGTGCCCAGCCGATTCCCCTGCCGACGCGTGGAGTGCCCAGCTGATTCCCCAACCGACGCGTGGAGGGCCTGGCCGATCCCCTGCTAGCTGATAACCCGCCAATACGTGCCTGGCCGATCTCCCTGCCAAGGCCTGGAGTGCCCGGCCGATCCCCCTGCCGAGGCGTGGAGTGCCCAGCTGATTCCCCAACCGACGCGTGGAGGGCCTGGCCGATCCCCTGCTAGCTGTTAACCCGCCAATACCTGAAGTGCCTGGCCGATCTCCCTGCCAAGGCCTGAAGTGCCCAGCCGATCCTTCTGCCGAGGCGTGGAGTGCTCAGCCGATTCCCTGCCGACGCGTGGAGTGCCTAGCCGATAACCCGCCAATTAATGATATGCCTGACCAATCTCCCTGCCAATGCCTGGAGTGCCCAACCGACCCTCCTGACGAGGCGTAGAGTGCCCAACCGATTTCGCTGCCGACGCGTGGAGTGCCCAGCCGATTCCCCTGCCGACGCGTGGAGTGCCTAGCCGATTCCCCTGCCAGCTGATAACCCGCCAATAAATGATATGCCGGACCGATCTCCCTGCCAAGGCCTGGAGTGCACAACCGACCCCCCTGACGAGGCATGGAGTGCCCAGCCGATTTCGCTGCCGACGCGTTGAGTGCCCAGCCGATTCCCCTGCCGACGCGTGGAGTACCTAGCCGATTCCCCTGCCAGCTGATAACCCGCCAATTAATGATATGCCTGACCGACCTCCCTGCCAATGCCTGGAGTGCCCAACCGACCCCTCTGACGAGGCGTAGAGTGCCCAGCCGATTTCGCTGCCGACGCGTGGAGTTCTTAACCGATTCCCCTACCGACGCGTAGAGGGCCTGGCCGATCCCCTGCTAGCTGATAACCCTGCAAAGGCCTGGAGTGCCCAACCGATCCCCTGCCGAGGCGTGGAGTGCCCAGCCGATTTCCCTGCCGACTGGTGGAGTGCCCAGCCGATTCCCCTGCCGACCCGTGGAGGGCCTGGCCGATCCCCTGCTAGCTGATAACCCGTCAATACGTGCCTGGCCGATTTCCCTGCAAAGGCCTGGAGTGCCCAGCCGATCCCGCTGCCGAGGCGTGGAGTGACCAGCCGATTCCCCTGCCGACCCGTGGAGGGCCTGGCCGATCCCCTGCTAGCTGATAACCCGTCAATACGTGCCTGGCCGATTTTCCTGCAAAGGCCTGGAGTGCCCAGCCGATCCCGCTGCCGAGGCGTGGAGTGCCCAGCCGATTCCCCTGCCGACGCGTGGATGGCCTGGCCGATCCCCTGCTAGCTGATAACCCGTCAATACGTGCCTGGCCGATCTCCCTGCCACGGCCTGGAGTGCCCAGCCGATCCCGCATCCGAGGCGGGGAGTGCCCAGCAGATTTCCCTGCAGACGCGTGGAGTGCCTAGCCGATTCCCCTGCCAGCTGATAACCCGCCAATAAATGATATGCCTCCCTGCATATCCTCCCTGATATGATCTCCCTGCCAATGCCTGGAGTGCCCGGCCGATTCCCCTGCCGACGCGTCGAGTGCCTAGCCGATTCCATTGTCGGCTGATAACCCGCTAATAAATGCTTTGCCTGCCCGATCTCCCTGCCAATACCTAGAGTGCCCCGCCGACCCCCCTGACGAGGCCTGGAGTGCCCGGCCGATTCCCCTGCAAGGCGTGGAGTGCCCAGCCGATTCCCCTGCCGACGCGTGGAGTGCCTGGCCGATCGCCTTGCCAAGGCCTGGAGTGCCAGGCCGATTCCACGCGAGGCGTGGAGTGGCTAGCCGATTCCCCTGCCGACAGGTGGAGGGCCTGGCCGATCCCCTGCTGGCTTATAACCCGCCAATACGTGCCTGGCCGATCTCCCTGCCAAGGTCTGGAGTGCCCAGCCGATCCCCCTGCCGAGGCGTGGAGTGCCCAGCCGATTCCCCTGCCGACAGGTGGAGGGCCTGGCCGATCCCCTGCTGGCTTATAACCCGCCAATACGTGCCTAGCCGATCTCCCTGCCAAGGTCTGGAGTGCCCAGCCGATCCCCCTGCCGAGGCGTGGAGTGCCTAGCCGATTCCCCTGCCAGCTGATAACCCGCCAATAAATGATATGCCTCCCTGCATATCCTCCCTGATATGATCTCCCTGCCAATGCCTGGAGTGCCCGGCCGACCCCCCTGACGAGGCCTGGAGTGCCCGGCCGATTCCCCTGCGTGGCATGGAGTGCCCAGCCGATTCCCCTACCGACGCGTGGAGGGCCTGGCCGATCCCCTGCTAGCTGATAACCCGCCAATACGTGCCTGGCCGATCTCCCTGCGAAGGCCTGGAGTGCCCAGCCGATCCCCTGCCGAGGCGTGGAGTACCCAGCCGATTCCCCTGCCGACGCGTGGAGTGCCTAGCCGATTTTCCTGTCAGCTGATAGCCCGGTAATAAATGATATGCCGGCCCGATCTTCCTGCCAATGCCTGGAGTGCCCGGCCGACCCCCCTGACCAAGCGTGGAGTGCCCATCCGATTCCCCTGCCGACGCGTGGAGTGCCTAGCCGATTCCCCTGGCAGCTAATAGCCCGCCAATAAATGATATGCCGGCCCGATCTCCCTGCCGAGAAGTGGAGTGCCCAGCCGATTCCCCTACCGACGCGTGGAGGGCCTGGCCGATCCCCTGCTAGCTGTTAACCTGCCAATACCTGAAGTGCCTGGCCGATCTTCGTGCCAAGGCCTGAAGTGCCCAGCCGATCCTTCTGCCGAGGCGTGGAGTGCTCAGCCGATTCCCTGCCGACGCGTGGAGTGCCTAGCCAATTCCCCCGCCAGCTGATAACCCGCCAATTAATGATATGCCTGACCGATCTCCCTGCCAATGCCTGGAGTGCCCAACCGACCCTCCTGACGAGGCGTAGAGTGCCCAGCCGATTTCGCTGCCGACACGTGGAGTGCCCTGCCGATTCCCCTACCCACGCGTGGAGTGCCCAGCCGATTCCCCTGCCAGCTGAAAACCCGCCAATAAATGATATGCCGGACCGATCTCCCTTCCAAGGCCTGGAGTGCCGAACCGACCCCCTGACGAGGCGTACAGTGCCCAGCCGATTTCGTTGCCGACGCGTGGAGTGCCCAGCCGATTCCCCTGCCGACGCGTGGAGTGCCTAGCCGATTCCCCTGCCAGCTGATAACCCGCCAATAAATGATATGCCGGCCCGATCTCCCAGACAAGGCCTGGAGTGCCCGGCCGACCCCCCTGCCGAGACGTGGAGTGCCCAGCCGATTCCCCTGCCGACGCGTGGAGTGCCTAGCTGATAACCCGCCAATCAATGATGTGCCGGCCCGATCTCCCTTCCAAGGCCTGGAGTGCCCGCCCGACCCCCTGACCAGGCGTGGAGTGCCTGCCGATTCCCCTACCCACGCGTGGAGTGCCCAGCCGATTCCCCTGCCAGCTGAAAACCCGCCAATAAATGATATGCCTTCCCGATCTCCCTGCCAAGGCCTGGAGTGCTCGCCCGACCCCCTGACCAGGCGTGGAGTGCCCAGCCGATTCCCCTGCCGACGCGTGGAGTGCCTAGCTGATAACCCGCCAATAAATGATATGCCGGCCCGATCTCCCAGCCAAGGCCTGGAATGCCCGGCCGACCCCCCTGCCGAGACGTGGAGTGCCCAGCCGATTCCCCTGCCGACGCGTGGAGTGCCCAGCTGATTCCCAACCGACGCGTGGAGGGCCTGGCCGATCCCCTGCTAGCTGATAACCCGCCAATACGTGCCTGGCCGATCTCCCTGCCAAGGCCTGGAGTGCCCGGCCGATCCCCCTGCCGAGGCGTGGAGTGCCCAGCCGATTCCCCTGCCGACGCGTGGAGTGCCCAGCTGATTCCCCTGCCGACGCGTGGAGTGCCTAGCTGATAACCCGCCAATAAATGATATGCCGGCCCGATCTCCCAGCCAAGGCCTGGAGTGCCCGGCCGACCCCCCTGCCGAGACGTGGAGTGCCCAGCCGATTCCCCTGCCGACGCGTGGAGTGCCTAGCTGATAACCCGCCAATAAATGATATGCCGGCCCGATCTCCCAGCCAAGGCCTGGAGTGCCCGGCCGACCCCCCTGCCGAGACGTGGAGTGCCCAGCCGATTCCCCTGCCGACGCGTGGAGTGCCCAGCTGATTCCCAACCGACGCGTGGAGGGCCTGGCCGATCCCCTGCTAGCTGATAACCCGCCAATACGTGCCTGGCCGATCTCCCTGCCAAGGCCTGGAGTGCCCGGCCGATCCCCCTGCCGAGGCGTGGAGTGCCCAGCTGATTCCCCAACCGACGCGTGGAGGGCCTGGCCGATCCCCTGCTAGCTGTTAACCCGCCAATACCTGAAGTGCCTGGCCGATCTCCCTGCCAAGGCCTGAAGTGCCCAGCCGATCCTTCTGCCGAGGCGTGGAGTGCTCAGCCGATTCCCTGCCGACGCGTGGAGTGCCTAGCCGATAACCCGCCAATTAATGATATGCCTGACCAATCTCCCTGCCAATGCCTGGAGTGCCCAACCGACCCTCCTGACGAGGCGTAGAGTGCCCAACCGATTTCGCTGCCGACGCGTGGAGTGCCCAGCCGATTCCCCTGCCGACGCGTGGAGTGCCTAGCCGATTCCCCTGCCAGCTGATAACCCGCCAATAAATGATATGCCGGACCGATCTCCCTGCCAAGGCCTGGAGTGCACAACCGACCCCCTGACGAGGCATGGAGTGCCCAGCCGATTTCGCTGCCGACGCGTTGAGTGCCCAGCCGATTCCCCTGCCGACGCGTGGAGTACCTAGCCGATTCCCCTGCCAGCTGATAACCCGCCAATTAATGATATGCCTGACCGACCTCCCTGCCAATGCCTGGAGTGCCCAACCGACCCCTCTGACGAGGCGTAGAGTGCCCAGCCGATTTCGCTGCCGACGCGTGGAGTTCTTAACCGATTCCCCTACCGACGCGTAGAGGGCCTGGCCGATCCCCTGCTAGCTGATAACCCTGCAAAGGCCTGGAGTGCCCAACCGATCCCCTGCCGAGGCGTGGAGTGCCCAGCCGATTTCCCTGCCGACTGGTGGAGTGCCCAGCCGATTCCCCTGCCGACCCGTGGAGGGCCTGGCCGATCCCCTGCTAGCTGATAACCCGTCAATACGTGCCTGGCCGATTTCCCTGCAAAGGCCTGGAGTGCCCAGCCGATCCCGCTGCCGAGGCGTGGAGTGACCAGCCGATTCCCCTGCCGACCCGTGGAGGGCCTGGCCGATCCCCTGCTAGCTGATAACCCGTCAATACGTGCCTGGCCGATTTTCCTGCAAAGGCCTGGAGTGCCCAGCCGATCCCGCTGCCGAGGCGTGGAGTGCCCAGCCGATTCCCCTGCCGACGCGTGGATGGCCTGGCCGATCCCCTGCTAGCTGATAACCCGTCAATACGTGCCTGGCCGATCTCCCTGCCACGGCCTGGAGTGCCCAGCCGATCCCGCATCCGAGGCGGGGAGTGCCCAGCAGATTTCCCTGCAGACGCGTGGAGTGCCTAGCCGATTCCCCTGCCAGCTGATAACCCGCCAATAAATGATATGCCTCCCTGCATATCCTCCCTGATATGATCTCCCTGCCAATGCCTGGAGTGCCCGGCCGATTCCCCTGCCGACGCGTCGAGTGCCTAGCCGATTCCATTGTCGGCTGATAACCCGCTAATAAATGCTTTGCCTGCCCGATCTCCCTGCCAATACCTAGAGTGCCCCGCCGACCCCCCTGACGAGGCCTGGAGTGCCCGGCCGATTCCCCTGCAAGGCGTGGAGTGCCCAGCCGATTCCCCTGCCGACGCGTGGAGTGCCTGGCCGATCGCCTTGCCAAGGCCTGGAGTGCCAGGCCGATTCCACGCGAGGCGTGGAGTGGCTAGCCGATTCCCCTGCCGACAGGTGGAGGGCCTGGCCGATCCCCTGCTGGCTTATAACCCGCCAATACGTGCCTGGCCGATCTCCCTGCCAAGGTCTGGAGTGCCCAGCCGATCCCCCTGCCGAGGCGTGGAGTGCCCAGCCGATTCCCCTGCCAACGCGTGGAGTGCCTAGCTGATTCCTCTGCCAGCTGATAGCCCGCCAATAAATGATATGCCGGACCGATCTCCCTGCCAAGGCCTGGAGTGCCCAACCGACCCCCCTGACGAGGTACGCACTCTACGGAGTGCCCAGCCGATTTCGCTGCCGACGCGTTGAGTGCCTGGCTGATCCCGTGCCAGTTGATAACCCGCCAATATATGACATGCCTGCCCGATCTCCCTGCCAATGCCTGGAGTGCCCGGCCGACCCCTCTGACCCGGCGTGGAGTGCCCAGCCGATTCCCCTGCCGACGCGTGGAGTGCCCAGCCGATTCCCCTGCCGACGCGTCGAGTGCCTAGCCGATTCCATTGTCGGCTGATAACCCGCTAAAAAATGATATGCCGGCCAGATATCCCTGCCAATGCCTGGAGTAAGCGGGCGACCCCCCTGACGAGGCCTGGAGTGCCCGGCTGATTCCCCTGCGAGGCGTGGAGTGCCCAGCAAATTCCCCTACCGACGCGTGGAGGGCTTGGCCGATTCCCTGCTAGCTGATAACCCGCCAATACGTGAAGTGCCTGGCCGATCTCCCTGCCAAGGACTGAAGTGCGAGCCGATCCCCTTGCCGACGCGTGGAGTGCCTAGCTGATTTCCCCGCCAGCTGATAACCCGCCAATAAATGATATGCCTGACCGATCTCCCTGCCAATGCCTGGAGTGCCCGGCCGACCCCTCTGACCCGGCGTGGAGTGTCCAGCCGATTCCCCTGCCAGCTGATAACCCGCCAATAAATGATATGCCGGCCAGATCTCCCTGCCAATGCCTGGAGTGCGCGGGCGACCCCCCTGACGAGGCCTGGATTGCCCGGCTGATTCCCCTACCGACGCGCGGAGGGCCTGGCCGATCCCCTGCTAGCTGATAACCCGCGAATACGTGCCTGGCCGATCTCCCTGCCAAGGCCTGGAGTGCCCAGCCGATCCCCCTGCCGACGCGTGGAGTGCCCAGCCGATTCCCCTGCCGACGCGTGGAGTGCCTAGCCGATTCCCCCGCCAGCTGATAACCCGCCAATAAATGATATGCCGGACCGATCTCCCTGCCAATGCCTGGAGTGCCCAACCTACCTCCCTGTCGAGGCGTGGAGTGCCCAGCCGATTTCGCTGCCGACGCGTTGAGTGCCTGGCCGATCCCGTGCTAGCTGATAACCCTCCAATATGTGCCTGGCCGATCTCCCTGTTAATGCCCGGAGTGCCTAGCCGATCCCCCTGCCGAGTCGTGGAGTGCCCAGCCGATTCCCCTGCCGACGTGTCGAGTGCCTAGCCGATTCCCCTGCCAGCTGATAACCCGCCAATATATGACATGCCTTCCCGTTCTCCCTGCCAATGCCTGAAGTGCCCGGCCGACCCCTCTGACCCGGCGTGGAGTGCCCAGCCGATTCCCCTGCCGACGCGTGGAGTGGCTAGCCGATTCCCCTGCCAGCTGATAACCCGCCAATAAAAGATATGCCGGCCCGATCTCCCTGCCAAGGCCTGGAGTGCCCGGCCGACCCCCCTGCCGAGAGTGCCTAGCCGATTCCCCTGTCTGCTGATAACCCGCTAAAAAATGATATGCTGGCCAGATCTCCCTGCCAATGCCTGGAGTGCCAAGCTAATTCCCCTGCCAGCTGATAGCCCGCCAATAAATGATATGCCTGCCCGATCTCCCTGCCAATGCCTGGAGTGCCCGGCCGACCCCCCTGACTAGGCCTGGAGTGCCCGGCCGATTCCCCTGCGAGGCGTGGAGTGCCCAGCCGATTCCCCTACCGACGCGTGGAGGGCCTGGCCGATCCCCTGCTAGCTGATAACCCGCCAATACGTGCCTGGCCGATCTCCTTGCCAAGGCAGATCCGCTTGCCGAGGCGTGGAGTGCCCAGCCGATTCCCCTGCCGACGCATGGAGTGCCTGGCCGATTCCCCTGCCAGCTGATAACCCGCCAATAAATAATATGCCTGCCCGATCTCCCTGCCAATGCCTGGAGTGCCCGGCCGATTCCCCGGCGAGGCGTGGAGTGCCTGTCCGATCCCCTGCTAGCTGATAACCCGCCAATACGTGCCTGGCCGATCTCCCTGCCAAGGTCTGGAGTGCAAAGCCGATCCCCGCCATAAATGATATGCCTGCCAGATCTCCCTGCCAATGCCTGGAGTGCCCGGCCGACCCCCCTGACTAGGCCTGGAGTGCCCGGCCGATTCCCCTGCGAGGCGTGGAGTGCCCAGCCGATTCCCCTACCGACGCGTGGAGGGCCTGTCCGATCCCCTGCTAGCTGATAACCCGCCAATACGTGCCTGGCCGATCTCCTTGCCAAGGCCGATCCGCTTGCCGAGGCGTGGAGTGCCCAGCCGATTCCCCTGCCGACGCATGGAGTGCCTGGCCGATTCCCCTGCCAGCTGATAACCCGCCAATAAATAATATGCCTGCCCGATCTCCCTGCCAATGCCTGGAGTGCCCGGCCGATTCCCCGGCGAGGCGTGGAGTGCCCAGATGATTCCCCTGCCGACACGTGGAGGGCCTGGGCGATCTCCTGCTAGGTGATAACCCGCCAATACGTGCCTGGCCGATCTCCCTGCCAAGGTCTGGAGTGCCCAGCCGATCCCCCTGCCGAGGCGTGGAGTGCCCAGCCGATTCCCCTGCCGACGCGTGGAGTGCCTAGCCGATTCTTCTGCCAGCTGATAACCCGCTAATAAATCCTTTGCCTGCCCGATCTCCCTACCAATACCTGGAGTGCCCCGTTGACCCCCCTGACGAGGCCTGGAGTGCCCGGCCGATTCCCCTGCGAGGCGTGGAGTGCCCAGCCGATTCCCCTACCGACGCGTGGAGGGCCTGGCCGATCCCCTGCAAGCTGATAACCCGCCAATACGTACCTGGCCGATCTCCCTGCCAAGGCCGATCCGCTTGCCAAGGCCTGGAGTGCCCGGCCGATTCCCCTGCCAGCTGATAACCCGCCAATAAATGATATGCCCGGCCGATCCCGCTGCCGAGGCGTGGAGTGCCCAGATGATTCCCCTGCCGACACGTGGAGGGCCTGGGCGATCTCCTGCTAGGTGATAACCCACCAATACGTGCCTGGCCGATCTCCCTGCCAAGGTCTGGAGTGCCCAGCCGATCCCCCTGCCGAGGCGTGGAGTGCCCAGCCGATTCCCCTGCCGACGCGTAGAGTGCCTAGCTGATTCTCCTGCCAGCTGATAGCCCGCCAATAAATGATATGCCGGACCGATCTCCCTACCAAGGCCTGGAGTGCCCAACCGACCCCCCTGACGAGGCGTAGAGTGCCTAGCCAATTTCGCTGCCGACGCGTTGAGTGCATGGACGATTCCCCTGCCAGCTGATAACCCGCTAATAAATGCTTTGCCTGCCCGATCTCCCTGCCAATACCTGGAGTGCCCCGCCGACCCCCCTGAAGAGGCCTGGAGTGCCCGGCCGATTCCCCTGCGAGGCGTGGAGTGCCCAGCCGATTCCCCTACCGACGCGTGGAGACCTGGCCGATCCCCTGCTAGCTGATAGCCCGCCAATACGTGCCTGGCCGATCTCCCTGCCAAGGCCGATCTCCCTGCTAAGGCCGATCTCCCTGCCAAGGCCGATCCGTTTGCCGAGGCGTGGAGTGCCCGGCCGATCCCCCTGCCGAGGCGTGGAGTGCCCAGCTGATTCCCCTGCCGACAAGTGGAGGGCCTGGCAGCTTTCCCTGCCAGCTTGTAAATCCATTGCGAATCCGTATTCCGTGCAAGCTGATTCCCCTGTCGAGACGTTAAGAGCCTTGCCGATTCCCTCCCAGTTGATAACCCGCCAATAATTGAAATGCCTGCCCGATGTCCCTGCCAAGACCTCGATTGCCCAGGTGATCCCACAGCCGAGGTTGGAGTGCCAACCCGTATTCCCTGCAAGCTGATGCCCCTGCCAAGACGTAAAGAGCCTGGCCGATCCCATGCTAGTTGATAACCGGCCAATACGTGAAGTGCCTGGCCGATATCCCTGCCAAAGCCTGGAGTGCCTGGCCGATTCCCCTGCCGAGGCGTGGAGTACCCAGACGATTCCCCTGCCGACGCGTGGAATGTCTAGCCGATTCCCCTGCCAGCTGATAACCCGCCAATAAATAATATGCCGGCCCGATCTCCCTGCCAAGGCTTGGAGTGCCCGGACGACCCTCCTGCCGAGGCGTGGAGTGCCCAGCCGATTCCCTGCCGACGCGTGGAGTGCCTAGCCGATTCCCCCGCCAGCTGATAACCCGCCAATAAATGATATGCCTGACCGATCTCCCTGCCAATGCCTGGAGTGCCCGGCCGACCCCCTGACGAGGCCTGGAGTGCCCGGCCGATTCCCCTGCGAGGCGTGGAGTGCCCAGCCGATTCCCCTACCGACGCGTGGAGACCTGGCCGATCCCCTGCTAGCTGATAGCCCGCCAATACGTGCCTGGCCGATCTTCCTGCCAAGGCCGATCCGTTTGCCGAGGCGTGGAGTGCCCGGCCGATCCCCCTGCCGAGGCGTGGAGTGCCCAGCTGATTCCCCTGCCGACAAGTGGAGGGCCTGGCAGCTTTCCCTGCCAGCTTGTAACCCGCAAATAAATGCTATGTCTGCCCGATCTCCCTGCCAAGACTGGATTTCCCTGCCGAGGCTGGAGTGCCCAGCCGATTCCGCTGCCGACGCGCTGATGCAGGCCAATGCCGCAGCCGAGGTGGGAGTGCGAATCCGTATTCCGTTCAAGCTGATTCCCCTGTCGAGACGTTAAGAGCCTTGCCGATTCCCTCCAAGTTGATAACCCGCCAATAATTGAAATGCCTGCCTGATGTCCCTGCCAAGACCTCGATTGCCCAGGTGATCCCACAGCCGAGGTTGGAGTGCCAACCCGTATTCCCTGCAAGCTGAAAACCCTGCCGAGACGTGAAGAGCCTGGCCGATTCCCTCCCAGTTGATAACCGGCCAATACGTGAAGTGCCTGGCCGATCTCCATGCCACGGCCTGGAGTGCCCAGCCGATGCCGCAGCCGAGGTGGGAGTGCCAAGCCGTATTCCCTGCAAGCTGATGCCCCTGCCAAGACGTAAAGAGCCTGCCAAAGCCTGAAGTGCCTGGCCGATTCCCCTGCCGAGGCGTGGAGTACCCAGACGATTCCCCTGCCGACGCGTGGAATGTCTAGCCGATTCCCCTGCCAGCTGATAACCCGCCAATAAATGATATGCCGGCCCGATCTCCCTGCCAAGGCTTGGAGTGCCCGGACGACCCTCCTGCCGAGGCGTGGAGTGCCCAGCCGATTCCCTGCCGACGCGTGGAGTGCCTAGCCGATTCCCCCGCCAGCTGATAACCCGTCAATAAATGATATGCCTGACCGATCTCCCTGCCAATGCCTGGAGTGCCCGGCCGACCCCCCTGACGAGGCCTGGAGTGCCCGGCCGATTCCCCTGCGAGGCGTGGAGTGCTCAGCTGATTCCCCTGCCAGCTGATAGCCCGCCAATAAATGATATGCCGGACCGATCTCCCGCCAAGGCCTGGAGTGCCCAACCGACCCCCCTAACGAGGCGTAGAGTGCCCAGCCGATTTCGCTGCCGACGCGTTGAGTGCATGGCCGATTCCCCTGCCAGCTGATAACCCGCTAATAAATGCTTTGCCTGCCCGATCTCCCTGCCAATACCTGGAGTGCCCCGCCGACCCCCCTGACGAGGCCTGGAGTGCCCGGCCGATTTCTCTGCCGAAGCGTGGATGCCGGCCGATGCCGCAGCCGAGGTGGGAGTGCCAAGCCGTATTTCCTGCAAGCTGATGCCTCTTCCAAGACGTAAAGAGCCTAGCCGATCCCATGCTAGTTGATAACCCGCCAATACGCGAAGTGCCTGGCCGATATTTCTGCCAAAGCCTGGAGTGCCTGGGCGATTCCCCTGCCGAGGCGTGGAGTACCCAGACGATTCCCCTGCCGACGCGTGAAGTGTCTAGCCGATTCCCCTGCCAGCTGATAACCCGCCAATAAATGATATGCCGGCCCGATCTCCCTGCCAAGGCTTGGGTGCCCGGACGACCCTCCTGCCGAGGCGTGGAGTGCCCAGCCGATTCCCTGCCGACGCGTGGAGTGCCTAGCCGATTCCCCCGCCAGCTGATAACCCGCCAATGAATGCTTTGCCTGCCCGATCTCCCTGCCAATACCTGGAGTGCCCCGCCGACCCCCCTGACGAGACCTGGAGTGCCCGGCCGATTCCCCTGCGAGGCGTGGAGTGCCCAGCCGATTCCCCTACCGACGTGGAGGGCCTGGCCGATCCCCTGCTAGCTGATAAGCCGCTAATACGTGCCTGGAGGATCTCCCTGCCGAGTGCCTGGCCAATCTCCCTGCCAAGGCTTGGAGTGCCCGGCCGACCCCCCTGACGAGGCGTGGAGTGCCCAGCCGATTTCCCTGCCAACGCGTGGAGTGCCTGGCCGATCCCCTGCCAGCTGGTAACCCTCCAATCCATGAAGTGGCTGGCCGATCTCCATGCCACGGCCTGGAGTGCCTGGCCGATTCCCCTGACGAGGCGTGGAGTGCCCAGCCGATTTCTCTGCCGACGCGTGGATGCCGGCCGATGCCGCAGCCGAGGTGGGAGTGCCAAGCCGTATTCCCTGCAAGCTGATGCCCCTGCCGAGACGTAAAGATCCTGGCCGATCCCATGCCAGTTGATAACCCGCCAATACGTGAAGTGCCTGGCCGATATCCCTGCCAAAGCCTGGAGTGCCTGGACGATATCCCTGCCAAAGCCTGGAGTGCCTGGCCGATTCCCCTGCCGAGGCGTGGAGTACCCAGACGATTCCCCTGCCGTCGCGTGGAGTGTCTAGCCGATTCCCCTGCCAGCTGGTAACCCGCCAATAAATGATATGCCGGCCCGATCTCCCTGCCAAGGCTTGGAGTGCCCGGACGACGCTCCTGCCGACGCGTGGAGTGCCCAGCCGATTCCCTGCCGACGCGTGGAGTGCCTAGCCGATTCCCCCGCCAGCTGATAACCCGCCAATAAATGATATGCCTGACCGATCTCCCTGCCAATACCTGGAGTGCCCCGCCGACCCCCCTGAAGAGGCCTGGAGTGCCCGGCCGATTCCCCTGCGAGGCGTGGAGTGCCCAGCCGATTCCCCTACCGACGCGTGGAGACCTGGCCGATCCCCTGCTAGCTGATAGCCCGCCAATACGTGCCTGGCCGATCTCCCTGCCAAGGCCGATCTCCCTGCTAAGGCCGATCTCCCTGCCAAGGCCGATCCGTTTGCCGAGGCGTGGAGTGCCCAGCTGATTCCCCTGCCGACAAGTGGAGGGCCTGGCAGCTTTCCCTGCCAGCTTGTAAATCCATTGCGAATCCGTATTCCGTGCAAGCTGATTCCCCTGTCGAGACGTTAAGAGCCTTGCCGATTCCCTCCCAGTTGATAACCCGCCAATAATTGAAATGCCTGCCCGATGTCCCTGCCAAGACCTCGATTGCCCAGGTGATCCCACAGCCGAGGTTGGAGTGCCAACCCGTATTCCCTGCAAGCTGATGCCCCTGCCAAGACGTAAAGAGCCTGGCCGATCCCATGCTAGTTGATAACCGGCCAATACGTGAAGTGCCTGGCCGATATCCCTGCCAAAGCCTGGAGTGCCTGGCCGATTCCCCTGCCGAGGCGTGGAGTACCCAGACGATTCCCCTGCCGACGCGTGGAATGTCTAGCCGATTCCCCTGCCAGCTGATAACCCGCCAATAAATAATATGCCGGCCCGATCTCCCTGCCAAGGCTTGGAGTGCCCGGACGACCCTCCTGCCGAGGCGTGGAGTGCCCAGCCGATTCCCTGCCGACGCGTGGAGTGCCTAGCCGATTCCCCCGCCAGCTGATAACCCGCCAATAAATGATATGCCTGACCGATCTCCCTGCCAATGCCTGGAGTGCCCGGCCGACCCCCTGACGAGGCCTGGAGTGCCCGGCCGATTCCCCTGCGAGGCGTGAAGTGCCCAGCCGATTCCCCTACCGACGCGTGGAGACCTGGCCGATCCCCTGCTAGCTGATAGCCCGCCAATACGTGCCTGGCCGATCTTCCTGCCAAGGCCGATCCGTTTGCCGAGGCGTGGAGTGCCCGGCCGATCCCCCTGCCGAGGCGTGGAGTGCCCAGCTGATTCCCCTACCGACAAGTGGAGGGCCTGGCAGCTTTCCCTGCCAGCTTGTAACCCGCAAATAAATGCTATGTCTGCCCGATCTCCCTGCCAAGACTGGATTTCCCTGCCGAGGCTGGAGTGCCCAGCCGATTCCGCTGCCGACGCGCTGATGCAGGCCAATGCCGCAGCCGAGGTGGGAGTGCGAATCCGTATTCCGTTCAAGCTGATTCCCCTGTCGAGACGTTAAGAGCCTTGCCGATTCCCTCCCAGTTGATAACCCGCCAATAATTGAAATGCCTGCCTGATGTCCCTGCCAAGACCTCGATTGCCCAGGTGATCCCACAGCCGAGGTTGGAGTGCCAACCCGTATTCCCTGCAAGCTGAAAACCCTGCCGAGACGTGAAGAGCCTGGCCGATTCCCTCCCAGTTGATAACCGGCCAATACGTGAAGTGCCTGGCCGATCTCCATGCCACGGCCTGGAGTACCCAGCCGATGCCGCAGCCGAGGTGGGAGTGCCAAGCCGTATTCCCTGCAAGCTGATGCCCCTGCCAAGACGTAAAGAGCCTGCCAAAGCCTGAAGTGCCTGGCCGATTCCCCTGCCGAGGCGTGGAGTACCCAGACGATTCCCCTGCCGACGCGTGGAATGTCTAGCCGATTCCCCTGCCAGCTGATAACCCGCCAATAAATGATATGCCGGCCCGATCTCCCTGCCAAGGCTTGGAGTGCCCGGACGACCCTCCTGCCGAGGCGTGGAGTGCCCAGCCGATTCCCTGCCGACGCGTGGAGTGCCTAGCCGATTCCCCCGCCAGCTGATAACCCGTCAATAAATGATATGCCTGACCGATCTCCCTGCCAATGCCTGGAGTGCCCGGCCGACCCCCTGACGAGGCCTGGAGTGCCCGGCCGATTCCCCTGCGAGGCGTGGAGTGCCCAGCTGATTCCCCTGCCAGCTGATAGCCCGCCAATAAATGATATGCCGGACCGATCTCCCGCCAAGGCCTGGAGTGCCCAACCGACCCCCCTAACGAGGCGTAGAGTGCCCAGCCGATTTCGCTGCCGACGCGTTGAGTGCATGGCCGATTCCCCTGCCAGCTGATAACCCGCCAATAAATGCTTTGCCTGCCCGATCTCCCTGCCAATACCTGGAGTGCCCCGCCGACCCCCCTGACGAGGCCTGGAGTGCCCGGCCGATTTCTCTGCCGAAGCGTGGATGCCGGCCGATGCCGCAGCCGAGGTGGGAGTGCCAAGCCGTATTTCCTGCAAGCTGATGCCTCTTCCAAGACGTAAAGAGCCTAGCCGATCCCATGCTAGTTGATAACCCGCCAATACGCGAAGTGCCTGGCCGATATTTCTGCCAAAGCCTGGAGTGCCTGGGCGATTCCCCTGCCGAGGCGTGGAGTACCCAGACGATTCCCCTGCCGACGCGTGGAGTGTCTAGCCGATTCCCCTGCCAGCTGATAACCCGCCAATAAATGATATGCCGGCCCGATCTCCCTGCCAAGGCTTGGAGTGCCCGGACGACCCTCCTGCCGAGGCGTGGAGTGCCCAGCCGATTCCCTGCCGACGCGTGGAGTGCCTAGCCGATTCCCCCGCCAGCTGATAACCCGCCAATGAATGCTTTGCCTGCCCGGTCTCCCTGCCAATACCTGGAGTGCCCCGCCGACCCCCCTGACGAGACCTGGAGTGCC
Organism: Drosophila parabipectinata; assembly: GCA_018153455.1. Classification (NCBI taxonomy): domain Eukaryota; kingdom Metazoa; phylum Arthropoda; class Insecta; order Diptera; family Drosophilidae; genus Drosophila; species Drosophila parabipectinata. The sequence continues at coordinate 452,786 of JAECYA010000362.1, read as the reverse complement.
CGGCCGATTCCCCTGCGAGGCGTGGAGTGCCCAGCCGATTCCCCTACCGACGTGGAGGGCCTGGCCGATCCCCTGCTAGCTAATAAGCCGCTAATACGTGCCTGGAGGATCTCCCTGCCGAGTGCCTGGCCAATCTCCCTGCCAAGGCCTGGAGTGCCCGGCCGACCCCCCTGACGAGGCGTCGAGTGCCCAGCCGATTTCCCTGCCAACGCGTGGAGTGCCTGGCCGATCCCCTGCCAGCTGGTAACCCTCCAATACATGAAGTGGCTGGCCGATCTCCATGCCACGGCCTGGAGTGCCTGGCCGATTCCTCTGACGAGGCGTGGAGTGCCCAGCCGATTTCTCTGCCGACGCGTGGATGCCGGCCGATGCCGCAGCCGAGGTGGGAGTGCCAAGCCGTAAAGATCCTGGCCGATCCCATGCCAGTTGATAACCCGCCAATACGTGAAGTGCCTGGCCGATATCCCTGCCAAAGCCTGGAGTGCCTGGACGATATCCCTGCCAAAGCCTGGAGTGCCTGGCCGATTCCCCTGCCGAGGCGTGGAGTACCCAGACGATTCCCCTGCCGTCGCGTGGAGTGTCTAGCCGATTCCCCTGCCAGCTGGTAACCCGCCAATAAATGATATGCCGTCCCGATCTCCCTGCCAAGGCTTGGAGTGCCCGGACGACGCTCCTGCCGACGCGTGGAGTGCCCAGCCGATTCCCTGCCGACGCGTGGAGTGCCTAGCCGATTCCCCCGCCAGCTGATAACCCGCCAATAAATGATATGCCTGACCGATCTCCCTGCCAATGCCTGGAATGCCCGGCCGACCCCCCTGACGAGGCCTGGAGTGCCCGTCCGATTCCCCTGCGAGGCGTAGAGTGCCCAGCCGATTCCTCTACCGACGCGTGGAGGGCCTGGCCGATCCCCTGCTAGCTGATAACCCGTCAATACGTGCCTGGCCGATCTCCCTGCCAATGTCTGGAGTGCCCTGCCGATCCCCCTGCCGAGGCGTGGAGTGCCCAGCCGCGTGGAGTGCCTAGCTGATTCCCCTGCCAGCTGATAGCCCGCCAATAAATGATATGCCGGACCGATCTCCCTGCCAAGGCCTGGAGTGCCCAACCGACCCCCCTGACGAGGCGTAGAGTGCCCAGCCGATTTCGCTGCCGACGCGTGGAATGCCCAGCCGATTCCCCTGCCAGCTGATAACCCGCTAATAAATGCTTTGCCTGCCCGATCTCCCTGCCAATACCTGGAGTGGCCCGCCGACCCCCTGACGAGGCCTGGAGTGCCCAGCCGATCCCCCTGCCGACGCGTGGAATGCCCAGCCGATTTCCCTGCCATCGCGTGGAGTGCCTGGCCGATCCCCTGCCAGCTGGTAACCCTCCAATACGTGCCTGGCCAATCTCCCTGCCAATGCCTGGAGTGCCCGGCCGACCTCCCTGACGAGGCCTGGAGTGACCGGCCGATTCCCCTGCGAGGCGTGGAGTGCCCAGCCGATTCCACTCCCGACGCGTGGAGTGCCTGGCCGATTCCCCTGCCAGCTGATAACCCGCCAATAAATTATATGCCTGCCCGATCTCCCTGCCAATGCCTGGAGTGCCCGGCCGATTCCCCGGCGAGGCGTGGAGTGCCCAGCCGATTCCCCTGCCGTCGCGTGGAGGGCCTGGCCGATCCCCTGCTAGCTGGAGTGGCCGAGGCGTGGAGTGCCCAGCTGATTCCCCTGCCGACACGTGGAGGGCCCGGCCGATCTCCTGCTAGGTGATAACCCGCCAATACGTGCCTGGCCGATCTCCCTGACAAGGCGTGGAGTGCCTAGCCGATTCCCCTGCCGACACGTGGAGTGCCTAGCTGATTCCCCTGCCAGCTGATAGCCCGCCAATAAATGATATGCCGGACCGATCTCCCTGCCAATGCCTGGAGTGCCCAACCGACCCCCTGACGAGGCGTGGAGTGCCCTGACGATTTCGCTGCCGATGCGTTGAGTGCCTGGCCGATTCCCCTGCCAGCTGATAACCCGCCAATAAATGATATGCCTGCCCGATCTCCCTGCCAATGCCTGGAGTGCCCGGCCGATCCCTTTGCCGAGGCGTGGAGTGCCCAGCTGATTCCCCTGCCAGCTGATAACCCGCTAATAAATCCTTTGCCTGCCCGATCTCCCTGCCAATAACTGGAGTGCCCCGCCGACCCCCCTGACGAGGCCTGGAGTGCCCAGCCGATCCACCTGCCGACGCGTGGAATGCCCAGACGATTTCCCTGCCATCGCGTGGAGTGCCTGGCCGATCCCCTGACAGCTGGTAACCCTCCAATACGTGCCTGGCCGATCTCCCTGCCAATGCCTGGAGTGCCCGGCCGACCTCCCTGACGAGGCCTGGAGTGACCAGCCGATTCCCCTGCGAGGCGTGGAGTGCCCAGCCGATTCCCCTGCCGACGCGTGGAGTGCCTAGCCGATTCCCCTGCCAGCTGATAACCCCTCAATACGTGCCTGGCCGATCTCCCTGCCACGGCCTGGAGTGCCCAGCCGATCCCGCTTCCGAGGCGGGGAGTGCCCAGCAGATTTTCCTGCAGACGCGTGGAGTGCCTAGCCGATTCCCCTGCCAGCTGATAACCCGCCAATAAATGATATGCCGGACCGATCTCCCTTCCAAGGCCTGGAGTGCCGAACCGACCCCCCTGACCAGGCGTACAGTGCCCAGCCGATTTCGCTGCCGACGCGTGGAGTGCCCAGCCGATTCCCCTGCCGACGCGTGGAGTGCCTAGCCGATTCCCCTGCCAGCTGATAACCCGCCAATAAATGATATGCCGGCCCGATCTCCCAGACAAGGCCTGAAGTGCCCAGCCGATTCCCTGCCGACGCGTGGAGTGCCCAGCCGATTCCCCTGCCGACCCGTGGAGGGCCTGGCCGATCCCCTGCTAGCTGATAACCCGTCAATACGTGCCTGGCCGATCTCCCTGCCACGGCCTGGAGTGCCCAGCCGATCCCGCTTCCGAGGCGGGGAGTGCCCAGCAGATTTTCCTGCAGACGCGTGGAGTGCCTAGCCGATTCCCCTGCCAGCTGATAACCCGCCAATAAATGATATGCCTCCCTGCATATCCTCCCTGATATGATCTCCCTGCCAATGCCTGGAGTGCCCGGCCGACCCCCCTGACGAGGCCTGGAGTGCCCGGCCGATTCCCCTGCGTGGCATGGAGTGCCCAGCCGATTCCCCTACCGACGCGTGGAGGGCCTGGCCGATCCCCTGCTAGCTGATAACCCGCCAATACGTGCCTGGCCGATCTCCCTGCGAAGGCCTGGAGTGCCCAGCCGATCCCCTGCCGAGGCGTGGAGTACCCAGCCGATTCCCCTGCCGACGCGTGGAGTGCCTAGCCGATTTTCCTGTCAGCTGATAACCCGGTAATAAATGATATGCCGGCCCGATCTTCCTGCCAATGCCTGGAGTGCCCGGCCGACCCCCCTGACCAGGCGTGGAGTGCCCATCCGATTCCCCTGCCGACGCGTGGAGTGCCTAGCCGATTCCCCTGGCAGCTAATAGCCCGCCAATAAATGATATGCCGGCCCGATCTCCCTGCCGAGAAGTGGAGTGCCCAGCCGATTCCCCTACCGACGCGTGGAGGGCCTGGCCGATCCCCTGCTAGCTGTTAACCTGCCAATACCTGAAGTGCCTGGCCGATCTTCGTGCCAAGGCCTGAAGTGCCCAGCCGATCCTTCTGCCGAGGCGTGGAGTGCTCAGCCGATTCCCTGCCGACGCGTGGAGTGCCTAGCCAATTCCCCGCCAGCTGATAACCCGCCAATTAATGATATGCCTGACCGATCTCCCTGCCAATGCCTGGAGTGCCCAACCGACCCTCCTGACGAGGCGTAGAGTGCCCAGCCGATTTCGCTGCCGACACGTGGAGTGCCCAGCCGATTCCCCTGCCGACGCGTGGAGTGCCTAGCCGATTCCGCTGCCAGCTGATAACCCGCCAATAAATGATATGCCGGACCGATCTCCCTTCCAAGGCCTGGAGTGCCGAACCGACCCCCCTGACGAGGCGTACAGTGCCCAGCCGATTTCGTTGCCGACGCGTGGAGTGCCCAGCCGATTCCCCTGCCGACGCGTGGAGTGCCTAGACGATTCCCCTGCCAGCTGATAACCCGCCAATAAATGATATGCCGGCCCGATCTCCCAGACAAGGCCTGGAGTGCCCGGCCGACCCCCCTGCCGAGACGTGGAGTGCCCAGCCGATTCCCCTGCCGACGCGTGGAGTGCCTAGCTGATAACCCGCCAATCAATGATGTGCCGGCCCGATCTCCCTTCCAAGGCCTGGAGTGCCCGCCCGACCCCCCTGACCAGGCGTGGAGTGCCCAGCCGATTCCCCTGCCGACGCGTTGAGTGCCTAGCCGATTCCCCTGCCAGCTGATAACCCGCCAATAAATGATATGCCGGCCCGATCTCCCTGCCAAGGCCTGGAGTGCTCGCCCGACCCCCCTGACCAGGCGTGGAGTGCCCAGCCGATTCCCCTGCCGACGCGTGGAGTGCCTAGCCGATAACCCGCCAATAAATGATATGCCGGCCCGATCTCCCAGCCAAGGCCTGGAGTGCCCGGCCGACCCCCCTGCCGAGACGTGGAGTGCCCAGCCGATTCCCCTGCCGACGCGTGGAGTGCCTAGCTGATAACCCGCCAATAAATGATATGCCGGCCCGATCTCCCAGCCAAGGCCTGGAGTGCCCGGCCGACCCCCTGCCGAGACGTGGAGTGCCCAGCCGATTCCCCTGCCGACGCGTGGAGTGCCTAGCTGATAACCCGCCAATAAATGATATGCCGGCCCGATCTCCCAGCCAAGGCCTGGAGTGCCCGGCCGACCCCCCTGCCGAGACGTGGAGTGCCCAGCCGATTCCCCTGCCGACGCGTGGAGTGCCCAGCTGATTCCCCAACCGACGCGTGGAGGGCCTGGCCGATCCCCTGCTAGCTGATAACCCGTCAATACGTGCCTGGCCGATCTCCCTGCCACGGCCTGGAGTGCCCAGCCGATCCCGCTTCCGAGGCGGGGAGTGCCCAGCAGATTTTCCTGCAGAAGCGTGGAGTGCCTAGCCGATTCCCCTGCCAGCTGATAACCCGCCAATAAATGATATGCCTCCCTGCATATCCTCCCTGATATGATCTCCCTGCCAATGCCTGGAGTGCCCAACCGACCCTCCTGACGAGGCGTAGAGTGCCCAACCGATTTCGCTGCCGACGCGTGGAGTGCCCAGCCGATTCCCCTGCCGACGCGTGGAGTGCCTAGCCGATTCCCCTGCCAGCTGATAACCCGCCAATAAATGATATGCCGGACCGATCTCCCTGCCAAGGCCTGGAGTGCACAACCGACCCCCCTGACGAGGCATGGAGTGCCCAGCCGATTTCGCTGCCGATGCGTGGAGTGCCCAGCCGATTCCCCTGCCGACGCGTGGAGTACCTAGCCGATTCCCCTGCCAGCTGATAACCCGCCAATTAATGATATGCCTGACCGATCTCCCTGCCAATGCCTGGAGTGCCCAACCGACCCCTCTGACGAGGCGTAGAGTGCCCAGCCGATTTCGCTGCCGACGCGTGGAGTTCCCAACCGATTCCCCTACCGACGCGTAGAGGGCCTGGCCGATCCCCTGCTAGCTGATAACCCTGCAAAGGCCTGGAGTGCCCAACCGATCCCCTGCCGAGGCGTGGAGTGCCCAGCCGATTTCCCTGCCGACTGGTGGAGTGCCCAGCCGATTCCCCTGCCGACCCGTGGAGGGCCTGGCCGATCCCCTGCTAGCTGATAACCCGTCAATACGTGCCTGGCCGATTTCCCTGCAAAGGCCTGGAGTGCCCAGCCGATCCCGCTGCCGAGGCGTGGAGTGCCCAGCCGATTCCCCTGCCGACGCGTGGATGGCCTGGCCGATCCCCTGCTAGCAGATAACCCGTCAATACGTGCCTGGCCGATCTCCCTGCCACGGCCTGGAGTGCCCAGCCGATCCCGCATCCGAGGCGGGGAGTGCCCAGCAGATTTCCCTGCAGACGCGTGGAGTGCCTAGCCGATTCCCCTGCCAGCTGATAACCCGCCAATAAATGATATGCCTCCCTGCATATCCTCCCTGATATGATCTCCCTGCCAATGCCTGGAGTGCCCGGCCGATTCCCCTGCCGACGCGTCGAGTGCCTAGCCGATTCCACTGCAGCTGATAACCCGCTAATAAATGCTTTGCCTGCCCGATCTCCCTGCCAATACCTAGAGTGCCCCGCCGACACCCCTGACGAGGCCTGGAGTGCCCGGCCGATTCCCCTGCAAGGCGTGGAGTGCCCAGCCGATTCCCCTGCCGACGCGTGGAGTGCCTGGCCGATCGCCTTGCCAAGGCCTGGAGTGCCAGGCCGATTCCACGCGAGGCGTGGAGTGGCTAGCCGATTCCCCTGCCGACAGGTGGAAGGCCTGGCCGATCCCCTGCTGGCTTATAACCCGCCAATACGTGCCTGGCCGATCTCCCTGCCAAGGTCTGGAGTGCCCAGTCGATCCCCCTGCCGAGGCGTGGAGTGCCCAGCCGATTCCCCTGCCAACGCGTGGAGTGCCTAGCTGATTCCTCTGCCAGCTGATAGCCCGCCAATAAATGATATGCCGGACCGATCTCCCTGAAATGGCCTGGACTGCCCAACAGACCCCCCTGACGAGGTACGCACTCTACGGAGTGCCCAGCCGATTTCGCTGCCGACGCGTTGAGTGCCTGGCCGATCCCGTGCTAGCTGATAACCCTCCAATACGTGCTTGGCCGATCTCCCCGTCAATGCCCGGAGTGCCCAGCCGATCCCCCTGCCGAGACGTGGAGAGCCCACCCGATTCCCCTGCCGACGCGTCGAGTGCCTAGCCGATTCCCCTGCCAGTTGATAACCCGCCAATATATGACATGCCTGCCCGATCTCCCTGCCAATGCCTGGAGTGCCCGGCCGACCCCTCTGACCCGGCGTGGAGTGCCCAGCCGATTCCCCTGCCGACGCGTGGAGTGCCCAGCCGATTCCCCTGCCGACGCGTCGAGTGCCTAGCCGATTCCATTGTCGGCTGATAACCCGCTAAAAAATGATATGCCGGCCAGATATCCCTGCCAATGCCTGGAGTAAGCGGGCGACCCCCCTGACAAGGCCTGGAGTGCCCGGCTGATTCCCCTGCGAGGCGTGGAGAGCCCAGCAAATTCCCCTACCGACGCGTGGAGGGCTTGGCCGATTCCCTGCTAGCTGATAACCCGCCAATACGTGAAGTGCCTGGCCGATCTCCCTGCCAAGGACTGAAGTGCGAGCCGATCCCCTTGCCGACGCGTGGAGTGCCTAGCTGATTCCCCCGCCAGCTGATAACCCGCCAATAAATGATATGCCTGACCGATCTCCCTGCCAATGCCTGGAGTGCGCGGGCGACCCCCCTGACGAGGCCTGGATTGCCCGGCTGATTCCCCTACCGACGCGCGGAGGGCCTGGCCGATCCCCTGCTAGCTGATAACCCGCGAATACGTGCCTGGCCGATCTCCCTGCCAAGGCCTGGAGTGCCCAGCCGATCCCCCTGCCGACGCGTGGAGTGCCCAGCCGATTCCCCTGCCGACGCGTCGAGTGCCTAGCCGATTCCCCTGCCAGTTGATAACCCGCCAATATATGACATGCCTGCCCGATCTCCCTGCCAATGCCTGGAGTGCCCGGCCGACCCCTCTGACCCGGCGTGGAGTGTCCAGCCGATTCCCCTGCCAGCTGATAACCCGCCAATAAAAGATATGCCGGCCAGATCTCCCTGCCAATGCCTAGAGTGCGCGGGCGACCCCCCTGACGAGGCCTGGATTGCCCGGCTGATTCCCCTACCGACGCGCGGAGGGCCTGGCCGATCCCCTGCTAGCTGATAACCCGCGAATACGTGCCTGGCCGATCTCCCTGCCAAGGCCTGGAGTGCCCAGCCGATCCCCCTGCCGACGCGTGGAGTGCCCAGCCGATTCCCCTGCCGACGCGTGGAGTGCCTAGCCGATTCCCCCGCCAGCTGATAACCCGCCAATAAATGATATGCCGGACCGATCTCCCTGCCAATGCCTGGAGTGCCCAACCTACCTCCCTGTCGAGGCGTGGAGTGCCCAGCCGATTTCGCTGCCGACGCGTTGAGTGCCTGGCCGATCCCCTGCTAGCTGATAACCCTCCAATATGTGCCTGCCCGATCTCCCTGTTAATGCCCGGAGTGCCTAGCCGATCCCCCTGCCGAGTCGTGGAGTGCCCAACCGATTCCCCTGCCGACGTTCTCCCTGCCAATGCCTGAAGTGCCCGGCCGACCCCTCTGACCCGGCGTGGAGTGCCCAGCCGATTCCCCTGCCGACGCGTGGAGTGGCTAGCCGATTCCCCTGCCAGCTGATAACCCGCCAATAAAAGATATGCCGGCCCGATCTCCCTGCCAAGGCCTGGAGTGCCCGGCCGACCCCCCTGCCGAGAGTGCCTAGCCGATTCCCCTGTCTGCTGATAACCCGCTAAAAAATGATATGCTGGCCAGATCTCCCTGCCAATGCCTGGAGTGCCAAGCTAATTTCCCTGCCAGCTGATAGCCCGCCAATAAATGATATGCCTGCCCGATCTCCCTGCCAATGCCTGGAGTGCCCGGCCGACGCCCCTGACTAGGCCTGGAGTGCCCAGATGATTCCCCTGCCGACACGTGGAGGGCCTGGGCGATCTCCTGCTAGGTGATAACCCGCCAATACGTGCCTGGCCGATCTCCCTGCCAAGGTCTGGAGTGCCCAGCCGATCCCCCTGCCGAGGCGTGGAGTGCCCAGCCGATTCCCCTGCCGACGCGTGGAGTGCCTAGCCGATTCTTCTGGCAGCTAATAACCCGCTAATAAATCCTTTGCCTGCCCGATCTCCCTGCCAATACCTGGAGTGCCCCGTTGACCCCCCTGACGAGGCCTGGAGTGCCCGGCCGATTCCCCTGCGAGGCGTGGAGTGCCCAGCCGATTCCCCTACCGACGCGTGGAGGGCCTGGCCGATCCCCTGCAAGCTGATAACCCGCCAATACGTACCTGGCCGATCTCCCTGCCAAGGCCGATCCGCTTGGCAAGGCCTGGAGTGCCCGGCCGATTCCCCTGCCAGCTGATAACCCGCCAATAAATGATATGCCCGGCCGATCCCGCTGCCGAGGCGTGGAGTGCCCAGATGATTACCCTGCCGACACGTGGAGGGCCTGGGCGATCTCCTGCTAGGTGATAACCCACCAATACGTGCCTGGCCGATCTCCCTGCCAAGGTCTGGAGTGCCCAGCCGATCCCCCTGCCGAGGCGTGGAGTGCCCAGCCGATTCCCCTGCCGACGCGTGGAGTGCCTAGCCGATTCCCCTGCCAGCTGATAGCCCGCCAATATATGATATGCCGGACCGATCTCCCTGCCAAGGCCTGGAGTGCCCAACCGACCCCCCTGACGAGGCGTGGAGTGCCCTGCCGATTTCGCTGGCGACGCGTTGAGTGCCCGGCCGATCCCCCTGCCGAGGCGTGGAGTGCCCAGATGATTCCCCTGCCGACACGTGGAGGGCCTGGGCGATCTCCTGCTAGGTGATAACCCGCCAATACGTGCCTGGCCGATCTCCCTGCCAAGGTCTGGAGTGCCCAGCCGATCCCCCTGCCGCGGCGTGGAGTGCCCAGCCGATTCCCCTGCCGATGCGTGGAGTGCCTAGCTGATTCCCTTGCCAGCTGATAGCCCGCCAATAAATAATATGCCTGACCGATCTCCCTGCCAATGCCTGGAGTGCCCGGCCGACCCCCCTGACGAGGCCTGGAGTGCCCGGCCGATTCCCCTTCGAGGCGTGGAGTGCCCAGCCGATTCCCCTACCTACGCGTGGAGGGCCTGGCCGATCCAATGCTAGCTGATAACCCGCCAATACGTGCCTTGCCGATCTCCCTGCCATGGTCTGGAGTGCCCAGCCGATCCCCCTGCCAAGGTCTGGAGTGCCCAGCCGATTCCCCTGCCGACGCGTAGAGTGCCTAGCTGATTCTCCTGCCAGCTGATAGCCCGCCAATAAATGATATGCCGGACCGATCTCCCTGCCAAGGCCTGGAGTGCCCAACCGACCCCCCTGACGAGGCGTAGAGTGCCCAGCCGATTTCGCTGCCGACGCGTTGAGTGCATGGCCGATTCCCCTGCCAGCTGATAACCCGCTAATAAATGCTTTGCCTGCCCGATCTCCCTGCCAATACCTGGAGTGCCCCGCCGACCCCCTGAAGAGGCCTGGAGTGCCCGGCCGATTCCCCTGCGAGGCGTGGAGTGCCCAGCCGATTCCCCTACCGACGCGTGGAGACCTGGCCGATCCCCTGCTAGCTGATAGCCCGCCAATACGTGCCTGGCCGATCTCCCTGCCAAGGCCGATCTCCCTGCCAAGGCCGATCCGTTTGCCGAGGCGTGGAGTGCCCGGCCGATCCCCCTGCCGAGGCGTGGAGTGCCCAGCTGATTCCCCTGCCGACAAGTGGAGGGCCTGGCAGCTTTCCCTGCCAGCTTGTAACCCGCAAATAAATGCTATGTCTGCCCGATCTCCCTGCCAAGACCTGGAGGGCCAAGCCGATTTCCCTGCCGAGGCGTGGAGTGCCCAGCCGATTCCGCTGCCGACGCGCTGATGCAGGCCAATGCCGCAGCCGAGGTGGGAGTGCGAATCCGTATTCCGTGCAAGCTGATTCCCCTGTCGAGACGTTAAGAGCCTTGCCGATTCCCTCCCAGTTGATAACCCGCCAATAATTGAAATGCCTGCCCGATGTCCCTGCCAAGACCTCGATTGCCCAGGTGATCCCACAGCCGAGGTTGGAGTGCCAACCCGTATTCCCTGCAAGCTGAAAACCCTGCCGAGACGTGAAGAGCCTGGCCGATTCCCTCCCAGTTGATAACCGGCCAATACGTGAAGTGCCTGGCCGATCTCCATGCCACGGCTTGGAGTGCCCAGCCGATTTCTCTGCCGACGCGTGGATGCCGGCCGTTGCCGCAGCCGAGGTGGGAGTGCCAAGCCGTATTCCCTGCAAGCTGATGCCCCAGCCAAGACGTAAAGAGCCTGGCCGATCCCATGCTAGTTGATAACCCGCCAATACTTGAAGTGCCTGGCCGATATCCCTGCCAAAGCCTGGAGTGCCTGGCCGATTCCCCTGCCGAGGCGTGGAGTACCCAGACGATTCCCCTGCCGACGCGTGGAATGTCTAGCCGATTCCCCTGCCAGCTGATAACCCGCCAATAAATAATATGCCGGCCCGATCTCCCTGCCAAGGCTTGGAGTGCCCGGACGACCCTCCTGCCGAGGCGTGGGTGCCCAGCCGATTCCCTGCCGACGCGTGGAGTGCCTAGCCGATTCCCCCGCCAGCTGATAACCCGCCAATAAATGATATGCCTGACCGATCTCCCTGCCAATGCCTGGAGTGCCCGGCCGACCCCCCTGACGAGGCCTGGAGTGCCCGGCCGATTCCCCTGCGAGGCGTGGAGTGCCCAGCCGATTCCCCTACCGACGCGTGGAGACCTGGCCGATCCCCTGCTAGCTGATAGCCCGCCAACACGTGCCTGGCCGATCTCCCTGCCAAGGCCGATCCGTTTGCCGAGGCGTGGAGTGCCCGGCCGATCCCCCTGCCGAGGCGTGGAGTGCCCAGCTGATTCCCCTGCCGACAAGTGGAGGGCCTGGCAGCTTTCCCTGCCAGCTTGTAACCCGCAAATAAATGCTATGTCTGCCCGATCTCCCTGCCAAGACTGGATTTCCCTGCCGAGGCTGGAGTGCCCAGCCGATTCCGCTGCCGACGCGCTGATGCAGGCCAATGCCGCAGCCGAGATGGGAGTGCGAATCCGTATTCCGTTCAAGCTGATTCCCCTGTCGAGACGTTAAGAGCCTTGCCGATTCCCTCCCAGTTGATAACCCGCCAATAATTGAAATGCCTGCCCGATGTCCCTGCCAAGACCTCGATTGCCCAGGTGATCCCACAGCCGAGGTTGGAGTGCCAACCCGTATTCCCTGCAAGCTGAAAACCCTGCCGAGACGTGAAGAGCCTGGCCGATTCCCTCCCAGTTGATAACCGGCCAATACGTGAAGTGCCTGGCCGATCTCCATGCCACGGCCTGGAGTGCCCAGCCGATGCCGCAGCCGAGGTGGGAGTGCCAAGCCGTATTCCCTGCAAGCTGATGCCCCTGCCAAGACGTAAAGAGCCTGCCAAAGCCTGAAGTGCCTGGCCGATTCCCCTGCCGAGGCGTGGAGTACCCAGACGATTTCTCTGCCGACGCGTGGATGCCGGCCGATGCCGCAGCCGAGGTGGGAGTGCCAAGCCGTATTCCCTGCAAGCTGATGCCCCTGCCGAGACGTAAAGATCCTGGCCGATCCCATGCCAGTTGATAACCCGCCAATACGTGAAGTGCCTGGCCGATATCCCTGCCAAAGCCTGGAGTGCCTGGCCGATATCCCTGCCAAAGCCTGGAGTGCCTGGCCGATTCCCCTGCGAGGCGTGGAGTACCCAGACGATTCTCCTGCCGACGCGTGGAGTGTCTAGCCGATTCCCCTGCCAGCTGGTAGCCCGCCAATAAACGATATGCCGGCCCGATCTCCCTGCCAAGGCTTGGAGTGCCCGGACGACGCTCCTGCCGAGGCGTGGAGTGCCCAGCCGATTCCCTGCCGACGCGTGGAGTGCCTAGCCGATTCCCCCGCCAGCTGATAACCCGCCAATGAATGCTTTGCCTGCCCGATCTCCCTGCCAATACCTGGAGTGCCCCGCCGACCCCCCTGACGAGGCCTGTAGTGCCCGGCCGATTCCCCTGCGAGGCGTGGAGTGCCCAGCCGATTCCCCTACCGACGCGTGGAGGGCCTGGCCGATCCCCTGCTAGCTGATAAGCCGCTAATACGTCACTGGACGATCTCCCTGCCAAGGCCTCGAGTGCCCGGCCGACCCCCCTGACCAGGCGTGGAGTGCCCAGCCGATTCCCCTTCCGACTCGTGGAGTGCCTAGCCGATTCCCTGCCAGCAAATAACCCGCTAATAAATGATATGCCGGTTCGATGTCCCTTTCAAGGCCTGGAGTGCCCGGACGATCCCGCAGCCGAGGTGAGCCTGCCCATCCGTATACCCTGCAAGCTGAAACCTCTGCCGACACGTGAAGAGCCTGGCTGATTCCCTCCCAGTTAATAAACGGCCTATACGTGAAGTGCCTGGCTGATCTCCCTGCCAAGGCCTGGAATGCCCGGTTTATCCGCTTGCCGAGGCGTGGAGTCTGCTTCTCCTGCCGACATGAGATCGGCCAGGCACGTATTGGAGGGTTACCAGCTGGCAGGGGATCGGCCAGGCACTCCACGCGATGGCAGGGAAATCGGCTGGGCATTCCACGCGTCGGCAGGGGGATCGGCTGGGCACTCCAGGCCTCGTCAGGGGGGTCGGCGGGGCACTCCAGTTATTGGCAGGGAGATCGGGCAGGCAATGGATTTATTAGCGGGTTATCAGCTGGCAGGGGAATCAGCTGGGCACTCCACGCCTCGGCAAAGGGATCGGCCGGGCACTCCAGGCATTGGCAGGGAGATCGGGCAGGCATATCATTTATTGGCGGGTTATCAGCTGGCAGGGGAATCGGCCAGGCACTCCACGCGATGGCAGGGAAATCGGCCGGGCACTCCAGGCATTGGCAGGGCAGGGCCGATGCCCCTGCCTAGACGTAAAGATCCTGGCCGATCCCATGCCAGTTGATAACCCGCCAATACGTGAAGTGCCTGGCCGATATCCCTGCCAAAGCCTGGAGTGCCTGGCCGATATCCCTGCCAAAGCCTGGAGTGCCTGGCCGATTCCCCTGCCGAGGCGTGGGGTACCCAGACGATTCCCCTGCCGTCGCGTGGAGTGTCTAGCCGATTCCCCTGCCAGCTGGTAACCCGCCAATAAATGATATGCCGACCCGATCTCCCTGCCAAGGCTTGGAGTGCCCGGACGACGCTCCTGCCGAGGCGTGGAGTGCCCAGCCGATTCCCTGCCGACGCGTGGAGTGCCTAGCCGATTCCCCCGCCAGCTGATAGCCCGCCAATAAATGATATGCCTGACCGATCTCCCTGCCAATGCCTGGAATGCCCGGCCGAACCCCCTGACGAGGCCTGGAGTGCCCGTCCGATTCCCCTGCGAGGCGTAGAGTGCCCAGCCGATTCCTCTACCGACGCGTGGAGGGCCTGGCCGATCCCCTGCTAGCTGATAACCCGTCAATACGTGCCTGGCCGATCTCCCTGCCAATGTCTGGAGTGCCCTGCCGATCCCCCTGCCGAGGCGTGGCGTGCCCAGCCGCGTGGAGTGCCTAGCTGATTCCCCTGCCAGCTGATAGCCCGCCAATAAATGATATGCCGGACCGATCTCCCTGCCAAGGCCTGGAGTGCCCAACCGACCCCCCTGACGAGGCGTAGAGCGCCCAGCCGATTTCGCTGCCGACGCGTGGAATGCCCAGCCGATTCCCCTGCCAGCTGATAACCCGCTAATAAATGCTTTGCCTGCCCGATCTCCCTGCCAATACCTAGAGTGCCCCGCCGACCCCCCTGACGAGGCCTGGAGTGCCCAGCCGATCCCCCTGCCGACGCGTGGAATGCCCAGCCGATTTCCCTGCCATCGCGTGGAGTGCCTGGCCGATCCCCTGCCAGCTGGTAACCCTCCAATACGTGCCTGGCCAATCTCCCTGCCAATGCCTGGAGTGCCCGGCCGACCTCCCTGACGAGGCCTGGAGTGCCCAGCCGATTCCACTCCCGACGCGTGGAGTGCCTGGCCGATTCCCCTGCCAGCTGATAACCCGCCAATAAATTATATGCCTGCCCGATCTCCCTGCCAATGCCTGGAGTGCCCGGCCGATTCCCCGGCGAGGCGTGGAGTGCCCAGCCGATTCCCCTGCCGTCGCGTGGAGGGCCTGGCCGATCCCCTGCTAGCTGGAGTGGCCGAGGCGTGGAGTGCCCAGCTGATTCCCCTGCCGACACGTGGAGGGCCTGGCCGATCTCCTGCTAGGTGATAACCCGCCAATACGTGCCTGGCCGATCTCCCTGACAAGGCGTGGAGTGCCTAGCCGATTCCCCTGCCGACACGTGGAGTGCCTAGCTGATTCCCCTGCCAGCTGATAGCCCGCCAATAAATGATATGCCGGACCGATCTCCCTGCCAATGCCTGGAGTGCCCAACCGACCCCCTGACGAGGCGTGAAGTGCCCTGACGATTTCGCTGCCGATGCGTTGAGTGCCTGGCCGATTCCCCTGCCAGCTGATAACCCGCCAATAAATGATATGCCTGCCCGATCTCCCTGCCAATGCCTGGAGTGCCCGGCCGATCCCTTTGCCGAGGCGTGGAGTGCCCAGCTGATTCCCCTGCCAGCTGATAACCCGCTAATAAATCCTTTGCCTGCCCGATCTCCCTGCCAATAACTGGAGTGCCCCGCCGACCCCCCTGACGAGGCCTGGAGTGCCCAGCCGATCCCCCTGCCGACGCGTGGAATGCCCAGACGATTTCCCTGCCATCACGTGGAGTGCCTGGCCGATCCCCTGACAGCTGGTAACCCTCCAATACGTGCCTGGCCGATCTCCCTGCCAATGCCTGGAGTGCCCGGCCGACCTCCCTGACGAGGCCTGGAGTGACCGGCCGATTCCCCTGCGAGGCGTGGAGTGCCGAGCCGATTCCCCTACCGACGCGTGGAGGGCCTGGGCGATCCCCTGCTAGGTGATAACCCGCCAATAAATGATATGCCGGCCCGATCTAACTGCCAAGGCCTGGAGTGCCCGGCCGACCCCCCGACGAGGCGTGGAGTGCCCAGCCGATTCCCCTGCCGACACGTGGAGGGCCTGGCAGCTTTCCCTGACAGCTTGTAACCCGCCAATAAATGCTATGCCTGTTCGATCTCCCTGTCAATACCTGGAGTGCCCGGCCGGCCCCCCTGGAGTGCGAGGCCTGGAGTGCCAGCCGATTCCCCTGCGAGGCGTGGAGTGCCCAGCCGATTTCCCTACCGACGCGTGGAGGGCCTGGCCGGTCCCCTGCTAGCTGATAACCCGCTAGTACGTCTCTGGACGATCTCCCTGCCAAGGCCTGGAGTGCCCGGCCGACCCCCCTGACCAGGCGTGGAGTGCCCAGCCGATTCCCCTGCCGACTCGTGGAGTGCCTAGCCGATTCCCTGCCAGCTGATAACCCGCTAATAAATGATATGCCGGTCCGATGTCCCTTTCAAGGCCTGGAGTGCCCGGACGATCCCGCAGCCGAGGTGAGCCTGCCCATCCGTATACCCTGCAAGCTGAAACCTCTGCCGAGACGTGAAGAGCCTGGCCGATCCCCTCCCAGTTGATAAACCGCCTATACGTGAAGTGCCTGGCTGATCTCCCTGCCAAGGCCTGGAATGCCCGGTTTATCCGCTTGCCGAGGCGTGGAGTGCCCAGCCGATTCTTCTGCCGACGCGTGGAGTGCCTGGCCGATTCCCCTGCCAGCTGTTAACCCGCCAATACATGATGGAGTCGTGGAGTGCCCAGCTGATTCCCCTGCCCACACGTGGAGGGCCTGGAAGCTTTCTCTGCCAGCTTGTAACCCGCCAATAAATGATATGCCGGCCCGATATCCCTGCCAAGGCCTGGAGTGCCCGGACGACCCCCCGACGAGGCCTGAAGTGCACGGCCGATTCCCCTGCGAGGCGTGGAGTGCCCAGCCGATTCCCCTACCGACGCGTGGAGGGCCTGGCCGATCCCCTGCTAGCTGATAACCCGCTAAAACGTGCCTGAACGATCTCCCTGCCAAGGCGTGGAGTGCCCGGACGACCCTCCTGCCGGGGCGTGGAGTGCCCAGCTGATTCCCCTGCCGACGCGTGGAGGGCCTGGGCGATCCCCTGCCAGCTTGTAACCCGCCAATAAATGATATGCCAGCCCGATATCCCTGCCAATGCCTGGAGTGCCCGGACGACCCTCCTGCCGGGGCGTGGAGTACCCAGCCGATTCCCCTGCCGACGCGTTGAGTACCTAGCCGATTCCCCTCCCATTTGATAACCCGCCAATACGTGAAGTTCCTGGCCGATCTCCCTGCCAAGGACTGGAATGCCCGGCCGACCCCCCTGACGAGGCCTGGAGTGCCCGGCCGATTCCCCTGCGAGGCGTGGAGTGCCCAGCCGATTCCCCTACCGACGCGTGGAGGGCCTGGCCGATCCCCTGCCAGCTGGTAACCCTTCAATACGTGAAGTGCCTGGCCGATCTTCATGCCACGGCCTGGAGTGCCTGGCCGATTCCACTGACGAGGCGTGGAAAGCCCAGCCGATTTCTCTGCCGACGCGTGGATGCCGGCCTATGCCGCAGCCGAGGTAGGAGTGCCATGCCGAATTCCCTGCAAGCTGATGCCCCTGCCGAGACGTAAAGAGGCTGGCCGATCCCATGCTAGTTGAAAACCCGCCAATACGTGAAGTGCCTGGCTTATATCCCTGCCAAAGCCTGGAGTGCCTGGCCGATTCCCCTGCCGAGGCGTGGAGTACCCAGACGATTCCCCTGCCGACGCGTGGAGTGTCTAGCCGATTCCCCTGCCAGCTGATAACCCGCCAATAAATGATATGGCGGCCCGATATCCCTGCCAAGGCCTGGAGTGCCCGGACGACCCCCCCGACGAGGCCTGAAGTGCACGGCCGATTCCCCTGCGAGGCGTGGAGTGCCCAGCCGATTCCCCTACCGACGCGTGGAGGGCCTGACCGATCCCCTGCTAGCTGATAACCCGCTAAAACGTGCCTGAACGATCTCCCTGCCAAGGCCTGGAGTGCCCTGACGACCCTCCTGCCGGGGCGTGGAGTGCCCAGCTGATTCCCCTGCCGACGCGTGGAGGGCCTGGGCGATCCCCTGCCAGCTTGTAACCCGCCAATAAATGATATGCCAGCCCGATATCCCTGCCAATGCCTGGAGTGCCCGGACGACCCTCCTGCCGGGGCGTGGAGTACCCAGCCGATTCCCCTGCCGACGCGTTGAGTACCTAGCCGATTCCCCTCCAATACGATTCCCGATAACCCGCCAATACATGATGGAGTCGTGGAGTGCCCAGCTGATTCCCCTGCCCACACGTGGAGGGCCTGGAAGCTTTCTCTGCCAGCTTGTAACCCGCCAATAAATGATATGCCGGCCCGATATCCCTGCCAAGGCCTGGAGTGCCCGGACGACCCCCCCGACGAGGCCTGAAGTGCACGGCCGATTCCCCTGCGAGGCGTGGAGTGCCCAGCCGATTCCCCTACCGACGCGTGGAGGGCCTGACCGATCCCCTGCTAGCTGATAACCCGCTAAAACGTGCCTGAACGATCTCCCTGCCAAGGCCTGGAGTGCCCTGACGACCCTCCTGCCGGGGCGTGGAGTGCCCAGCTGATTCCCCTGCCGACGCGTGGAGGGCCTGGGCGATCCCCTGCCAGCTTGTAACCCGCCAATAAATGATATGCCAGCCCGATATCCCTGCCAATGCCTGGAGTGCCCGGACGACCCTCCTGCCGGGGCGTGGAGTACCCAGCCGATTCCCCTGCCGACGCGTTGAGTACCTAGCCGATTCCCCTCCAATACGATTCCCGATAACCCGCCAATACGTGAAGTTCCTGGCCGATCTCCCTGCCAAGGACTGGAATGCCCGGCCGACCCCCCTGACGAGGCCTGGAGTGCCCGGCCGATTCCCCTGCGAGGCGTGGAGTGCCCAGCCGATTCCCCTACCGACGCGTGGAGGGCCTGGCCGATCCCCTGCTAGCTGATAACCCGCCAATAAATGATATGCCGGCCCGATCTAACTGCCAAGGCCTGGAGTGCCCGGCCGACCCCCCATGACGAGGCGTGGAGTGCCTAGCCGATTTCCCTGCCAACGCGTGGAGTGCCTGGCCGATCCCCTGCCAGCTGGTAACCCTTCAATACGTGAAGTGCCTGGCCGATCTTCATGCCACGGCCTGGAGTGCCTGGCCGATTCCACTGACGAGGCGTGGAAAGCCCAGCCGATTTCTCTGCCGACGCGTGGATGCCGGCCTATGCCGCAGCCGAGGTAGGAGTGCCATGCCGTATTCCCTGCAAGCTGATGCCCCTGCCGAGACGTAAAGAGGCTGGCCGATCCCATGCTAGTTGAAAACCCGCCAATACGTGAAGTGCCTGGCTTATATCCCTGCCAAAGCCTGGAGTGCCTGGCCGATTCCCCTGCCGAGGCGTGGAGTACCCAGACGATTCCCCTGCCGACGCGTGGAGTGTCTAGCCGATTCCCCTGCCAGCTGATAACCCGCCAATAAATGATATGGCGGCCCGATCTCCCTGCCAATGCCTGGAGTGCCCGGCCGACCCCCCTGACGAGGCCTGGAGTGCCCGGCCGATTCCCCTGCGAGGCGTGGAGTGCCCAGCCGATTCCCCTAACGACGCGTGGAGGGCCTGGCCGATCCTCTGCTAGCTGATAATCCGCTAATACGTGCCTAGACGATCTCCCTGCCAAGGCCTGGAGTGCCTAGCCGACCCCCCTGAACAGGCGTGGAGTGCTCAGTCGATTCCCTGCCGACGCGTGAAGTGCCTAGCTGATTCCCTGCCAGCTGATAACCCGCTAATAAATGATAGGACGGCAGCTTTCCCTGCCAGCTTCTAGCCCGCCAATAAATGCTATGCCTGCCCGATCCTCCTGCCAATGCCTGGAATGCCCGGCTGATCCGCTTGCCGAGGCCTGGAGTGCCCGGCCGATTCCCCTGCGAGGCGTGGAGTGCCCAGCCGATTTCCCTGCCGACGCGTGGAGTGCCTAGCCGATTTCCTTGCCAGGTGATAAACCGCCAATAAATGACAAGCCGGCCCGATCTCCCTGCCAAGGCTTGGAGTGCCCGGACGACCCTCCTGCCGAGGCGTGGAGTGCCCAGCCGATTCCCCTGCCGACGCGTTGAGTGCCTAGCCGATTCCCCACCCAGCTGATAGCCCGCCAATAAATTAAATGCCTGACCGATCTCCCTGCCAATGCCTGGAGTGCCCGGCCGACCCCCTGACGAAGCCTGGATTGCCCAGCCGATTCTCCTGCGAGGCGTGGAGTGCCCAGCCGATTCCCCTACCGACGCGTGGAGGGCCTGGCTGATCCCCTGCTAGCTGTTAACCCGCCAATACGTGCCTGGCCGATCTCCCTGCCATAGCCTGGAGTGCCCGGCCGACCCCCCTGACGAGGCGTGGAGTGCCCAGCCGATTCCCCTGCCGACGCATAGAGGGCCTGGCCGATCCGCTGCTAGCTGATAACCCGCCAATAAATGATATGCCCGCCCGATCTCCCTGCCAAGGCCTGGAGTTCCCGGCCGACCGCCCTGACGAGGCGTGGAGTGCCCAGCCGATTTCCTTGCCGACGCGTGGAGTGCCTGGCCGATCCCCTGCCGAGGAGTCGAGTGCCCAGCCGATTCCCCTACCGACGCGTGGAAGGCCTGGCCAATCCCCTGCCAGCTGATAACCGGCCAATAAATTATATGCCTGCCCGATCTCCATGCCAAGACCTGGAGTTCCCGGCCGATTCCGCAGCCGAGGTGGGAGTGCCTATCCGTATTCCCTGCAAACTGAAACCCCTGCCGAGACGTGAAGAGCCTGGCCGATCCCCTCCCAGTTGATAAACCGCCAATACGTGAAGTGCCTGGTCGATCTCCCTGCCATGGCCTGGAATGCCGGCCGATCCGCTTGCCGAGGCGTGGAGTGCCCAGCCGATTCCCATGCCGAAGCGTGGACTGCTTGGCCGATTCCCTTGCCAGCTGATAACCCGCCAATAAATGATATGCCTACCCGATCTCCCCGCCAATGCCTGGAGTGCCCAGCCGATCCCCCTGCCGAGGCGTTGAGTGCCTAGCCGATCCCCCTGCGGAGACGTGGAGTGCCTAGCCGATTCCCCTGCCAGCTGATAACCCGCCAATAAATGATATGCCTGCCTGATCTCCCTGCCAATGCCTGGAGTGCCCGGCCGATTCCCCGGCGAGGCCTGAAGTGCACGGCCGATTCCCCTGCGAGGCGTGGAGTGCCCAGCCGATTCCCCTACCGACGCGTGGAGGGCCTGGCCGATCCCCTGCTAGCTGATAACCCGCTAAAACGTGCCTGAACGATCTCCCTGCCAAGGCGTGGAGTGCCCGGACGACCCTCCTGCCGGGGCGTGGAGTGCCCAGCTGATTCCCCTGCCGACGCGTGGAGGGCCTGGGCGATCCCCTGCCAGCTTGTAACCCGCCAATAAATGATATGCCAGCCCGATATCCCTGCCAATGCCTGGAGTGCCCGGACGACCCTCCTGCCGGGGCGTGGAGTACCCAGCCGATTCCCCTGCCGACGCGTTGAGTACCTAGCCGATTCCCCTCCCATTTGATAACCCGCCAATACGTGAAGTTCCTGGCCGATCTCCCTGCCAAGGACTGGAATGCCCGGCCGACCCCCTGACGAGGCCTGGAGTGCCCGGCCGATTCCCCTGCGAGGCGTGGAGTGCCCAGCCGATTCCCCTACCGGCGCGTGGAGGGCCTGGCCGATCCCCTGCCAGCTGGGAACCCTTCAATACGTGAAGTGCCTGGCCGATCTTCATGCCACGGCCTGGAGTGCCTGGCCGATTCCACTGACGAGGCGTGGAAAGCCCAGCCGATTTCTCTGCCGACGCGTGGATGCCGGCCTATGCCGCAGCCGAGGTAGGAGTGCCATGCCGTATTCCCTGCAAGCTGATGCCCCTGCCGAGACGTAAAGAGGCTGGCCGATCCCATGCTAGTTGAAAACCCGCCAATACGTGAAGTGCCTGGCTTATATCCCTGCCAAAGCCTGGAGTGCCTGGCCGATTCCCCTGCCGAGGCGTGGAGTACCCAGACGATTCCCCTGCCGACGCGTGGAGTGTCTAGCCGATTCCCCTGCCAGCTGATAACCCGCCAATAAATTATATGGCGGCCCGATCTCCCTGCCAATGCCTGGAGTGCCCAGCCGATCCCCCTGCCGACGCGTGGAATGCCCAGACGATTTCCCTGCCATCGCGTGGAGTGCCTGGCCGATCCCCTGACAGCTGGTAACCCTCCAATACGTGCCTGGCCGATCTCCCTGCCAATGCCTGGAGTGCCCGGCCGACCTCCCTGACGAGGCCTGGAGTGACCGGCCGATTCCCCTGCGAGGCGTGGAGTGCCCAGCCGATACCCCTACCGACGCGTGGAGGGCCTGGGCGATCCCCTGCTAGGTGATAACCCGCCAATAAATGATATGCCGGCCCGATCTAACTGCCAAGGCCTGGAGTGCCCGGCCGACCCCCGACGAGGCGTGGAGTGCCCAGCCGATTCCCCTGCCGACACGTGGAGGGCCTGGCAGCTTTCCCTGACAGCTTGTAACCCGCCAATAAATGCTATGCCTGTTCGATCTCCCTGTCAATACCTGGAGTGCCCGGCCGGCCCCCCTGACGAGGCCTGGAGTGCCAGCCGATTCCCCTGCGAGGCGTGGAGTGCCCAGCCGATTTCCCTACCGACGCGTGGAGGGCCTGGCCGGTCCCCTGCTAGCTGATAACCCGCTAGTACGTCTCTGGACGATCTCCCTGCCAAGGCCTGGAGTGCCCGGCCGACCCCCCTGACCAGGCGTGGAGTGCCCAGCCGATTCCCCTGCCGACTCGTGGAGTGCCTAGCCGATTCCCTGCCAGCTGATAACCCGCTAATAAATGATATGCCGGTCCGATGTCCCTTTCAAGGCCTGGAGTGCCCGGACGATCCCGCAGCCGAGGTGAGCCTGCCCATCCGTATACCCTGCAAGCTGAAACCTCTGCCGAGACGTGAAGAGCCTGGCCGATCCCCTCCCAGTTGATAAACCGCCTATACGTGAAGTGCCTGGCTGATCTCCCTGCCAAGGCCTGGAATGCCCGGTTTATCCGCTTGCCGAGGCGTGGAGTGCCCAGCCGATTCTTCTGCCGACGCGTGGAGTGCCTGGCCGATTCCCCTGCCAGCTGTTAACCCGCCAATACATGATGGAGTCGTGGAGTGCCCAGCTGATTCCCCTGCCCACACGTGGAGGGCCTGGAAGCTTTCTCTGCCAGCTTGTAACCCGCCAATAAATGATATGCCGGCCCGGTATCCCTGCCAAGGCCTGGAGTGCCCGGACGACCCCCCCGACGAGGCCTGAAGTGCACGGCCGATTCCCCTGCGAGGCGTGGAGTGCCCAGCCGATTCCCCTACCGACGCGTGGAGGGCCTGACCGATCCCCTGCTAGCTGATAACCCGCTAAAACGTGCCTGAACGATCTCCCTGCCAAGGCCTGGAGTGCCCTGACGACCCTCCTGCCGGGGCGTGGAGTGCCCAGCTGATTCCCCTGCCGACGCGTGGAGGGCCTGGGCGATCCCCTGCCAGCTTGTAACCCGCCAATAAATGATATGCCAGCCCGATATCCCTGCCAATGCCTGGAGTGCCCGGACGACCCTCCTGCCGGGGCGTGGAGTACCCAGCCGATTCCCCTGCCGACGCGTTGAGTACCTAGCCGATTCCCCTCCAATACGATTCCCGATAACCCGCCAATACGTGAAGTTCCTGGCCGATCTCCCTGCCAAGGACTGGAATGCCCGGCCGACCCCCTGACGAGGCCTGGAGTGCCCGGCCGATTCCCCTGCGAGGCGTGGAGTGCCCAGCCGATTCCCCTACCGACGCGTGGAGGGCCTGGCCGATCCCCTGCTAGCTGATAACCCGCCAATAAATGATATGCCGGCCCGATCTAACTGCCAAGGCCTGGAGTGCCCGGCCGACCCCCATGACGAGGCGTGGAGTGCCTAGCCGATTTCCCTGCCAACGCGTGGAGTGCCTGGCCGATCCCCTGCCAGCTGGTAACCCTTCAATACGTGAAGTGCCTGGCCGATCTTCATGCCACGGCCTGGAGTGCCTGGCCGATTCCACTGACGAGGCGTGGAAAGCCCAGCCGATTTCTCTGCCGACGCGTGGATGCCGGCCTATGCCGCAGCCGAGGTAGGAGTGCCATGCCGTATTCCCTGCAAGCTGATGCCCCTGCCGAGACGTAAAGAGGCTGGCCGATCCCATGCTAGTTGAAAACCCGCCAATACGTGAAGTGCCTGGCTTATATCCCTGCCAAAGCCTGGAGTGCCTGGCCGATTCCCCTGCCGAGGCGTGGAGTACCCAGACGATTCCCCTGCCGACGCGTGGAGTGTCTAGCCGATTCCCCTGCCAGCTGATAACCCGCCAATAAATGATATGGCGGCCCGATCTCCCTGCCAATGCCTGGAGTGCCCGGCCGACCCCCTGACGAGGCCTGGAGTGCCCGGCCGATTCCCCTGCGAGGCGTGGAGTGCCCAGCCGATTCCCCTAACGACGCGTGGAGGGCCTGGCCGATCCTCTGCTAGCTGATAATCCGCTAATACGTGCCTAGACGATCTCCCTGCCAAGGCCTGGAGTGCCTAGCCGACCCCCCTGAACAGGCGTGGAGTGCTCAGTCGATTCCCTGCCGACGCGTGAAGTGCCTAGCTGATTCCCTGCCAGCTGATAACCCGCTAATAAATGATAGGACGGCAGCTTTCCCTGCCAGCTTCTAGCCCGCCAATAAATGCTATGCCTGCCCGATCCTCCTGCCAATGCCTGGAATGCCCGGCTGATCCGCTTGCCGAGGCCTGGAGTGCCCGGCCGATTCCCCTGCGAGGCGTGGAGTGCCCAGCCGATTTCCCTGCCGACGCGTGGAGTGCCTAGCCGATTTCCTTGCCAGGTGATAAACCGCCAATAAATGACAAGCCGGCCCGATCTCCCTGCCAAGGCTTGGGTGCCCGGACGACCCTCCTGCCGAGGCGTGGAGTGCCCAGCCGATTCCCCTGCCGACGCGTTGAGTGCCTAGCCGATTCCCCACCCAGCTGATAGCCCGCCAATAAATTAAATGCCTGACCGATCTCCCTGCCAATGCCTGGAGTGCCCGGCCGACCCCCCTGACGAAGCCTGGATTGCCCAGCCGATTCTCCTGCGAGGCGTGGAGTGCCCAGCCGATTCCCCTACCGACGCGTGGAGGGCCTGGCTGATCCCCTGCTAGCTGTTAACCCGCCAATACGTGCCTGGCCGATCTCCCTGCCATAGCCTGGAGTGCCCGGCCGACCCCCCTGACGAGGCGTGGAGTGCCCAGCCGATTCCCCTGCCGACGCATAGAGGGCCTGGCCGATCCGCTGCTAGCTGATAACCCGCCAATAAATGATATGCCCGCCCGATCTCCCTGCCAAGGCCTGGAGTTCCCGGCCGACCGCCCTGACGAGGCGTGGAGTGCCCAGCCGATTTCCTTGCCGACGCGTGGAGTGCCTGGCCGATCCCCTGCCGAGGAGTCGAGTGCCCAGCCGATTCCCCTACCGACGCGTGGAAGGCCTGGCCAATCCCCTGCCAGCTGATAACCGGCCAATAAATTATATGCCTGCCCGATCTCCATGCCAAGACCTGGGTTCCCGGCCGATTCCGCAGCCGAGGTGGGAGTGCCTATCCGTATTCCCTGCAAACTGAAACCCCTGCCGAGACGTGAAGAGCCTGGCCGATCCCCTCCCAGTTGATAAACCGCCAATACGTGAAGTGCCTGGTCGATCTCCCTGCCATGGCCTGGAATGCCGGCCGATCCGCTTGCCGAGGCGTGGAGTGCCCAGCCGATTCCCATGCCGAAGCGTGGACTGCTTGGCCGATTCCCTTGCCAGCTGATAACCCGCCAATAAATGATATGCCTACCCGATCTCCCCGCCAATGCCTGGAGTGCCCAGCCGATCCCCCTGCCGAGGCGTTGAGTGCCTAGCCGATCCCCCTGCGGAGACGTGGAGTGCCTAGCCGATTCCCCTGCCAGCTGATAACCCGCCAATAAATGATATGCCTGCCTGATCTCCCTGCCAATGCCTGGAGTGCCCGGCCGATCCCCCTGCCGAGGCGTGGATTGCCTAGCTGAGGCCTGGCCGATCCGCTGCCAGCTTGTAACCCGCCAATAAATGCTATGCCTGCCCGATCTCCCTGCCAAAGCCTGGAATGCCCGGCCGACCCCCCTGACGAGGCCTGGAGTGCCCGGCCAATACCCCTGCGAGGCGTGGAGTGCCCAGCCGATTCCCCTACCGACGCGTGGAGGGCCTGGCCGATCCCCTGCCAGCTGATAACCGGCCAATAAATGAAATGCCTGCCCGATCTCCCTGCCAAGACCTGGAGTGCCCGGCCGATCCCGCAGCCGAGATGGGAGTGCCCATCCATATTCCCTGCAAGCTGAAACCCCTGCCGAGACGTGAAGAGCCTGGCCGATCCCCTCCCAGTTGATAAACCGCCTATACGTGAAGTGCCTGCCAAGGCCTGGAATGCCCGGCCGATCCGCTTGCCGAGGCGTGGAGTGCCCGGCCGATCCGCTTGCCGAGGCGTGGAGTGCCCAGCCGATTCCCCTGCCGACGCGTGGAGTGCCTGGCCGATCCCCTGCTAGCTGATAACCGGCCAATTAATGATATGCCTGCCCGATCTCCCTGCCAAGACCTGGAGTGCCCGGCCGATCCCGCAGCCGAGGTGGGAGTGCCCATCCGTATTCCTTGCAAGCTGAAAACCCTGCCGAGACGTGAAGAGCCTGGCCGATCCCCTGAGGGTATACCGCCAATACGTGAAGTGTCTGGCCGATCTCCCTGCCATAGCCTGGAGTGCCCGGACGATCCCCCTGCCGAGGCGTGGAGAGCGCAGCCGATTCCCCTGACGACCCGTGGAGTGCCTCGCCGATCTCCATGCCAAGGCCTGGAGTGCCCGTCCGATTCCCGTGCGAGGCGCGGAGTGCCCAGCCGATTAACCTGCTGACGCATGGAGGGCCTGGCCGATCCCCTGCTAGCTGATAACCCCCCAATACGTGCCTGGCCGATCTCCCTGCCAAGGCCTGGAGTGCCCAGCCGATCCCCCTGCCGAGGCGTGGAATGCCCAGACGATTCCCCTGCCGACGCGTGGAGTGCCTAGCCGATTCCCCTCCCAGCTGATAACCCGCCAATAAATTAAATGCCTGACCGATCTCCCTGCCAATGCCTGGGTGCCCGGCCGACCCCCTGACGACGCCTAGAGTGCCCGGCCGATTCCCCTGCGAGGTGTGGAGTGCCCAGCCGATTCCCCTACCGACGCGTGGAGGGCCTGGCCGATCCCCTGCTAGCTGATAATCCGCTAATACATGCCTTGACGATCTCCCTGCCAAGGCCTGGAGTGCCTGGCCGACCCCCCTGTCCAGGCGTGGAGTGCCCAGTCGATTCCCCTGACGACGCGTTGAGTGCCTAGCCGATTCCCCACCCAGCTGATAGCCAGTCAATAAATTAAATGCCTGACCGAACTCCCTGCCAATGCCTGGAGTGCCCGGCCGACCCCCCTGACGAGGCCTGGATTGCCCAGCCGATTCTCCTGCGAGGCCTGGATTTCCCAGCCGATTCTCTTGCGAGGCGTGGAATGCCCAGCCGATTCCCCTATCGCCGCGTGGAGGGCCTGGCCGATCCCCTGCTAGCTGTTAGCCCGCCAATACTTGCCTGGCCGATCACCCTGCCAAGGCCTGGAGTGCCTAGCCGATTCCCCACCCAGCTGATAGCCCGCCAATAAATTAAATGCCTGACCGAACTCCCTGCCAATGCCTGGAGTGCCCGGCCGACCCCCTTGACGAGGCCTGGATTGCCCAGCCGATTCTCCTGCGAGGCGTGGAGTGCCCAGCCGATTCCCCTACCGACGCGTGGAGGGCCTGGCTGATCCCCTGCTAGCTGTTAACCCGCCAATACGTGCCTGGCCGATCTCCCTGCCATAGCCTGGAGTGACCGGCCGACCCCCCTGACGAGGCGTGGAGTGCCCAGCCGATTCCCCTGCCGACGCATAGAGGGCCTGGCCGATCCGCTGCTAGCTGATAACCCGCCAATAAATGATATGCCCGCCCGATCTCCCTGCCAAGGCCTGGAGTTCCCGGCCGACCGCCCTGACGAGGCGTGGAGTGCCCAGCCGATTTCCTTGCCGACGCGTGGAGTGCCTGGCCGATCCCCTGCCGAGGAGTCGAATGCCCAGCCGATTCCCCTACCGACGCGTGGAAGGCCTGGCCGATCCCCTGCCAGCTGATAACCGGCCAATAAATTATATGCCTGCCCGATCTCCATGCCAAGACCTGGAGTGCCCGGCCGATTCCGCAGCCGAGGTGGGAGTGCCTATCCGTATTCCCTGCAAACTGAAACCCCTGCCGAGACGTGAAGAGCCTGGCCGATCCCCTCCCAGTTGATAAACCGCCAATATGTGAAGTGCCTGGTCGATCTCCCTGCCATGGCCTGGAATGCCGGCCGATCCGCTTGCCGAGGCGTGGAGTGCCCAGCCGATTCCCATGCCGAAGCGTGGACTGCCTGGCCGATTCCCTTGCCAGCTGATAACCCGCCAATAAATGATATGCCTGCCCGATCTCCCCGCCAATGCCTGGAGTGCCCAGCCGATCCCCCTGCCGAGGCGTTGAGTGCCTAGCCGATCCCCCTGCGGAGACGTGGAGTGCCTAGCCGATTCCCCTGCCAGCTGATAACCCGCCAATAAATGATATGCCTGCCTGATCTCCCTGCCAATGCCTGGAGTGCCCGGCCGATCCCCCTGCCGAGGCGTGGATTGCCTAGCTGAGGCCTGGCCGATCCGCTGCCAGCTTGTAACCCGCCAATAAATGCTATGCCTGCCCGATCTCCCTGCCAAAGCCTGGAATGCCCGGCCGACCCCCCTGACGAGGCCTGGAGTGCCCGGCCAATACCCCTGCGAGGCGTGGAGTGCCCAGCCGATTCCCCTACCGACGCGTGGAGGGCCTGGCCGATCCCCTGCCAGCTGATAACCGGCCAATAAATGAAATGCCTGCCCGATCTCCCTGCCAAGACCTGGAGTGCCCGGCCGATCCCGCAGCCGAGATGGGAGTGCCCATCCGTATTCCCTGCAAGCTGAAACCCCTGCCGAGACGTGAAGAGCCTGGCCGATCCCCTCCCAGTTGATAAACCGCCTATACGTGAAGTGCCTGCCAAGGCCTGGAATGCCCGGCCGATCCGCTTGCCGAGGCGTGGAGTGCCCGGCCGATCCGCTTGCCGAGGCGTGGAGTGCCCAGCCGATTCCCCTGCCGACGCGTGGAGTGCCTGGCCGATCCCCTGCTAGCTGATAACCGGCCAATTAATGATATGCCTGCCCGATCTCCCTGCCAAGACCTGGAGTGCCCGGCCGATCCCGCAGCCGAGGTGGGAGTGCCCATCCGTATTCCTTGCAAGCTGAAAACCCTGCCGAGACGTGAAGAGCCTGGCCGATCCCCTGAGGGTATACCGCCAATACGTGAAGTGTCTGGCCGATCTCCCTGCCATAGCCTGGAGTGCCCGGACGATCCCCCTGCCGAGGCGTGGAGAGCGCAGCCGATTCCCCTGACGACCCGTGGAGTGCCTCGCCGATCTCCATGCCAAGGCCTGGAGTGCCCGTCCGATTCCCGTGCGAGGCGCGGAGTGCCCAGCCGATTAACCTGCTGACGCATGGAGGGCCTGGCCGATCCCCTGCTAGCTGATAACCCCCCAATACGTGCCTGGCCGATCTCCCTGCCAAGGCCTGGAGTGCCCAGCCGATCCCCCTGCCGAGGCGTGGAATGCCCAGACGATTCCCCTGCCGACGCGTGGAGTGCCTAGCCGATTCCCCTCCCAGCTGATAACCCGCCAATAAATTAAATGCCTGACCGATCTCCCGGCCAATGCCTGGAGTGCCCGGCCGACCCCCCTGACGACGCCTAGAGTGCCCGGCCGATTCCCCTGCGAGGTGTGGAGTGCCCAGCCGATTCCCCTACCGACGCGTGGAGGGCCTGGCCGATCCCCTGCTAGCTGATAATCCGCTAATACATGCCTTGACGATCTCCCTGCCAAGGCCTGGAGTGCCTGGCCGACCCCCCTGTCCAGGCGTGGAGTGCCCAGTCGATTCCCCTGACGACGCGTTGAGTGCCTAGCCGATTCCCCACCCAGCTGATAGCCAGTCAATAAATTAAATGCCTGACCGAACTCCCTGCCAATGCCTGGAGTGCCCGGCCGACCCCCCTGACGAGGCCTGGATTGCCCAGCCGATTCTCCTGCGAGGCCTGGATTTCCCAGCCGATTCTCTTGCGAGGCGTGGAATGCCCAGCCGATTCCCCTATCGCCGCGTGGAGGGCCTGGCCGATCCCCTGCTAGCTGTTAGCCCGCCAATACTTGCCTGGCCGATCACCCTGCCAAGGCCTGGAGTGCCTAGCCGATTCCCCACCCAGCTGATAGCCCGCCAATAAATTAAATGCCTGACCGAACTCCCTGCCAATGCCTGGAGTGCCCGGCCGACCCCTTGACGAGGCCTGGATTGCCCAGCCGATTCTCCTGCGAGGCGTGGAGTGCCCAGCCGATTCCCCTACCGACGCGTGGAGGGCCTGGCTGATCCCCTGCTAGCTGTTAACCCGCCAATACGTGCCTGGCCGATCTCCCTGCCATAGCCTGGAGTGACCGGCCGACCCCCCTGACGAGGCGTGGAGTGCCCAGCCGATTCCCCTGCCGACGCATAGAGGGCCTGGCCGATCCGCTGCTAGCTGATAACCCGCCAATAAATGATATGCCCGCCCGATCTCCCTGCCAAGGCCTGGAGTTCCCGGCCGACCGCCCTGACGAGGCGTGGAGTGCCCAGCCGATTTCCTTGCCGACGCGTGGAGTGCCTGGCCGATCCCCTGCCGAGGAGTCGAATGCCCAGCCGATTCCCCTACCGACGCGTGGAAGGCCTGGCCGATCCCCTGCCAGCTGATAACCGGCCAATAAATTATATGCCTGCCCGATCTCCATGCCAAGACCTGGAGTGCCCGGCCGATTCCGCAGCCGAGGTGGGAGTGCCTATCCGTATTCCCTGCAAACTGAAACCCCTGCCGAGACGTGAAGAGCCTGGCCGATCCCCTCCCAGTTGATAAACCGCCAATATGTGAAGTGCCTGGTCGATCTCCCTGCCATGGCCTGGAATGCCGGCCGATCCGCTTGCCGAGGCGTGGAGTGCCCAGCCGATTCCCATGCCGAAGCGTGGACTGCCTGGCCGATTCCCTTGCCAGCTGATAACCCGCCAATAAATGATATGCCTGCCCGATCTCCCCGCCAATGCCTGGAGTGCCCAGCCGATCCCCCTGCCGAGGCGTTGAGTGCCTAGCCGATTCCCCTGCTATCTGATAACCGCCAATACGTGCTTGACCGATCTCCCTGCCAAGTGCCCAGCCGACCCCCCAGACGAGGCGTGGAGTGCCCAGCCGATCCCCCTGCGGAGACGTGGAGTGCCTAGCCGATTCCCCTGCCAGCTGATAACCCGCCAATAAATGATATGCCTGCCTGATCTCCCTGCCAATGCCTGGAGTAACCGGCCGATCCCCCTGCCGAGGCGTGGATTGCCTAGCTGAGGCCTGGCAGCTTTCCCTGCCAGCTTGTAACCCGCCAATAAATGCTATGCCTGCCCGATCTCCCTGCCAAAGCCTGGAATGCCCGGCCGACCCCCCTGACGAGGCCTGGAGTGCCCGGCCAATACCCCTGCGAGGCGTGGAGTGCCCAGCCGATTCCTCTACCGACGCGTGGAGGGCCTGGCCGATCCCCTGCCAGCTGATAACCGGCCAATAAATGAAATGCCTGCCAGATCTCCCTGCCAAGACCTGGAGTGCCCGGCCGATCCCGCAGCCGAGGTGGGAGTGCCCATCCGTATTCCTTGCAAGCTGAAAACCCTGCCGAGACGTGAAGAGCCTGGCCGATCCCCTGCTGGATATACCGCCAATACGTGAAGTGTCTGGCCGATCTCCCTGCCATAGCCTGGAGTGCCCGGACGATCCCCCTGCCGAGGCGTGGAGAGCGCAGCCGATTCCCCTGACGACGCGTGGAGTGCCTCGCCGATCTCCATGCCAAGGCCTGGAGTGCCCGTCCGATTCCCCTGCGAGGCGCGGAGTGCCCAGCCGATTAACCTGCCGACGCATGGAGGGCCTGGCCGATCCCCTGCTAGCTGATAACCCGCCAATACGTGCCTGGCCGATCTCCCTGCCAAGGCCTGGAGTGCCCAGCCGATCCCCCTGCCGAGGCGTGGAATGCCTAGCCGATTCCCCTCCCAGCTGATAACCCGCCAATAAATTAAATGCCTGACCGATCTCCCTGCCAATGCCTGGAGTGCCCGGCCGACCCCCCTGACGACGCCTGGAGTGCCCGGCCGATTCCCCTGCGAGGTGTGGAGTGCCCAGCCGATTCCCCTACCGACGCGTGGAGGGCCTGGCCGATACCCTGCTAGCTGATAATTCGCTAATACATGACTTGACGATCTCCCTGCCAAGGCCTGGAGTGCCTGGCCGACCCCCCTGTCCAGGCGTGGAGTGCCCAGTCGATTCCCCTGACGACGCATTGAGTGCCTAGCCGATTCCCCACCCAGCTGATAGCCCGCCAATAAATTAAATGCCTGACCGAACTCCCTGCCAATGCCTGGAGTGCCCGGCCGACCCCCCTGACGAGGCCTGGATTGCCCAGCCGATTCTCCTGCGAGGCCTAGATTTTCCAGCCGATTCTCCTGCGAGGCGTGGAGTGCCCAGCCGATTCCCCTACCGCCGCGTGGAGGGCCTGGCCGATCCCCTGCTAGCTGTTAGCCCGCCAATACTTGCCTGGCCGATCACCCTGCCAAGGCCTGGAGTGCCCAGCCGATCCCCCTGACGAGGCGTGGAGTGCCCAGCCGATTCTCCTGCCGACGCGTGGAGTGCCTGGCCGATTCTTCTGCCAGCTGATAACCCGCCAATACATGATATGCCTGCCCAATCTCCCTGCCAATGCCTGGGGTGCCCGGCCGACCCCCCTGCCGAGGCGTGGAGTGCCCAGCTTATTCCCCTGCCGACACGTGGAAGGCCTGGCAGCTTTCCCTGCCAGCTTCTAGCCCGCCAATAAATGCTATGCCTGCCCGATCCTCCTGCCAATGCCTGGAATGCCCGGCTGATCCGCTTGCCGAGGCGTGGAGTGCCCGGCCGGTTCCCCTGCGAGTCGTGGAGTGCCCAGCCGATTTCCCTGCCGACGCGTGGAGTGCCTAGCCGATTTCCTTGCCAGGTGATAAACCGCCAATAAATGACAAGCCGGCCCGATCTCTCTGCCAAGGCTTGGAGTGCCCGGACGACCCTCCTGCCGAGGCGTGGAGTGCCCAGCCGATTCCCCTGCCGACGCGTTGAGTGCCTAGCCGATTCCCCACCCAGCTGATAGCCCGCCAATAAATTAAATGCCTGACCGATCTCCCTGCCAATGCCTGGAGTGCCCGGCCGACCCCCCTGACGAAGCCTGGATTGCCCAGCCGATTCTCCTGCGAGGCGTGGAGTGCCCAGCCGATTCCCCTACCGACGCGTGGAGGGCCTGGCTGATCCCCTGCTAGCTGTTAACCCGCCAATACGTGCCTGGCCGATCTCCCTGCCATAGCCTGGAGTGACCGGCCGACCCCCCTGACGAGGCGTGGAGTGCCCAGCCGATTCCCCTGCCGACGCATAGAGGGCCTGGCCGATCCGCTGCTAGCTGATAACCCGCCAATAAATGATATGCCCGCCCGATCTCCCTGCCAAGGCCTGGAGTTCCCGGCCGACCGCCCTGACGAGGCGTGGAGTGCCCAGCCGATTTCCTTGCCGACGCGTGGAGTGCCTGGCCGATCCCCTGCCGAGGAGTCGAGTGCCCAGCCGATTCCCCTACCGACGCGTGGAAGGCCTGGCCGATCCCCTGCCAGCTGATAACCGGCCAATAAATTATATGCCTGCCCGATCTCCATGCCAAGACCTGGAGTGCCCGGCCGATTCCGCAGCCGAGGTGGGAGTGCCTATCCGTATTCCCTGCAAACTGAAAACCCTGCCGAGACGTGAAGAGCCTGGCCGATCCCCTGCTGGATATACCGCCAATACGTGAAGTGTCTGGCCGATCTCCCTGCCATAGCCTGGAGTGCCCGGACGATCCCCCTGCCGAGGCGTGGAGAGCGCAGCCGATTCCCCTGACGACGCGTGGAGTGCCTGGCCGATTCCCTTGCCAGCTGATAACCCGCCAATAAATGACAAGCCGGCCCGATCTCCCTGCCAAGGCTTGGAGTGCCCGGACGACCCTCCTGCCGAGGCGTGGAGTGCCCAGCCGATTCCCCTGCCGACGCGTTGAGTGCCTAGCCGATTCCCCACCCAGCTGATAGCCCGCCAATAAATTAAATGCCTGACCGAACTCCCTGCCAATGCCTGGAGTGCCCGGCCGACCCCCCTGACGAGGCCTGGATTGCCCAGCCGATTCTCCTGCGAGGCCTAGATTTTCCAGCCGATTCTCCTGCGAGGCGTGGAGTGCCCAGCCGATTCCCCTACCGCCGCGTGGAGGGCCTGGCCGATCCCCTGCTAGCTGTTAGCCCGCCAATACTTGCCTGGCCGATCACCCTGCCAAGGCCTGGAGTGCCCAGCCGATCCCCTGACGAGGCGTGGAGTGCCCAGCCGATTCTCCTGCCGACGCGTGGAGTGCCTGGCCGATTCTTCTGCCAGCTGATAACCCGCCAATACATGATATGCCTGCCCAATCTCCCTGCCAATGCCTGGGGTGCCCGGCCGACCCCCTGCCGAGGCGTGGAGTGCCCAGCTGATTCCCCTGCCGACACGTGGAAGGCCTGGCAGCTTTCCCTGCCAGCTTCTAGCCCGCCAATAAATGCTATGCCTGCCCGATCCTCCTGCCAATGCCTGGAATGCCCGGCTGATCCGCTTGCCGAGGCCTGGAGTGCCTGGCCGATTCCCCTGCCGAGGCGTGGAGTACCCAGACGATTCCCCTGCCGACGCGTGGAGTGTCTAGCCGATTCCCCTGCCAGCTGATAACCCGCCAATAAATTATATGGCGGCCCGATCTCCCTGCCAATGCCTGGAGTGCCCAGCCGATCCCCCTGCCGACGCGTGGAATGCCCAGACGATTTCCCTGCCATCGCGTGGAGTGCCTGGCCGATCCCCTGACAGCTGGTAACCCTCCAATACGTGCCTGGCCGATCTCCCTGCCAATGCCTGGAGTGCCCGGCCGACCTCCCTGACGAGGCCTGGAGTGACCGGCCGATTCCCCTGCGAGGCGTGGAGTGCCCAGCCGATTCCCCTACCGACGCGTGGAGGGCCTGGGCGATCCCCTGCTAGGTGATAACCCGCCAATAAATGATATGCCGGCCCGATCTTACTGCCAAGGCCTGGAGTGCCCGGCCGACCCCCCGACGAGGCGTGGAGTGCCCAGCCGATTCCCCTGCCGACACGTGGAGGGCCTGGCAGCTTTCCCTGACAGCTTGTAACCCGCCAATAAATGCTATGCCTGTTCGATCTCCCTGTCAATACCTGGAGTGCCCGGCCGGCCCCCCTGACGAGGCCTGGAGTGCCAGCCGATTCCCCTGCGAGGCGTGGAGTGCCCAGCCGATTTCCCTACCGACGCGTGGAGGGCCTGGCCGGTCCCCTGCTAGCTGATAACCCGCTAGTACGTCTCTGGACGATCTCCCTGCCAAGGCCTGGAGTGCCCGGCCGACCCCCTGACCAGGCGTGGAGTGCCCAGCCGATTCCCCTGCCGAATCGTGGAGTGCCTAGCCGATTCCCTGCCAGCTGATAACCCGCCAATAAATGATATGGCGGCCCGATCTCCCTGCCAATGCCTGGAGTGCCCGGCCGATCCCGCAGCCGAGGTGAGCCTGCCCATCCGTATACCCTGCAAGCTGAAACCTCTGCCGAGACGTGAAGAGCCTGCCCGATCCCCTCCCAGTTGATAAACCGCCTATACGAGAAGTGCCTGGCTGATCTCCCTGCCAAGGCCTGGAATGCCCGGTTTATCCGCTTGTCGAGGCGTGGAGTGCCCAGCCGATTCTTCTGCCGACGCGTGGAGTGCCTGGCCGATTCCCTTGCCAGCTGATAACCCGCCAATAAATGACAAGCCGGCCCGATCTCCCTGCCAAGGCTTGGGTGCCCGGACGACCCTCCTGCCGAGGCGTGGAGTGCCCAGCCGATTCCCCTGCCGACGCGTTGAGTGCCTAGCCGATTCCCCACCCAGCTGATAGCCCGCCAATAAATTAAATGCCTGACCGATCTCCCTGCCAATGCCTGGGTTCCCGGCCGACCGCCCTGACGAGGCGTGGAGTGCCCAGCCGATTTCCTTGCCGACGCGTGGAGTGCCTGGCCGATCCCCTGCCGAGGAGTCGAGTGCCCAGCCGATTCCCCTACCGACGCGTCGAAGGCCTGGCCGATCCCCTGCCAGCTGATAACCGGCCAATAAATTATATGCCTGCCCGATCTCCATGCCAAGACCTGGAGTGCCCGGCCTATCCCGCAGCCGAGGTGGGAGTGCCCATCCGTATTCCTTGCAAGCTGAAAACCCTGCCGAGACGTGAAGAGCCTGGCCGATCCCCTGCTGGATATACCGCCAATACGTGAAGTGTCTGGCCGATCTCCCTGCCATAGCCAGGAGTGCCCGGACGATCCCCCTGCCGAGGCGTGGAGAGCGCAGCCGATTCCTCTGACGACGCGTGGAGTGCCTGGCCGATTCCCTTGCCAGCTGATAACCCGCCAATAAATGATATGCCTGCCCCATCTCCCCGCCAATGCCTGGAGTGCCCAGCTGATCCCCCTGCCGAGGCGTTGAGTGCCTAGCCGATTCCCCTGCTATCTGATAACCGCCAATACGTGCTTGACCGATCTCCCTGCCAAGTGCCCAGCCGACCCCCCAGACGAGGCGTGGAGTGCCCGGCCGATCCCCCTGCGGAGACGTGGAGTGCCTAGCCGATTCCCCTGCCAGCTGATAACCCGCCAATAAATGATATGCCTGCCTGATCTCCCTGCCAATGCCTGGAGTGCCCGGCCGATCCCCCTGCCGAGGCGTGGATTGCCTAGCTGAGGCCTGGCAGCTTTCCCTGCCAGCTTGTAACCCGCCAATAAATGCTATGCCTGCCCGATCTCCCTGCCAAAGCCTGGAATGCCCGGCCGACCCCCCTGACGAGGCCTGGAGTGCCCGGCCAATACCCCTGCGAGGCGTGGAGTGCCCAGCCGATCCCCCTGCGGAGACGTGGAGTGCCTAGCCGATTCCCCTGCCAGCTGATAACCCGCCAGTAAATGATATGCCTGCCTGATCTCCTGCCAATGCCTGGAGTGCCCGGCCGATCCCCTGCCGAGGCGTGGATTGCCTAGCTGAGGCCTGGCAGCTTTCCCTGCCAGCTTGTAACCCGCCAATAAATGCTATGCCTGCCCGATCTCCCTGCCAAAGCCTGGAATGCCCGGCCGACCCCCCTGACGAGGCCTGGAGTGCCCGGCCAATACCCCTGCGAGGCGTGGAGTGCCCAGCCGATTCCCCTGTCCAGGCGTGGAGTGCCCAGTCGATTCCCCTGACGACGCGTTGAGTGCCTAGCCGATTCCCCACCCAGCTGATAGCCCGTCAATAAATTAAATGCCTGACCGAACTCCCTGCCAATGCCTGGAGTGCCCGGCCGACCCCCCTGACGAGGCCTGGATTGCCCAGCCGATTCTCCTGCGAGGCCTGGATTTCCCAGCCGATTCTCCTGCGAGGCGTGGAATGCCCAGCCGATTCCCCTATCGCCGCGTGGAGGGCCTGGCCGATCCCCTGCTAGCTGTTAGCCCGCCAATACTTGCCTGGCCGATCACCCTGCCAAGGCCTGGAGTGCCTAGCCGATTCCCCACCCAGCTGATAGCCCGCCAATAAATTAAATGCCTGACCGAACTCCCTGCCAATGCCTGGAGTGCCCGGTCGACCCCCCTGACGAGGCCTGGATTGCCCAGCCGATTCTCCTGCGAGGCGTGGAGTGCCCAGCCGATTCCCCTACCGACGCGTGGAGGGCCTGGCTGATCCCCTGCTAGCTGTTAACCCGCCAATACGTGCCTGGCCGATCTCCCTGCCATAGCCTGGAGTGACCGGCCGACCCCCCTGACGAGGCGTGGAGTGCCCAGCCGATTCCCCTGCCGACGCATAGAGGGCCTGGCCGATCCGCTGCTAGCTGATAACCCGCCAATAAATGATATGCCCGCCCGATCTCCCTGCCAAGGCCTGGAGTTCCCGGCCGACCGCCCTGACGAGGCGTGGAGTGCCCAGCCGATTTCCTTGCCGACGCGTGGAGTGCCTGGCCGATCCCCTGCCGAGGAGTCGAATGCCCAGCCGATTCCCCTACCGACGCGTGGAAGGCCTGGCCGATCCCCTGCCAGCTGATAACCGGCCAATAAATTATATGCCTGCCCGATCTCCATGCCAAGACCTGGAGTGCCCGGCCGACCCCCCTGACAAGGCGTGGAGTGCCCAGCCGATTCCCCTGCCGACGCATAGAGGGCCTGGCCGATCCGCTGCTAGCTGATAACCCGCCAATAAATGATATGCCCGCCCGATCTCCCTGCCAAGGCCTGGAGTTCCCGGCCGACCGCCCTGACGAGGCGTGGAGTGCCCAGCCGATTTCCTTGCCGACGCGTGGAGTGCCTGGCCGATCCCCTGCCAAGGCCTGGAGTGCCCGGACGACCCTCCCGACGAGGCCTGAAGTGCACGGCCGATTCCCCTGCGAGGCGTGGAGTGCCCAGCCGATTCCCCTACCGACGCGTGGAGGGCCTGACCGATCCCCTGCTAGCTGATAACCCGCTAAAACGTGCCTGAACGATCTCCCTGCCAAGGCCTGGAGTGCCCGGACGACCCTCCTGCCGGGGCGTGGAGTGCCCAGCTGATTCCCCTGCCGACGCGTGGAGGGCCTGGGCGATCCCCTGCCAGCTTGTAACCCGCCAATAAATGATATGCCAGCCCGATATCCCTGCCAATGCCTGGAGTGCCCGGACGACCCTCCTGCCGGGGCGTGGAGTACCCAGCCGATTCCCCTGCCGACGCGTTGAGTACCTAGCCGATTCCCCTCCCATTTGATAACCCGCCAATACGTGAAGTTCCTGGCCGATCTCCCTGCCAAGGACTGGAATGCCCGGCCGACCCCCTGACGAGGCCTGGAGTGCCCGGCCGATTCCCCTGCGAGGCGTGGAGTGCCCAGCCGATTCCCCTACCGACGCGTGGAGGGCCTGGCCGATCCCCTGCTAGCTGATAACCCGCCAATAAATGATATGCCGGCCCGATCTAACTGCCAAGGCCTGGAGTGCCCGGCCGACCCCCCATGACGAGGCGTGGAGTGCCTAGCCGATTTCCCTGCCAACGCGTGGAGTGCCTGGCCGATCCCCTGCCAGCTGGTAACCCTTCAATACGTGAAGTGCCTGGCCGATCTTCATGCCACGGCCTGGAGTGCCTGGCCGATTCCACTGACGAGGCGTGGAAAGCCCAGCCGATTTCTCTGCCGACGCGTGGATGCCGGCCTATGCCGCAGCCGAGGTAGGAGTGCCATGCCGTATTCCCTGCAAGCTGATGCCCCTGCCGAGACGTAAAGAGCCTGGCCGATCCCATGCTAGTTGAAAACCCGCCAATACGTGAAGTGCCTGGCTTATATCCCTGCCAAAGCCTGGAGTGCCTGGCCGATTCCCTGCCGAGGCGTGGAGTACCCAGACGATTCCCCTGCCGACGCGTGGAGTGTCTAGCCGATTCCCCTGCCAGCTGATAACCCGCCAATAAATGATATGGCGGCCCGATCTCCCTGCCAATGCCTGGAGTGCCCGGTCGACCCCCTGACGAGGCCTGGAGTGCCCGGCCGATTCCCCTGCGAGGCGTGGAGTGCCCAGCCGATTCCCCTAACGACGCGTGGAGGGCCTGGCCGATCCTCTGCTAGCTGATAATCCGCTAATACGTGCCTCGACGATCTCCCTGCCAAGGCCTGGAGTGCCTGGCCGACCCCCTGAACAGGCGTGGAGTGCCCAGTCGATTCCCTGCCGACGCGTGAAGTGCCTAGCTGATTCCCTGCCAGCTGATAACCCGCTAATAAATGATAGGCCTGGCAGCTTTCCCTGCCAGCTTCTAGCCCGCCAATAAATGCTATGCCTGCCCGATCCTCCTGCCAATGCCTGGAATGCCCGTCTGATCCGCTTGGCCGAGGCCTGGAGTGCCCGGCCGATTCCCCTGCGAGGCGTGGAGTGCCCAGCCGATTTCCTTGCCGACGCGTGGAGTGCCTGGCCGATCCCCTGCCGAGGAGTCGAGTGCCCAGCCGATTCCCCTACCGACGCGTGGAAGGCCTGGCCGATCCCCTGCCAGCTGATAACCGGCCAATAAATTATATGCCTGCCCGATCTCCATGCCAAGACCTGGAGTGCCCGGCCGATTCCGCAGCCGAGGTGGGAGTGCCTATCCGTATTCCCTGCAAACTGAAACCCCTGCCGAGACGTGAAGAGCCTGGCCGATCCCCTCCCAGTTGATAAACCGCCTATACGTGAAGTGCCTGCCAAGGCCTGGAATGCCCGGCCGATCCGCTTGCCGAGGCATGGAGTGCCCGGCCGATCCGCTTGCCGAGGCGTGGAGTGCCCAGCCGATTCCCCTGCCGACGCGTGGAGTGCCTGGCCGATCCCCTGCTAGCTGATAACCGGCCAATTAATGATATGCCTGCCCGATCTCCCTGCCAAGACCTGGAGTGCCCGGCCGATCCCGCAGCCGAGGTGGGAGTGCCCATCCGTATTCCTTGCAAGCTGAAAACCCTGCCGAGACGTGAAGAGCCTGGCCGATCCCCTGCTGGATATACCGCCAATACGTGAAGTGTCTGGCCGATCTCCCTGCCATAGCCTGGAGTGCCCGGACGATCCCCCTGCCGAGGCGTGGAGAGCGCAGCCGATTCCCCTGACGACGCGTGGAGTGCCTCGCCGATCTCCATGCCAAGGCCTGGAGTGCCCGTCCGATTCCCCTGCGAGGCGCGGAGTGCCCAGCCGATTAACCTGCTGACGCATGGAGGGCCTGGCCGATCCCCTGCTAGCAGATAACCCCCCAATACGTGCCTGGCCGATCTCCCTGCCAAGGCCTGGAGTGCCCAGCCGATCCCCCTGCCGAGGCGTGGGATGCCCAGACGATTCCCCTGCCGACGCGTGGAGTGCCTAGCCGATTCCCCTCCCACCTGATAACCCGCCAATAAATTAAATGCCTGACCGATCTCCCTGCCAATGCCTGGAGTGCCCGGCCGACCCCCTGACGACGCCTGGAGTGCCCGGCCGATTCCCCTGCGAGGTGTGGAGTGCCCAGCCGATTCCCCTACCGACGCGTGGAGGGCCTGGCCGATCCCCTGCTAGCTGATAATCCGCTAATACATGCCTTGACGATCTCCCTGCCAAGGCCTGGAGTGCCTGGCCGACCCCCTGTCCAGGCGTGGAGTGCCCAGTCGATTCCCCTGACGACGCGTTGAGTGCCTAGCCGATTCCCCACCCAGCTGATAGCCAGTCAATAAAATAAATGCCTGACCGAACTCCCTGCCAATGCCTGGAGTGCCCGGCCGACCGCCCTGACGAGGCGTGGATTGCCCAGCCGATTCTCCTTGCCTGGGTCGAGTGCCTGGCCGATCCCTGACGGCTGGTAACCCTCCAATCGTGCCTGGCCGATCTCCCTGCCAATGCCTGGAGTGCCCGCCAAAAATTAAAGCCTGACCTACCCTGCAAAGGCCTGGAGTGCCCGGCCGATTCCCCTGCGAGGTGTGGAGTGCCCAGCCGATTCCCCTACCGACGCGTGGAGGGCCTGGGCGATCCCCTGCTAGCTGATAACCCGCCAATAAAGATGCCTGGCCGATCTCCCTGCCATAGGCCTGGAGTGACCGGCCGACCCCCGACGAGGCGTGGAGTGCCCAGCCGATTCCCCTGCCGACACGTAGAGGGCCTGGCAGCTCCGCTGACAGCTTATAACCCGCCAATAAATGCTATGCCTGTTCGATCTCCCTGTCAATGCCTGGGTGCCCGGCCGACCGCCCTGACGAGGCCTGGAGTGCCCAGCCGATTTCCTGCCGATCCCCTGCCGAGGCGTGGAATGCCCAGCCGATTCCCCTACCGACGCGTGGAAGGCCTGGCCGATCCCCTGCCAGCTGATAACCCGCTAGTACATCTCTGGACGATCTCCCTGCCAAGGCCTGGAGTGCCCGGCCGACCCCCAGCCCAGGCGGGAGTGCCCAGCCGTATTCCCAAACTGAAACCCCTGCCGACACGTGGAGTGCCTGGCCGATCCCCTCCCAGTTGATAACCCGCCAATAAATGATATGCCGGGTCGATCTCCCTGCCATGCCTGGAATGCCCGGCCGACCCCGCTTGCCGAGGCGTGGAGCCTGCCCATCCGTATACCCCATGCCGAAGCGTTGCCGAGACGTGGCCTGCCCGATCCCCCTCCAGCTGATAACCCGCCAATAAATGATATGCCTGCCCGATCTCCCCGCCAAGGCCTGGAGTGCCCAGCCGATCCCCTTGCCGAGGCGTTGAGTGCCCAGCCGATTCCCCTGCCGATACCGCCTATACGTGCCTGGCCGATCTCCCTTGCCAGCTGATAACCCGCCCCAAAAGACGAGCCGCCCCGATCCCCCTGCGAAGACGTGGAGTGCCCGCGACCCTCCAGCCGATAACCCGTAAAGAATGCCCAGCCGATCCCCTGCCAACGCCTTGAGTGCCGGCCGATCCCCCACCCAGGCGTGGATTGCCCGCCTGGCAGCTTCCCTGCCAGCTTGTAACCCGCCAATAAATGCTATGCCTGCCCGATCTCCCCTGCCAAAGCCTGGAATGCCCGGCCGACCCCCTGACGAGGCCTGGAGTGCCCGGCCAATCCCCTGCGAGGCGTGGAGTGCCCAGCCGATTCCCCTACCGACGCGTGGAGGGCCTGGCCGATCCCCTGCCAGCTGATAACCGGCCAATAAATGAAATGCCTGCCAGATCTCCATGCCAAGACCTGGAGTGCCCGGCCGATCCCGCAGCCGAGGTGGGAGTGCCCATCCGTATTCCTTGCAAGCTGAAAACCCTGCCGAGACGTGAAGAGCCTGGCCGATCCCCTGCTGGATATACCGCCAATACGTGAAGTGTCTGGCCGATCTCCCTGCCATAGCCTGGAGTGCCCGGACGATCCCCTGCCGAGGCGTGGAGAGCGCAGCCGATTCCCTGACGACGCGTGGAGTGCCTCGCCGATCTCCATGCCAAGGCCTGGAGTGACCCAGCCGATTAACCTGCCGACCATGGAGGGCCTGGCCGATCCCCTGCTAGCTGATAACCCGCCAATACGTGCCTGGCCGATCTCCCTGCCAAGGCCTGGAGTGCCCAGCCGATCCCCTGCCGAGGCGTGGAATGCCTAGCCGATTCCCCTCCCAGCTGATAACCCGCCAATAAATTAAATGCCTGACCGATCTCCCTGCCAATGCCTGGAGTGCCCGGCCGACCCCCTGACGACGCCTGGGTGCCCGGCCGATTCCCCTGCGAGGCGTGGAGTGCCCAGCCGATTCCCCTACCGACGCGTGGAGGGCCTGGCCGATACCCTGCTAGCTGATAATCCGCTAATACATGACTTGACGATCTCCCTGCCAAGGCCTGGAGTGCCTGGCCGACCCCCTGTCCAGGCGTGGAGTGCCCAGTCGATTCCCCTGACGACGCATTGAGTGCCTAGCCGATTCCCCCACCCAGCTGATAGCCCGCCAATAAATTAAATGCCTGACCGAACTCCCTGCCAATGCCTGGAGTGCCCGGCCGACCCCCTGACGAGGCCTGGATTGCCCAGCCGATTCCCCTGCGAGGCCTAGATTTTCCAAGCCGATTCCCCTGCGAGGCGTGGAGTGCCCAGCCGATTCCCCTACCGCCGCGTGGAGGGCCTGGCCGATCCCCTGCCTGAAATGATTGCCCGCCAATTTTCCGATCACCCTGCCAAGGCCTGGAGTGCCCAGCCGATCCCCCTGACGAGGCGTGGAGTGCCCAGCCGATTCTCCTGCCGACGCGTGGAGTGCCTGGCCGATTCTCCTGCCAGCTGATAACCCGCCAATACATGATATGCCTGCCCAATCTCCCTGCCAATGCCTGGGGTGCCCGGCCGACCCCCTGCCGAGGCGTGGAGTGCCCAGCTTATTCCCCTGCCGACACGTGGAAGGCCTGGCAGCTTTCCCTGCCAGCTTCTAGCCCGCCAATAAATGCTATGCCTGCCCGATCCTCCTGCCAATGCCTGGAATGCCCGGCTGATCCGCTTGCCGAGGCGTGGAGTGCCCGGCCGGTTCCCCTGCGAGTCGTGGAGTGCCCAGCCGATTTCCCTGCCGACGCGTGGAGTGCCTAGCCGATTTCCTTGCCAGGTGATAAACCGCCAATAAATGACAAGCCGGCCCGATCTCCTGCCAAGGCTTGGAGTGCCCGGACGACCCTCCTGCCGAGGCGTGGAGTGCCCAGCCGATTCCCCTGCCGACGCGTTGAGTGCCTAGCCGATTCCCCACCCAGCTGATAGCCCGCCAATAAATTAAATGCCTGACCGATCTCCCTGCCAATGCCTGGAGTGCCCGGCCGACCCCCTGACGAAGCCTGGATTGCCCAGCCGATTCTCCTGCGAGGCGTGGAGTGCCCAGCCGATTCCCCTACCGACGCGTGGAGGGCCTGGCTGATCCCCTGCTAGCTGTTAACCCGCCAATACGTGCCTGGCCGATCTCCCTGCCATAGCCTGGAGTGACCGGCCGACCCCTGACGAGGCGTGGAGTGCCCAGCCGATTCCCCTGCCGACGCATAGAGGGCCTGGCCGATCCGCTGCTAGCTGATAACCCGCCAATAAATGATATGCCCGCCCGATCTCCCTGCCAAGGCCTGGAGTTCCCGGCCGACCGCCCTGACGAGGCGTGGAGTGCCCAGCCGATTTCCTTGCCGACGCGTGGAGTGCCTGGCCGATCCCCTGCCGAGGAGTCGAGTGCCCAGCCGATTCCCCTACCGACGCGTGGAAGGCCTGGCCGATCCCCTGCCAGCTGATAACCGGCCAATAAATTATATGCCTGCCCGATCTCCATGCCAAGACCTGGAGTGCCCGGCCGATTCCGCAGCCGAGGTGGGAGTGCCTATCCGTATTCCCTGCAAACTGAAAA
This sequence comes from Drosophila parabipectinata, assembly GCA_018153455.1. NCBI lineage: Eukaryota > Metazoa > Arthropoda > Insecta > Diptera > Drosophilidae > Drosophila > Drosophila parabipectinata. Next base: position 408,016 of record JAECYA010000362.1, on the reverse strand, counting down.
CCCTGCCGAGACGTGAAGAGCCTGGCCGATCCCCTGCTGGATATACCGCCAATACGTGAAGTGTCTGGCCGATCTCCCTGCCATAGCCTGGAGTGCCCGGACGATCCCCCCTGCCGAGGCGTGGAGAGCGCAGCCGATTCCCCTGACGACGCGTGGAGTGCCTGGCCGATTCCCTTGCCAGCTGATAACCCGCCAATAAATGACAAGCCGGCCCGATCTCCCTGCCAAGGCTTGGAGTGCCCGGACGACCCTCCTGCCGAGGCGTGGAGTGCCCAGCCGATTCCCCTGCCGACGCGTTGAGTGCCTAGCCGATTCCCCACCCAGCTGATAGCCCGCCAATAAATTAAATGCCTGACCGAACTCCCTGCCAATGCCTGGAGTGCCCGGCCGACCCCCTGACGAGGCCTGGATTGCCCAGCCGATTCTCCTGCGAGGCCTAGATTTTCCAGCCGATTCTCCTGCGAGGCGTGGAGTGCCCAGCCGATTCCCCTACCGCCGCGTGGAGGGCCTGGCCGATCCCCTGCCAGCTGTTAGCCCGCCAATACTTGCCTGGCCGATCACCCCTGCCAAGGCCTGGAGTGCCCAGCCGATCCCCCTGACGAGGCGTGGAGTGCCCAGCCGATTCCCCTGCCGACGCGTGGAGTGCCTGGCCGATTCTTCTGCCAGCTGATAACCCGCCAATACATGATATGCCTGCCCAATCTCCCTGCCAATGCCTGGGGTGCCCGGCCGACCCCCCTGCCGAGGCGTGGAGTGCCCAGCTGATTCCCCTGCCGACACGTGGAAGGCCTGGCAGCTTTCCCTGCCAGCTTCTAGCCCGCCAATAAATGCTATGCCTGCCCGATCCTCCTGCCAATGCCTGGAATGCCCGGCTGATCCGCTTGCCGAGGCCTGGAGTGCCTGGCCGATTCCCCTGCCGAGGCGTGGAGTACCCAGACGATTCCCCTGCCGACGCGTGGAGTGTCTAGCCGATTCCCCTGCCAGCTGATAACCCGCCAATAAATTATATGGCGGCCCGATCTCCCTGCCAATGCCTGGAGTGCCCAGCCGATCCCCCTGCCGACGCGTGGAATGCCCAGACGATTTCCCTGCCATCGCGTGGAGTGCCTGGCCGATCCCCTGACAGCTGGTAACCCTCCAATACGTGCCTGGCCGATCTCCCTGCCAATGCCTGGAGTGCCCGGCCGACCTCCCTGACGAGGCCTGGAGTGACCGGCCGATTCCCCTGCGAGGCGTGGAGTGCCCAGCCGATTCCCCTACCGACGCGTGGAGGGCCTGGGCGATCCCCTGCTAGGTGATAACCCGCCAATAAATGATATGCCGGCCCGATCTTACTGCCAAGGCCTGGAGTGCCCGGCCGACCCCCGACGAGGCGTGGAGTGCCCAGCCGATTCCCCTGCCGACACGTGGAGGGCCTGGCAGCTTTCCCTGACAGCTTGTAACCCGCCAATAAATGCTATGCCTGTTCGATCTCCCTGTCAATACCTGGAGTGCCCGGCCGGCCCCCCTGACGAGGCCTGGAGTGCCAGCCGATTCCCCTGCGAGGCGTGGAGTGCCCAGCCGATTTCCCTACCGACGCGTGGAGGGCCTGGCCGGTCCCCTGCTAGCTGATAACCCGCTAGTACGTCTCTGGACGATCTCCCTGCCAAGGCCTGGAGTGCCCGGCCGACCCCCCTGACCAGGCGTGGAGTGCCCAGCCGATTCCCCTGCCGAATCGTGGAGTGCCTAGCCGATTCCCTGCCAGCTGATAACCCGCCAATAAATGATATGGCGGCCCGATCTCCCTGCCAATGCCTGGAGTGCCCGGCCGATCCCGCAGCCGAGGTGAGCCTGCCCATCCGTATACCCTGCAAGCTGAAACCTCTGCCGAGACGTGAAGAGCCTGCCCGATCCCCTCCCAGTTGATAAACCGCCTATACGAGAAGTGCCTGGCTGATCTCCCTGCCAAGGCCTGGAATGCCCGGTTTATCCGCTTGTCGAGGCGTGGAGTGCCCAGCCGATTCTTCTGCCGACGCGTGGAGTGCCTGGCCGATTCCCTTGCCAGCTGATAACCCGCCAATAAATGACAAGCCGGCCCGATCTCCCTGCCAAGGCTTGGAGTGCCCGGACGACCCTCCTGCCGAGGCGTGGAGTGCCCAGCCGATTCCCCTGCCGACGCGTTGAGTGCCTAGCCGATTCCCCACCCAGCTGATAGCCCGCCAATAAATTAAATGCCTGACCGATCTCCCTGCCAATGCCTGGAGTTCCCGGCCGACCGCCCTGACGAGGCGTGGAGTGCCCAGCCGATTTCCTTGCCGACGCGTGGAGTGCCTGGCCGATCCCCTGCCGAGGAGTCGAGTGCCCAGCCGATTCCCCCTACCGACGCGTCGAAGGCCTGGCCGATCCCCTGCCAGCTGATAACCGGCCAATAAATTATATGCCTGCCCGATCTCCATGCCAAGACCTGGAGTGCCCGGCCTATCCCGCAGCCGAGGTGGGAGTGCCCATCCGTATTCCTTGCAAGCTGAAAACCCTGCCGAGACGTGAAGAGCCTGGCCGATCCCCTGCTGGATATACCGCCAATACGTGAAGTGTCTGGCCGATCTCCCTGCCATAGCCAGGAGTGCCCGGACGATCCCCTGCCGAGGCGTGGAGAGCGCAGCCGATTCCTCTGACGACGCGTGGAGTGCCTGGCCGATTCCCTTGCCAGCTGATAACCCGCCAATAAATGATATGCCTGCCCCATCTCCCCGCCAATGCCTGGAGTGCCCAGCTGATCCCCCTGCCGAGGCGTTGAGTGCCTAGCCGATTCCCCTGCTATCTGATAACCGCCAATACGTGCTTGACCGATCTCCCTGCCAAGTGCCCAGCCGACCCCCAGACGAGGCGTGGGTGCCCGGCCGATCCCCCTGCGGAGACGTGGAGTGCCTAGCCGATTCCCCTGCCAGCTGATAACCCGCCAATAAATGATATGCCTGCCTGATCTCCCTGCCAATGCCTGGAGTGCCCGGCCGATCCCCCTGCCGAGGCGTGGATTGCCTAGCTGAGGCCTGGCAGCTTTCCCTGCCAGCTTGTAACCCGCCAATATATGCTATGCCTGCCCGATCTCCCTGCCAAAGCCTGGAATGCCCGGCCGACCCCCTGACGAGGCCTGGAGTGCCCGGCCAATACCCCTGCGAGGCGTGGAGTGCCCAGCCGATCCCCCTGCGGAGACGTGGAGTGCCTAGCCGATTCCCCTGCCAGCTGATAACCCGCCAGTAAATGATATGCCTGCCTGATCTCCCTGCCAATGCCTGGAGTGCCCGGCCGATCCCCCTGCCGAGGCGTGGATTGCCTAGCTGAGGCCTGGCAGCTTTCCCTGCCAGCTTGTAACCCGCCAATATATGCTATGCCTGCCCGATCTCCCTGCCAAAGCCTGGAATGCCCGGCCGACCCCCCTGACGAGGCCTGGAGTGCCCGGCCAATACCCCTGCGAGGCGTGGAGTGCCCAGCCGATTCCCCTGTCCAGGCGTGGAGTGCCCAGTCGATTCCCCTGACGACGCGTTGAGTGCCTAGCCGATTCCCCACCCAGCTGATAGCCCGTCAATAAATTAAATGCCTGACCGAACTCCCTGCCAATGCCTGGAGTGCCCGGCCGACCCCCTGACGAGGCCTGGATTGCCCAGCCGATTCTCCTGCGAGGCCTGGATTTCCCAGCCGATTCTCCTGCGAGGCGTGGAATGCCCAGCCGATTCCCCTATCGCCGCGTGGAGGGCCTGGCCGATCCCCTGCTAGCTGTTAGCCCGCCAATACTTGCCTGGCCGATCACCCTGCCAAGGCCTGGAGTGCCTAGCCGATTCCCCACCCAGCTGATAGCCCGCCAATAAATTAAATGCCTGACCGAACTCCCTGCCAATGCCTGGAGTGCCCGGTCGACCCCCCTGACGAGGCCTGGATTGCCCAGCCGATTCTCCTGCGAGGCGTGGAGTGCCCAGCCGATTCCCCTACCGACGCGTGGAGGGCCTGGCTGATCCCCTGCTAGCTGTTAACCCGCCAATACGTGCCTGGCCGATCTCCCTGCCATAGCCTGGAGTGACCGGCCGACCCCCTGACGAGGCGTGGAGTGCCCAGCCGATTCCCCTGCCGACGCATAGAGGGCCTGGCCGATCCGCTGCTAGCTGATAACCCGCCAATAAATGATATGCCCGCCCGATCTCCCTGCCAAGGCCTGGAGTTCCCGGCCGACCGCCCTGACGAGGCGTGGAGTGCCCAGCCGATTTCCCTTGCCGACGCGTGGAGTGCCTGGCCGATCCCCTGCCGAGGAGTCGAATGCCCAGCCGATTCCCCTACCGACGCGTGGAAGGCCTGGCCGATCCCCTGCCAGCTGATAACCGGCCAATAAATTATATGCCTGCCCGATCTCCATGCCAAGACCTGGAGTGCCCGGCCGACCCCCCTGACAAGGCGTGGAGTGCCCAGCCGATTCCCCTGCCGACGCATAGAGGGCCTGGCCGATCCGCTGCTAGCTGATAACCCGCCAATAAATGATATGCCCGCCCGATCTCCCTGCCAAGGCCTGGAGTTCCCGGCCGACCGCCCTGACGAGGCGTGGAGTGCCCAGCCGATTTCCTTGCCGACGCGTGGAGTGCCTGGCCGATCCCCTGCCAAGGCCTGGAGTGCCCGGACGACCCTCCCGACGAGGCCTGAAGTGCACGGCCGATTCCCCTGCGAGGCGTGGAGTGCCCAGCCGATTCCCCTACCGACGCGTGGAGGGCCTGACCGATCCCCTGCTAGCTGATAACCCGCTAAAACGTGCCTGAACGATCTCCCTGCCAAGGCCTGGAGTGCCCGGACGACCCTCCTGCCGGGGCGTGGAGTGCCCAGCTGATTCCCCTGCCGACGCGTGGAGGGCCTGGGCGATCCCCTGCCAGCTTGTAACCCGCCAATAAATGATATGCCAGCCCGATATCCCTGCCAATGCCTGGAGTGCCCGGACGACCCTCCTGCCGGGGCGTGGAGTACCCAGCCGATTCCCCTGCCGACGCGTTGAGTACCTAGCCGATTCCCCTCCCATTTGATAACCCGCCAATACGTGAAGTTCCTGGCCGATCTCCCTGCCAAGGACTGGAATGCCCGGCCGACCCCCTGACGAGGCCTGGAGTGCCCGGCCGATTCCCCTGCGAGGCGTGGAGTGCCCAGCCGATTCCCCTACCGACGCGTGGAGGGCCTGGCCGATCCCCTGCTAGCTGATAACCCGCCAATAAATGATATGCCGGCCCGATCTAACTGCCAAGGCCTGGAGTGCCCGGCCGACCCCCATGACGAGGCGTGGAGTGCCTAGCCGATTTCCCTGCCAACGCGTGGAGTGCCTGGCCGATCCCCTGCCAGCTGGTAACCCTTCAATACGTGAAGTGCCTGGCCGATCTTCATGCCACGGCCTGGAGTGCCTGGCCGATTCCACTGACGAGGCGTGGAAAGCCCAGCCGATTTCTCTGCCGACGCGTGGATGCCGGCCTATGCCGCAGCCGAGGTAGGAGTGCCATGCCGTATTCCCTGCAAGCTGATGCCCCTGCCGAGACGTAAAGAGCCTGGCCGATCCCATGCTAGTTGAAAACCCGCCAATACGTGAAGTGCCTGGCTTATATCCCTGCCAAAGCCTGGAGTGCCTGGCCGATTCCCCTGCCGAGGCGTGGAGTACCCAGACGATTCCCCTGCCGACGCGTGGAGTGTCTAGCCGATTCCCCTGCCAGCTGATAACCCGCCAATAAATGATATGGCGGCCCGATCTCCCTGCCAATGCCTGGAGTGCCCGGTCGACCCCCCTGACGAGGCCTGGAGTGCCCGGCCGATTCCCCTGCGAGGCGTGGAGTGCCCAGCCGATTCCCCTAACGACGCGTGGAGGGCCTGGCCGATCCTCTGCTAGCTGATAATCCGCTAATACGTGCCTCGACGATCTCCCTGCCAAGGCCTGGAGTGCCTGGCCGACCCCCTGAACAGGCGTGGAGTGCCCAGTCGATTCCCTGCCGACGCGTGAAGTGCCTAGCTGATTCCCTGCCAGCTGATAACCCGCTAATAAATGATAGGCCTGGCAGCTTTCCCTGCCAGCTTCTAGCCCGCCAATAAATGCTATGCCTGCCCGATCCTCCTGCCAATGCCTGGAATGCCCGTCTGATCCGCTTGCCGAGGCCTGGAGTGCCCGGCCGATTCCCCTGCGAGGCGTGGAGTGCCCAGCCGATTTCCTTGCCGACGCGTGGAGTGCCTGGCCGATCCCCTGCCGAGGAGTCGAGTGCCCAGCCGATTCCCCTACCGACGCGTGGAAGGCCTGGCCGATCCCCTGCCAGCTGATAACCGGCCAATAAATTATATGCCTGCCCGATCTCCATGCCAAGACCTGGAGTGCCCGGCCGATTCCGCAGCCGAGGTGGGAGTGCCTATCCGTATTCCCTGCAAACTGAAACCCCTGCCGAGACGTGAAGAGCCTGGCCGATCCCCTCCCAGTTGATAAACCGCCAATACGTGAAGTGCCTGGTCGATTTCCCTGCCATGGCCTGGAATGCCGGCCGATCCGCTTGCCGAGGCGTGGAGTGCCCAGCCGATTCCCATGCCGAAGCGTGGACTGCTTGGCCGATTCCCTTGCCAGCTGATAACCCGCCAATAAATGATATGCCTACCCGATCTCCCCGCCAATGCCTGGAGTGCCCAGCCGATCCCCCTGCCGAGGCGTTGAGTGCCTAGCCGATCCCCCTGCGGAGACGTGGAGTGCCTAGCCGATTCCCCTGCCAGCTGATAACCCGCCAATAAATGATATGCCTGCCTGATCTCCCTGCCAATGCCTGGAGTGCCCGGCCGATCCCCCTGCCGAGGCGTGGATTGCCTAGCTGAGGCCTGGCAGCTTTCCCTGCCAGCTTGTAACCCGCCAATAAATGCTATGCCTGCCCGATCTCCCTGCCAAAGCCTGGAATGCCCGGCCGACCCCCTGACGAGGCCTGGAGTGCCCGGCCAATACCCCTGCGAGGCGTGGAGTGCCCAGCCGATTCCCCTACCGACGCGTGGAGGGCCTGGCCGATCCCCTGCCAGCTGATAACCGGCCAATAAATGAAATGCCTGCCCGATCTCCCTGCCAAGACCTGGAGTGCCCGGCCGATCCCGCAGCCGAGATGGGAGTGCCCATCCGTATTCCCTGCAAGCTGAAACCCCTGCCGAGACGTGAAGAGCCTGGCCGATCCCCCCCCAGTTGATAAACCGCCTATACGTGAAGTGCCTGCCAAGGCCTGGAATGCCCGGCCGATCCGCTTGCCGAGGCATGGAGTGCCCGGCCGATCCGCTTGCCGAGGCGTGGAGTGCCCAGCCGATTCCCCTGCCGACGCGTGGAGTGCCTGGCCGATCCCCTGCTAGCTGATAACCGGCCAATTAATGATATGCCTGCCCGATCTCCCTGCCAAGACCTGGAGTGCCCGGCCGATCCCGCAGCCGAGGTGGGAGTGCCCATCCGTATTCCTTGCAAGCTGAAAACCCTGCCGAGACGTGAAGAGCCTGGCCGATCCCCTGCTGGATATACCGCCAATACGTGAAGTGTCTGGCCGATCTCCCTGCCATAGCCTGGAGTGCCCGGACGATCCCCCTGCCGAGGCGTGGAGAGCGCAGCCGATTCCCCTGACGACGCGTGGAGTGCCTCGCCGATCTCCATGCCAAGGCCTGGAGTGCCCGTCCGATTCCCCTGCGAGGCGCGGAGTGCCCAGCCGATTAACCTGCTGACGCATGGAGGGCCTGGCCGATCCCCTGCTAGCAGATAACCCCCCCAATACGTGCCTGGCCGATCTCCCTGCCAAGGCCTGGAGTGCCCAGCCGATCCCCCTGCCGAGGCGTGGGATGCCCAGACGATTCCCCTGCCGACGCGTGGAGTGCCTAGCCGATTCCCCTCCACCTGATAACCCGCCAATAAATTAAATGCCTGACCGATCTCCCTGCCAATGCCTGGAGTGCCCGGCCGACCCCCCTGACGACGCCTGGAGTGCCCGGCCGATTCCCCTGCGAGGTGTGGAGTGCCCAGCCGATTCCCCTACCGACGCGTGGAGGGCCTGGCCGATCCCCTGCTAGCTGATAATCCGCTAATACATGCCTTGACGATCTCCCTGCCAAGGCCTGGAGTGCCTGGCCGACCCCCTGTCCAGGCGTGGAGTGCCCAGTCGATTCCCCTGACGACGCGTTGAGTGCCTAGCCGAGTCCCCACCCAGCTGATAGCCAGTCAATAAAATAAATGCCTGACCGAACTCCCTGCCAATGCCTGGAGTGCCCGGCCGACCGCCCTGACGAGGCGTGGAGTGCCCAGCCGATTTCCTTGCCGACGCGTGGAGTGCCTGGCCGATCCCCTGACAGCTGGTAACCCTCCAATACGTGCCTGGCCGATCTCCCTGCCAATGCCTGGAGTGCCCGGCCGACCTCCCTGACGAGGCCTGGAGTGACCGGCCGATTCCCCTGCGAGGCGTGGAGTGCCCAGCCGATTCCCCTACCGACGCGTGGAGGGCCTGGGCGATCCCCTGCTAGGTGATAACCCGCCAATAAATGATATGCCGGCCCGATCTTACTGCCAAGGCCTGGAGTGCCCGGCCGACCCCCCGACGAGGCGTGGAGTGCCCAGCCGATTCCCCTGCCGACACGTGGAGGGCCTGGCAGCTTTCCCTGACAGCTTGTAACCCGCCAATAAATGCTATGCCTGTTCGATCTCCCTGTCAATACCTGGAGTGCCCGGCCGGCCCCCCTGACGAGGCCTGGAGTGCCAGCCGATTCCCCTGCGAGGCGTGGAGTGCCCAGCCGATTTCCCTACCGACGCGTGGAGGGCCTGGCCGGTCCCCTGCTAGCTGATAACCCGCTAGTACGTCTCTGGACGATCTCCCTGCCAAGGCCTGGAGTGCCCGGCCGACCCCCTGACCAGGCGTGGAGTGCCCAGCCGATTCCCCTGCCGACTCGTGGAGTGCCTAGCCGATTCCCTGCCAGCTGATAACCCGCCAATAAATGATATGGCGGCCCGATCTCCCTGCCAATGCCTGGAGTGCCCGGCCGACCCCGCAGCCGAGGTGAGCCTGCCCATCCGTATACCCTGCAAGCTGAAACCTCTGCCGAGACGTGAAGAGCCTGCCCGATCCCCTCCCAGTTGATAAACCGCCTATACGAGAAGTGCCTGGCTGATCTCCCTGCCAAGGCCTGGAATGCCCGGTTTATCCGCTTGTCGAGGCGTGGAGTGCCCAGCCGATTCTTCTGCCGACGCGTGGAGTGCCTGGCCGATTCCCTTGCCAGCTGATAACCCGCCAATAAATGACAAGCCGGCCCGATCTCCCTGCCAAGGCTTGGAGTGCCCGGACGACCCTCCTGCCGAGGCGTGGAGTGCCCAGCCGATTCCCCTGCCGACGCGTTGAGTGCCTAGCCGATTCCCCACCCAGCTGATAGCCCGCCAATAAATTAAATGCCTGACCGATCTCCCTGCCAATGCCTGGAGTTCCCGGCCGACCGCCCTGACGAGGCGTGGAGTGCCCAGCCGATTTCCTTGCCGACGCGTGGAGTGCCTGGCCGATCCCCTGCCGAGGAGTCGAGTGCCCAGCCGATTCCCCTACCGACGCGTGGAAGGCCTGGCCGATCCCCTGCCAGCTGATAACCGGCCAATAAATTATATGCCTGCCCGATCTCCATGCCAAGACCTGGAGTGCCCGGCCTATCCCGCAGCCGAGGTGGGAGTGCCCATCCGTATTCCTTGCAAGCTGAAAACCCTGCCGAGACGTGAAGAGCCTGGCCGATCCCCTGCTGGATATACCGCCAATACGTGAAGTGTCTGGCCGATCTCCCTGCCATAGCCAGGAGTGCCCGGACGATCCCCTGCCGAGGCGTGGAGAGCGCAGCCGATTCCTCTGACGACGCGTGGAGTGCCTGGCCGATTCCCTTGCCAGCTGATAACCCGCCAATAAATGATATGCCTGCCCCATCTCCCCGCCAATGCCTGGAGTGCCCAGCTGATCCCCCTGCCGAGGCGTTGAGTGCCTAGCCGATTCCCCTGCTATCTGATAACCGCCAATACGTGCTTGACCGATCTCCCTGCCAAGTGCCCAGCCGACCCCCCAGACGAGGCGTGGAGTGCCCGGCCGATCCCCCTGCGGAGACGTGGAGTGCCTAGCCGATTCCCCTGCCAGCTGATAACCCGCCAATAAATGATATGCCTGCCTGATCTCCTGCCAATGCCTGGAGTGCCCGGCCGATCCCCCTGCCGAGGCGTGGATTGCCTAGCTGAGGCCTGGCAGCTTTCCCTGCCAGCTTGTAACCCGCCAATAAATGCTATGCCTGCCCGATCTCCCTGCCAAAGCCTGGAATGCCCGGCCGACCCCCTGACGAGGCCTGGAGTGCCCGGCCAATACCCCCTGCGAGGCGTGGAGTGCCCAGCCGATCCCCTGCGGAGACGTGGAGTGCCTAGCCGATTCCCCTGCCAGCTGATAACCCGCCAGTAAATGATATGCCTGCCTGATCTCCCTGCCAATGCCTGGAGTGCCCGGCCGATCCCCTGCCGAGGCGTGGATTGCCTAGCTGAGGCCTGGCAGCTTTCCCTGCCAGCTTGTAACCCGCCAATATATGCTATGCCTGCCCGATCTCCCTGCCAAAGCCTGGAATGCCCGGCCGACCCCCTGACGAGGCCTGGAGTGCCCGGCCAATACCCCTGCGAGGCGTGGGAGTGCCCAGCCGATTCCCCTGTCCAGGCGTGGAGTGCCCAGTCGATTCCCCTGACGACGCGTTGAGTGCCTAGCCGATTCCCCACCCAGCTGATAGCCCGTCAATAAATTAAATGCCTGACCGAACTCCCTGCCAATGCCTGGAGTGCCCGGCCGACCCCCCTGACGAGGCCTGGATTGCCCAGCCGATTCTCCTGCGAGGCCTGGATTTCCCAGCCGATTCTCCTGCGAGGCGTGGAATGCCCAGCCGATTCCCCTATCGCCGCGTGGAGGGCCTGGCCGATCCCCTGCTAGCTGTTAGCCCGCCAATACTTGCCTGGCCGATCACCCTGCCAAGGCCTGGAGTGCCTAGCCGATTCCCCACCCAGCTGATAGCCCGCCAATAAATTAAATGCCTGACCGAACTCCCTGCCAATGCCTGGAGTGCCCGGTCGACCCCCCTGACGAGGCCTGGATTGCCCAGCCGATTCTCCTGCGAGGCGTGGAGTGCCCAGCCGATTCCCCTACCGACGCGTGGAGGGCCTGGCTGATCCCCTGCTAGCTGTTAACCCGCCAATACGTGCCTGGCCGATCTCCCTGCCATAGCCTGGAGTGACCGGCCGACCCCCCTGACGAGGCGTGGAGTGCCCAGCCGATTCCCCTGCCGACGCATAGAGGGCCTGGCCGATCCGCTGCTAGCTGATAACCCGCCAATAAATGATATGCCCGCCCGATCTCCCTGCCAAGGCCTGGAGTTCCCGGCCGACCGCCCTGACGAGGCGTGGAGTGCCCAGCCGATTTCCTTGCCGACGCGTGGAGTGCCTGGCCGATCCCCTGCCAAGGCCTGGAGTGCCCGGACGACCCTCCCGACGAGGCCTGAAGTGCACGGCCGATTCCCCTGCGAGGCGTGGAGTGCCCAGCCGATTCCCCCTACCGACGCGTGGAGGGCCTGACCGATCCCCTGCTAGCTGATAACCCGCTAAAACGTGCCTGAACGATCTCCCTGCCAAGGCCTGGAGTGCCCGGACGACCCTCCTGCCGGGGCGTGGAGTGCCCAGCTGATTCCCCTGCCGACGCGTGGAGGGCCTGGGCGATCCCCTGCCAGCTTGTAACCCGCCAATAAATGATATGCCAGCCCGATATCCCTGCCAATGCCTGGAGTGCCCGGACGACCCTCCTGCCGGGGCGTGGAGTACCCAGCCGATTCCCCTGCCGACGCGTTGAGTACCTAGCCGATTCCCCTCCCATTTGATAACCCGCCAATACGTGAAGTTCCTGGCCGATCTCCCTGCCAAGGACTGGAATGCCCGGCCGACCCCCTGACGAGGCCTGGAGTGCCCGGCCGATTCCCCTGCGAGGCGTGGAGTGCCCAGCCGATTCCCCTACCGACGCGTGGAGGGCCTGGCCGATCCCCTGCTAGCTGATAACCCGCCAATAAATGATATGCCGGCCCGATCTAACTGCCAAGGCCTGGGTGCCCGGCCGACCCCCCATGACGAGGCGTGGAGTGCCTAGCCGATTTCCCTGCCAACGCGTGGAGTGCCTGGCCGATCCCCTGCCAGCTGGTAACCCTTCAATACGTGAAGTGCCTGGCCGATCTTCATGCCACGGCCTGGAGTGCCTGGCCGATTCCACTGACGAGGCGTGGAAAGCCCAGCCGATTTCTCTGCCGACGCGTGGATGCCGGCCTATGCCGCAGCCGAGGTAGGAGTGCCATGCCGTATTCCCTGCAAGCTGATGCCCCTGCCGAGACGTAAAGAGCCTGGCCGATCCCATGCTAGTTGAAAACCCGCCAATACGTGAAGTGCCTGGCTTATATCCCTGCCAAAGCCTGGAGTGCCTGGCCGATTCCCCTGCCGAGGCGTGGAGTACCCAGACGATTCCCCTGCCGACGCGTGGAGTGTCTAGCCGATTCCCCTGCCAGCTGATAACCCGCCAATAAATGATATGGCGGCCCGATCTCCCTGCCAATGCCTGGAGTGCCCGGTCGACCCCCTGACGAGGCCTGGAGTGCCCGGCCGATTCCCCTGCGAGGCGTGGAGTGCCCAGCCGATTCCCCTAACGACGCGTGGAGGGCCTGGCCGATCCTCTGCTAGCTGATAATCCGCTAATACGTGCCTAGACGATCTCCCTGCCAAGGCCTGGAGTGCCTGGCCGACCCCCTGAACAGGCGTGGAGTGCCCAGTCGATTCCCTGCCGACGCGTGAAGTGCCTAGCTGATTCCCTGCCAGCTGATAACCCGCTAATAAATGATAGGCCTGGCAGCTTTCCCTGCCAGCTTCTAGCCCGCCAATAAATGCTATGCCTGCCCGATCCTCCTGCCAATGCCTGGAATGCCCGTCTGATCCGCTTGCCGAGGCCTGGAGTGCCCGGCCGATTCCCCTGCGAGGCGTGGAGTGCCCAGCCGATTTCCTTGCCGACGCGTGGGAGTGCCTGGCCGATCCCCTGCCGAGGAGTCGAGTGCCCAGCCGATTCCCCTACCGACGCGTGGAAGGCCTGGCCGATCCCCTGCCAGCTGATAACCGGCCAATAAATTATATGCCTGCCCGATCTCCATGCCAAGACCTGGAGTGCCCGGCCGATTCCGCAGCCGAGGTGGGAGTGCCTATCCGTATTCCCTGCAAACTGAAACCCCTGCCGAGACGTGAAGAGCCTGGCCGATCCCCTCCCAGTTGATAAACCGCCAATACGTGAAGTGCCTGGTCGATTTCCCTGCCATGGCCTGGAATGCCGGCCGATCCGCTTGCCGAGGCGTGGAGTGCCCAGCCGATTCCCATGCCGAAGCGTGGACTGCTTGGCCGATTCCCTTGCCAGCTGATAACCCGCCAATAAATGATATGCCTACCCGATCTCCCCGCCAATGCCTGGAGTGCCCAGCCGATCCCCCTGCCGAGGCGTTGAGTGCCTAGCCGATCCCCCTGCGGAGACGTGGAGTGCCTAGCCGATTCCCCTGCCAGCTGATAACCCGCCAATAAATGATATGCCTGCCTGATCTCCCTGCCAATGCCTGGAGTGCCCGGCCGATCCCCCTGCCGAGGCGTGGATTGCCTAGCTGAGGCCTGGCAGCTTTCCCTGCCAGCTTGTAACCCGCCAATAAATGCTATGCCTGCCCGATCTCCCTGCCAAAGCCTGGAATGCCCGGCCGACCCCCTGACGAGGCCTGGAGTGCCCGGCCAATACCCCTGCGAGGCGTGGAGTGCCCAGCCGATTCCCCTACCGACGCGTGGAGGGCCTGGCCGATCCCCTGCCAGCTGATAACCGGCCAATAAATGAAATGCCTGCCCGATCTCCCTGCCAAGACCTGGAGTGCCCGGCCGATCCCGCAGCCGAGATGGGAGTGCCCATCCGTATTCCCTGCAAGCTGAAACCCCTGCCGAGACGTGAAGAGCCTGGCCGATCCCCTCCCAGTTGATAAACCGCCTATACGTGAAGTGCCTGCCAAGGCCTGGAATGCCCGGCCGATCCGCTTGCCGAGGCATGGAGTGCCCGGCCGATCCGCTTGCCGAGGCGTGGAGTGCCCAGCCGATTCCCCTGCCGACGCGTGGAGTGCCTGGCCGATCCCCTGCTAGCTGATAACCGGCCAATTAATGATATGCCTGCCCGATCTCCCTGCCAAGACCTGGAGTGCCCGGCCGATCCCGCAGCCGAGGTGGGAGTGCCCATCCGTATTCCTTGCAAGCTGAAAACCCTGCCGAGACGTGAAGAGCCTGGCCGATCCCCTGCTGGATATACCGCCAATACGTGAAGTGTCTGGCCGATCTCCCTGCCATAGCCTGGAGTGCCCGGACGATCCCCCTGCCGAGGCGTGGAGAGCGCAGCCGATTCCCCTGACGACGCGTGGAGTGCCTCGCCGATCTCCATGCCAAGGCCTGGAGTGCCCGTCCGATTCCCCTGCGAGGCGCGGAGTGCCCAGCCGATTAACCTGCTGACGCATGGAGGGCCTGGCCGATCCCCTGCTAGCAGATAACCCCCCAATACGTGCCTGGCCGATCTCCCTGCCAAGGCCTGGAGTGCCCAGCCGATCCCCCTGCCGAGGCGTGGGATGCCCAGACGATTCCCCTGCCGACGCGTGGAGTGCCTAGCCGATTCCCCTCCCACCTGATAACCCGCCAATAAATTAAATGCCTGACCGATCTCCCTGCCAATGCCTGGGTGCCCGGCCGACCCCCTGACGACGCCTGGAGTGCCCGGCCGATTCCCCTGCGAGGTGTGGAGTGCCCAGCCGATTCCCCTACCGACGCGTGGAGGGCCTGGCCGATCCCCTGCTAGCTGATAATCCGCTAATACATGCCTTGACGATCTCCCTGCCAAGGCCTGGAGTGCCTGGCCGACCCCCCTGTCCAGGCGTGGAGTGCCCAGTCGATTCCCCTGACGACGCGTTGAGTGCCTAGCCGATTCCCCACCCAGCTGATAGCCAGTCAATAAAATAAATGCCTGACCGAACTCCCTGCCAATGCCTGGAGTGCCCGGCCGACCGCCCTGACGAGGCGTGGAGTGCCCAGCCGATTTCCTTGCCGACGCGTGGAGTGCCTGGCCGATCCCCTGCCGAGGAGTCGAATGCCTAGCCGATTCCCCTACCGACGCGTGGAATGCCTGGCCGATCCCCTGCCAGCTGATAACCGGCCAATAAATTATATGCCTGCCCGATCTCCATGCCAAGACCTGGAGTGCCCGGCCGATTCCGCAGCCGAGGTGGGAGTGCCTATCCGTATTCCCTGCAAACTGAAACCCCTGCCGAGACGTGAAGAGCCTGGCCGATCCCCTCCCAGTTGATAAACCGCCAATACGTGAAGTGCCTGGTCGATCTCCCTGCCATGGCCTGGAATGCCGGCCGATCCGCTTGCCGAGGCGTGGAGTGCCCAGCCGATTCCCATGCCGAAGTGTGGACTGCCTGGCCGATTCCCTTGCCAGCTGATAACCCGCCAATAAATGATATGCCTGCCCGATCTCCCCGCCAATGCCTGGAGTGCCCAGCCGATCCCCCTGCCGAGGCGTTGAGTGCCTAGCCGATTCCCCTGCTATCTGATAACCGCCAATACGTGCTTGACCGATCTCCCTGCCAAGTGCCCAGCCGACCCCCCAGACGAGGCGTGGAGTGCCCAGCCGATCCCCCTGCGGAGACGTGGAGTGCCTAGCCGATTCCCCTGCCAGCTGATAACCCGCCAATAAATGATATGCCTGCCTGATCTCCCTGCCAATGCCTGGAGTGCCCGGCCGATCCCCCTGCCGAGGCGTGGATTGCCTAGCTGAGGCCTGGCAGCTTTCCCTGCCAGCTTGTAACCCGCCAATAAATGCTATGCCTGCCCGATCTCCCTGCCAAAGCCTGGAATGCCCGGCCGACCCCCCTGACGAGGCCTGGAGTGCCCGGCCAATACCACTGCGAGGCGTGGAGTGCCCAGCCGATTCCCCTACCGACGCGTGGAGGGCCTGGCCGATCCCCTGCCAGCTGATAACCGGCCAATAAATGAAATGCCTGCCAGATCTCCCTGCCAAGACCTGGAGTGCCCGGCCGATCCCGCAGCCGAGGTGGGAGTGCCCATCCGTATTCCTTGCAAGCTGAAAACCCTGCCGAGACGTGAAGAGCCTGGCCGATCCCCTGCTGGATATACCGCCAATACGTGAAGTGTCTGGCCGATCTCCCTGCCATAGCCTGGAGTGCCCGGACGATCCCCCTGCCGAGGCGTGGAGAGCGCAGTCGATTCCCCTGCCGACGCGTGGAGTGCCCAGCCGATTCTCCTGCGAGGCCTGGATTTCCCAGCCGATTCTCCTGCGAGGCGTGGAGTGCCCAGCCGATTCCCCTACCGCCGCGTGGAGGGCCTGGCCGATCCCCTGCTAGCTGTTAGCCCGCCAATACTTGCCTGGCCGATCACCCTGCCAAGGCCTGGAGTGCCCAGCCGATCCCCCTGACGAGGCGTGGAGTGCCCAGCCGATTCTCCTGCCGACACGTGGAGTGCCTGGCCGATTCTTCTGCCAGCTGATAACCCGCCAATACATGATATGCCTGCCCAATCTCCCTGCCAATGCCTGGGGTGCCCGGCCGACCCCCCTGCCGAGGCGTGGAGTGCCCAGCTGATTCCCCTGCCGACACGTGGAGTGCCCGGCCGATCCGCTTGCCGAGGCGTGGAGTGCCCAGCCGATTCCCCTGCCGACGCGTGGAGTGCCTGGCCGATCCCCTGCTAGCTGATAACCGGCCAATTAATGATATGCCTGCCCGATCTCCCTGCCAAGACCTGGAGTGCCCGGCCGATCCCGCAGCCGAGGTGGGAGTGCCCATCCGTATTCCTTGCAAGCTGAAAACCCTGCCGAGACGTGAAGAGCCTGGCCGATCCCCTGCTGGATATACCGCCAATACGTGAAGTGTCTGGCCGATCTCCCTGCCATAGCCTGGAGTGCCCGGACGATCCCCCTGCCGAGGCGTGGAGAGCGCAGCCGATTCCCCTGACGACGCGTGGAGTGCCTCGCCGATCTCCATGCCAAGGCCTGGAGTGCCCGTCCGATTCCTGGAGTGCCCATAGCCTGGAGTGCCCGGACGATCCCCCTGCCGAGGCGTGGAGAGCGCAGTCGATTCCCCTGCCGACGCGTGGAGTGCCCAGCCGATTCTCCTGCGAGGCCTGGATTTCCCAGCCGATTCTCCTGCGAGGCGTGGAGTGCCCAGCCGATTCCCCTACCGCCGCGTGGAGGGCCTGGCCGATCCCCTGCTAGCTGTTAGCCCGCCAATACTTGCCTGGCCGATCACCCTGCCAAGGCCTGGAGTGCCCAGCCGATCCCCCTGACGAGGCGTGGAGTGCCCAGCCGATTCTCCTGCCGACACGTGGAGTGCCTGGCCGATTCTTCTGCCAGCTGATAACCCGCCAATACATGATATGCCTGCCCAATCTCCCTGCCAATGCCTGGGGTGCCCGGCCGACCCCCCTGCCGAGGCGTGGAGTGCCCAGCTGATTCCCCTGCCGACACGTGGAAGGCCTGGCAGCTTTCCCTGCCAGCTTCTAGCCCGCCAATAAATGCTATGCCTGCCCGATCCTCCTGCCAATGCCTGGAATGCCCGGCTGATCCGCTTGCCGAGGCCTGGAGTGCCCGGCCGATTCCCCTGCGAGTCGTGGAGTGCCCAGCCGATTTCCCTGCCGACGCGTGGAGTGCCTAGCCGATTTCCTTGCCAGGTGATAAACCGCCAATAAATGACAAGCCGGCCCGATCTCCCTGCCAAGGCTTGGGTGCCCGGACGACCCTCCTGCCGAGGCGTGGAGTGCCCAGCCGATTTCCCTGACGACGCGTTGAGTGCCTAGCCGATTCCCCACCCAGCTGATAGCCCGCCAATAAATTAAATGCCTGACCGATCTCCCTGCCAATGCCTGGAGTGCCCGGCCGACCCCCCTGACGAAGCCTGGATTGCCCAGCCGATTCTCCTGCGAGGCGTGGAGTGCCCAGCCGATTCCCCTACCGACGCGTGGAGGGCCTGGCTGATCCCCTGCTAGCTGTTAACCCGCCAATACGTGCCTGGCCGATCTCCCTGCCATAGCCTGGAGTGACCGGCCGACCCCCCTGACGAGGCGTGGAGTGCCCAGCCGATTTCCCTGACGACGCGTTGAGTGCCTAGCCGATTCCCCACCCAGCTGATAGCCCGCCAATAAATTAAATGCCTGACCGAACTCCCTGCCAAGGCCTGGAGTTCCCGGCCGACCGCCCTGACGAGGCGTGGAGTGCCCAGCCGATTTCCTTGCCGACGCGTGGAGTGCCTGGCCGATCCCCTGCCGAGGAGTCGAGTGCCCAGCCGATTCCCCTACCGACGCGTGGAAGGCCTGGCCGATCCCCTGCCAGCTGATAACCGGCCAATAAATTATATGCCTGCCCGATCTCCATGCCAAGACCTGGAGTGCCCGGCCGATTCCGCAGCCGAGGTGGGAGTGCCTATCCGTATTCCCTGCAAACTGAAACCCCTGCCGAGACGTGAAGAGCCTGGCCGATCCCCTCCCAGTTGATAAACCGCCAATACGTGAAGTGCCTGGTCGATCTCCCTGCCATGGCCTGGAATGCCGGCCGATCCGCTTGCCGAGGCGTGGAGTGCCCAGCCGATTCCCATGCCGAAGCGTGGACTGCCTGGCCGATTCCCTTGCCAGCTGATAACCCGCCAATAAATGATATGCCTGCCCGATCTCCCCGCCAATGCCTGGAGTGCCCAGCCGATCCCCCTGCCGAGGCGTTGAGTGCCTAGCCGATTCCCCTGCTATCTGATAACCGCCAATACGTGCTTGACCGATCTCCCTGCCAAGTGCCCAGCCGACCCCCCAGACGAGGCGTGGAGTGCCCAGCCGATCCCCCTGCGGAATACGTGCCTGGCCGATCTCCCTGCCAAGGTCTGGAGTGCAAAGCCGATCCCCGCCATAAATGATATGCCTGCCAGATCACCCTGCCAATGCCTGGAGTGCCCGGCCGACCCCCCTGACTAGGCCTGGAGTGCCCGGCCGATTCCCCTGCGAGGCGTGGAGTGCCCAGCCGATTCCCCTACCGACGCGTGGAGGGCCTGGCCGATCGCCTGCTAGCTGATAACCCGCCAATACGTGCCTGGCCGATCTCCTTGCCAAGGCCGATCCGCTTGCCGAGGCGTGGAGTGCCCAGCCGATTCCCCTGCCGACGCATGGAGTGCCTGGCCGATTCCCCTGCCAGCTGATAACCCGCCAATATATAATATGCCTGCCCGATCTCCCTGCCAATGCCTGGAGTGCCCGGCCGATTCCCCGGCGAGGCGTGGAGTGCCCAGATGATTCCCCTGCCGACACGTGGAGGGCCTGGGCGATCTCCTGCTAGGTGATAACCCGCCAATACGTGCCTGGCCGATCTCCCTGCCAAGGTCTGGAGTGCCCAGCCGATCCCCCTGCCGAGGCGTGGAGTGCCCAGCCGATTCCCCTGCCGACGCGTGGAGTGCCTAGCCGATTCTTCTGCCAGCTGATAACCCGCTAATAAATCCTTTGCCTGCCCGATCTCCCTGCCAATACCTGGAGTGCCCCCCTGACGAGGCCTGGAGTGCCCGGCCGATTCCCCTGCGAGGCGTGGAGTGCCCAGCCGATTCCCCTACCGACGCGTGGAGGGCCTGGCCGATCCCCTGCAAGCTGATAACCCGCCAATACGTACCTGGCCGATCTCCCTGCCAAGGCCGATCCGCTTGCCAAGGCCTGGAGTGCCCGGCCGATTCCCCTGCCAGCTGATAACCCGCCAATTAATGATATGCCCGGCCGATCCCGCTGCCGAGGCATGGAGTGCCCAGATGATTCCCCTGCCGACACGTGGAGGGCCTGGGCGATCTCCTGCTAGGTGATAACCCACCAATACGTGCCTGGCCGATCTCCCTGCCAAGGTCTGGAGTGCCCAGCCGATCCCCCTGCCGAGGCGTGGAGTGCCCAGCCGATTCCCCTGCCGACGCGTGGAGTGCCTAGCCGATTCCCCTGCCAGCTGATAGCCCGCCAATATATGATATGCCGGACCGATCTCCCTGCCAAGGCCTGGAGTGCCCAACCGACCCCCCTGACGAGGCGTGGAGTGCCCTGCCGATTTCGCTGGCGACGCGTTGAGTGCCCGGCCGATCCCCCTGCCGAGGCGTCGAGTGCCCAGATGATTCCCCTGCCGACACGTGGAGGGCCTGGGCGATCTCCTGCTAGGCCCAGCCGATCCCCCTGCCGAGGCGTGGAGTGCCCAGCCGATTCCCCTGCCGATGCGTGGAGTGCCTAGCTGATTCCCTTGCCAGCTGATAGCCCGCCAATAAATAATATGCCTGACCGATCTCCCTGCCAATGCCTGGAGTGCCCGGCCGACCCCCCTGACGAGGCCTGGAGTGACCGGCCGATTCCCCTGCGAGGCGTGGAGTGCCCAGCCGATTCCCCTACCGACGCGTGGAGGGCCTGGCCGATCCAATGCTAGCTGATAACCCGCCAATACGTGCCTTGCCGATCTCCCTGCCATGGTCTGGAGTGCCCAGCCGATCCCCCTGCCGAGGCGTGGAGTGCCCAGCCGATTCCCCTGCCGACGCGTAGAGTGCCTAGCTGATTCTCCTGCCAGCTGATAGCCCGCCAATAAATGATATGCCGGACCGATCTCCCTGCCAAGGCCTGGAGTGCCCAACCGACCCCCCTGACGAGGCGTAGAGTGCCCAGCCGATTTCGCTGCCGACGCGTTGAGTGCATGGCCGATTCCCCTGCCAGCTGATAACCCGCTAATAAATGCTTTGCCTGCCCGATCTCCCTGCCAATACCTGGAGTGCCCCGCCGACCCCCCTGAAGAGGCCTGGAGTGCCCGGCCGATTCCCCTGCGAGGCGTGGAGTGCCCAGCCGATTCCCCTACCGACGCGTGGAGACCTGGCCGATCCCCTGCTAGCTGATAGCCCGCCAATACGTGCCTGGCCGATCTCCCTGCCAAGGCCGATCTCCCTGCCAAGGCCGATCTCCCTGCCAAGGCCGATCCGTTTGCCGAGGCGTGGAGTGCCCGGCCGATCCCCCTGCCGAGGCGTGGAGTGCCCAGCTGATTCCCCTGCCGACAAGTGGAGGGCCTGGCAGCTTTCCCTGCCAGCTTGTAACCCGCAAATAAATGCTATGTCTGCCCGATCTCCCTGCCAAGACCTGGAGGGCCAAGCCGATTTCCCTGCCGAGGCGTGGAGTGCCCAGCCGATTCCGCTGCCGACGCGCTGATGCAGGCCAATGCCGCAGCCGAGGTGGGAGTGCGAATCCGTATTCCGTGCAAGCTGATTCCCCTGTCGAGACGTTAAGAGCCTTGCCGATTCCCTCCCAGTTGATAACCCGCCAATAATTGAAATGCCTGCCCGATGTCCCTGCCAAGACCTCGATTGCCCAGGTGATCCCACAGCCGAGGTTGGAGTGCCAACCCGTATTCCCTGCAAGCTGAAAACCCTGCCGAGACGTGAAGAGCCTGGCCGATTCCCTCCCAGTTGATAACCGGCCAATACGTGAAGTGCCTGGCCGACCTCCATGCCACGGCCTGGAGTGCCCAGCCGATTTCTCTGCCGACGCGTGGATGCCGGCCGATGCCGCAGCCGAGGTGGGAGTGCCAAGCCGTATTCCCTGCAAGCTGATGCCCCTGCCAAGACGTAAAGAGCCTGGCCGATCCCATGCTAGTTGATAACCCGCCAATACTTGAAGTGCCTGGCCGATATCCCTGCCAAAGCCTGGAGTGCCTGGCCGATTCCCCTGCCGAGGCGTGGAGTACCCAGACGATTCCCCTGCCGACGCGTGGAATGTCTAGCCGATTCCCCTGCCAGCTGATAACCCGCCAATAAATAATATGCCGGCCCGATCTCCCTGCCAAGGCTTGGAGTGCCCGGACGACCCTCCTGCCGAGGCGTGGAGTGCCCAGCCGATTCCCTGCCGACGCGTGGAGTGCCTAGCCGATTCCCCCGCCAGCTGATAACCCGCCAATAAATGATATGCCTGACCGATCTCCCTGCCAATGCCTGGAGTGCCCGGCCGACCCCCCTGACGAGGCCTGGAGTGCCCGGCCGATTCCCCTGCGAGGCGTGGAGTGCCCAGCCGATTCCCCTACCGACGCGTGGAGACCTGGCCGATCCCCTGCTAGCTGATAGCCCGCCAATACGTGCCTGGCCGATCTCCCTGCCAAGGCCGATCCGTTTGCCGAGGCGTGGAGTGCCCGGCCGATCCCCCTGCCGAGGCGTGGAGTGCCCAGCTGATTCCCCTGCCGACAAGTGGAGGGCCTGGCAGCTTTCCCTGCCAGCTTGTAACCCGTAAATAAATGCTATGTCTGCCCGATCTCCCTGCCAAGACTGGATTTCCCTGCCGAGGCTGGAGTGCCCAGCCGATTCCGCTGCCGACGCGCTGATGCAGGCCAATGCCGCAGCCGAGGTGGGAGTGCGAATCCGTATTCCGTTCAAGCTGATTCCCCTGTCGAGACGTTAAGAGCCTTGCCGATTCCCTCCCAGTTGATAACCCGCCAATAATTGAAATGCCTGCCCGATGTCCCTGCCAAGACCTCGATTGCCCAGGTGATCCCACAGCCGAGGTTGGAGTGCCAACCCGTATTCCCTGCAAGCTGAAAACCCTGCCGAGACGTGAAGAGCCTGGCCGATTCCCTCCCAGTTGATAACCGGCCAATACGTGAAGTGCCTGGCCGATCTCCATGCCACGGCCTGGAGTGCCCAGCCGATGCCGCAGCCGAGGTGGGAGTGCCAAGCCGTATTCCCTGCAAGCTGATGCCCCTGCCAAGACGTAAAGAGCCTGCCAAAGCCTGAAGTGCCTGGCCGATTCCCCTGCCGAGGCGTGGAGTACCCAGACGATTCCCCTGCCGACGCGTGGAATGTCTAGCCGATTCCCCTGCCAGCTGATAACCCGCCAATAAATGATATGCCGGCCCGATCTCCCTGCCAAGGCTTGGAGTGCCCGGACGACCCTCCTGCCGAGGCGTGGAGTGCCCAGCCGATTCCCTGCCGACGCGTGGAGTGCCCAGCCGATTCCCCTACCGACGCGTGGAGACCTGGCCGATCCCCCGCCAGCTGATAACCCGCCAATAAATGATATGCCTGACCGATCTCCCTGCCAATGCCTGGAGTGCCCGGCCGACCCCCCTGACGAGGCCTGGAGTGCCCGGCCGATTCCCCTGCGAGGCGTGGAGTGCCCAGCCGATTCCCCTGCCAGCTGATAGCCCGCCAATAAATGATATGCCGGACCGATCTCCCGCCAAGGCCTGGAGTGCCCAACCGACCCCCCTAACGAGGCGTAGAGTACCCAGCCGATTTCGCTGCCGACGCGTTGAGTGCATGGCCGATTCCCCTGCCAGCTGATAACCCGCTAATAAATTCTTTGCCTGCCCGATCTCTCTGCCAATACCTGGAGTGCCCCGCCGACCCCCCTGACGAGGCCTGTAGTGCCCGGCCGATTTCTCTGCCGAAGCGTGGATGCCGGCCGATGCCGCAGCCGAGGTGGGAGTGCCAAGCCGTATTTCCTGCAAGCTGATGCCTCTTCCAAGACGTAAAGAGCGTAGCCGATCCCATGCTAGTTGATAACCCGCCAATACGTGAAGTGCCTGGCCGATATTTCTGCCAAAGCCTGGAGTGCCTGGCCGATTCCCCTGCCGAGGCGTGGAGTACCCAGACGATTCCCCTGCCGACGCGTGGAGTGTCTAGCCGATTCCCCTGCCAGCTGATAACCCGCCAATAAATGATATGCCTGACCGATCTCCCTGCCAATGCCTGGAGTGCCCGGCCGACCCCCTGACGAGGCCTGGAGTGCCCGGCCGATTCCCCTGCGAGGCGTGGAGTGCCCAGCCGATTCCCCTACCGACGCGTGGAGACCTGGCCGATCCCCTGCTAGCTGATAGCCCGCCAATACGTGCCTGGCCGATCTCCCTGCCAAGGCCGATCCGTTTGCCGAGGCGTGGAGTGCCCGGCCGATCCCCCTGCCGAGGCGTGGAGTGCCCAGCTGATTCCCCTGCCGACAAGTGGAGGGCCTGGCAGCTTTCCCTGCCAGCTTGTAACCCGCAAATAAATGCTATGTCTGCCCGATCTCCCTGCCAAGACTGGATTTCCCTGCCGAGGCTGGAGTGCCCAGCCGATTCCGCTGCCGACGCGCTGATGCAGGCCAATGCCGCAGCCGAGGTGGGAGTGCGAAGAGTGGGAGTCCGTTCAAGCTGATTCCCCTGTCGAGACGTTAAGAGCCTTGCCGATTCCCTCCCAGTTGATAACCCGCCAATAATTGAAATGCCTGCCCGATGTCCCTGCCAAGACCTCGATTGCCCAGGTGATCCCACAGCCGAGGTTGGAGTGCCAACCCGTATTCCCTGCAAGCTGAAAACCCTGCCGAGACGTGAAGAGCCTGGCCGATTCCCTCCCAGTTGATAACCGGCCAATACGTGAAGTGCCTGGCCGATCTCCATGCCACGGCCTGGAGTGCCCAGCCGATGCCGCAGCCGAGGTGGGAGTGCCAAGCCGTATTCCCTGCAAGCTGATGCCCCTGCCAAGACGTAAAGAGCCTGCCAAAGCCTGAAGTGCCTGGCCGATTCCCCTGCCGAGGCGTGGAGTACCCAGACGATTCCCCTGCCGACGCGTGGAATGTCTAGCCGATTCCCCTGCCAGCTGATAACCCGCCAATAAATGATATGCCGGCCCGATCTCCCTGCCAAGGCTTGGAGTGCCCGGACGACCCTCCTGCCGAGGCGTGGAGTGCCCAGCCGATTCCCTGCCGACGCGTGGAGTGCCTAGCCGATTCCCCCGCCAGCTGATAACCCGCCAATAAATGATATGCCTGACCGATCTCCCTGCCAATGCCTGGAGTGCCCGGCCGACCCCCCTGACGAGGCCTGGAGTGCCCGGCCGATTTCTCTGCCGAAGCGTGGATGCCGGCCGATGCCGCAGCCGAGGTGGGAGTGCCAAGCCGTATTTCCTGCAAGCTGATGCCTCTTCCAAGACGTAAAGAGCCTAGCCGATCCCATGCTAGTTGATAACCCGCCAATACGTGAAGTGCCTGGCCGATATTTCTGCCAAAGCCTGGAGTGCCTGGCCGATTCCCCTGCCGAGGCGTGGAGTACCCAGACGATTCCCCTGCCGATGCGTGGAGTGTCTAGCCGATTCCCCTGCCAGCTGATAACCCGCCAATAAATGATATGCCGGCCCGATCTCCCTGCCAAGGCTTGGAGTGCCCGGACGACCCTCCTGCCGAGGCGTGGAGTGCCCAGCCGATTCCCTGCCGACGCGTGGAGTGCCTAGCCGATTCCCCCGCCAGCTGATAACCCGCCAATGAATGCTTTGCCTGCCCGATCTCCCTGCCAATACCTGGAGTGCCCCGCCGACCCCCCTGACGAGGCCTGGAGTGCCCGGCCGATTCCCCTGCGAGGCGTGGAGTGCCCAGCCGATTCCCCTACCGACGCGTGGAGGGCCTGGCCGATCCCCTGCTAGCTGATAAGCCGCTAATACGTGCCTGGAGGATCTCCCTGCCGAGTGCCTGGCCAATCTCCCTGCCAAGGCCTGGAGTGCCCGGCCGACCCCCCTGACGAGGCGTGGAGTGCCCAGCCGATTTCCCTGCCAACGCGTGGAGTGCCTGGCCGATCCCCTGCCAGCTGGTAACCCTCCAATACATGAAGTGGCTGGCCGATCTCCATGCCACGGCCTGGAGTGCCTGGCCGATTCCCCTGACGAGGCGTGGAGTGCCCAGCCGATTTCTCTGCCGACGCGTGGATGCCGGCCGATGCCGCAGCCGAGGTGGGAGTGCCAAGCCGTATTCCCTGCAAGCTGATGCCCCTGCCGAGACGTAAAGATCCTGGCCGATCCCATGCCAGTTGATAACCCGCCAATACGTGAAGTGCCTGGCCGATATCCCTGCCAAAGCCTGGAGTGCCTGGCCGATATCCCTGCCAAAGCCTGGAGTGCCTGGCCGATTCCCATGCGAGGCGTGGAGTACCCAGACGATTCTCCTGCCGACGCGTGGAGTGTCTAGCCGATTCCCCTGCCAGCTGGTAACCCGCCAATAAACGATATGCCGGCCCGATCTCCCTGCCAAGGCTTGGAGTGCCCGGACGACGCTCCTGCCGAGGCGTGGAGTGCCCAGCCGATTCCCTGCCGACGCGTGGAGTGCCTAGCCGATTCCCCCGCCAGCTGATAACCCGCCAATGAATGCTTTGCCTGCCCGATCTCCCTGCCAATACCTGGAGTGCCCCGCCGACCCCCCTGACGAGGCCTGGAGTGCCCGGCCGATTCCCCTGCGAGGCGTGGAGTGCCCAGCCGATTCCCCTACCGACGCGTGGAGGGCCTGGCCGATCCCCTGCTAGCTGATAAGCCGCTAATACGTCACTGGACGATCTCCCTGCCAAGGCCTGGAGTGCCCGGCCGACCCCCCTGACCAGGCGTGGAGTGCCCAGCCGATTCCCCTTCCGACTCGTGGAGTGCCTAGCCGATTCCCTGCCAGCTAATAACCCGCTAATAAATGATATGCCGGTTCGATGTCCCTTTCAAGGCCTGGAGTGCCCGGACGATCCCGCAGCCGAGGTGAGCCTGCCCATCCGTATACCCTGCAAGCTGAAACCTCTGCCGACACGTGAAGAGCCTGGCTGATTCCCTCCCAGTTAATAAACGGCCTATACGTGAAGTGCCTGGCTGATCTCCCTGCCAAGGCCTGGAATGCCCGGTTTATCCGCTTGCCGAGGCGTGGAGTCTGCTTCTCCTGCCGACATGAGATCGGCCAGCACGTATTGGAGGGTTACCAGCTGGCAGGGGATCGGCCAGGCACTCCACGCGATGGCAGGGAAATCGGCTGGGCATTCCACGCGTCGGCAGGGGGATCGGCTGGGCACTCCAGGCCTCGTCAGGGGGGTCGGCGGGGCACTCCATTGGAAGGGAGATCGGGCAGGCAATGGATTTATTAGCGGGTTATCAGCTGGCAGGGGAATCAGCTGGGCACTCCACGCCTCGGCAAAGGGATAGGCCGGGCACTCCAGGCATTGGCAGGGAGATCGGGCAGGCATATCATTTATTGGCGGGTTATCAGCTGGCAGGGGAATCGGCCAGGCACTCCACGCGATGGCAGGGAAATCGGCCGGGCACTCCAGGCATTGGCAGGGCAGGGCCGATGCCCCTGCCGAGACGTAAAGATCCTGGCCGATCCCATGCCAGTTGATAACCCGCCAATACGTGAAGTGCCTGGCCGATATCCCTGCCAAAGCCTGGAGTGCCTGGCCGATATCCCTGCCAAAGCCTGGAGTGCCTGGCCGATTCCCCTGCCGAGGCGTGGAGTACCCAGACGACGCTCCTGCCGAGGCGTGGAGTGCCCAGCCGATTCCCTGCCGACGCGTGGAGTGACTAGCCGATTCCCCCGCCAGCTGATAACCCGCCAATAAATGATATGCCTGACCGATCTCCCTGCCAATGCCTGGAATGCCCGGCCGACCCCCCTGACGAGGCCTGGAGTGCCCGTCCGATTCCCCTGCGAGGCGTAGAGTGCCCAGCCGATTCCTCTACCGACGCGTGGAGGGCCTGGCCGATCCCCTGCTAGCTGATAACCCGTCAATACGTGCCTGGCCGATCTCCCTGCCAAAGTCTGGAGTGCCCTACCGATCCCCCTGCCGAGGCGTGGAGTGCCCAGCCGCGTGGAGTGCCTAGCTGATTCCCCTGCCAGCTGATAGCCCGCCAATAAATGATATGCCGGACCGATCTCCCTGCCAAGGCCTGGAGTGCCCAACCGACCCCCTGACGAGGCGTAGAGTGCCCAGCCGATTTCGCTGCCGACGCGTGGAATGCCCAGCCGATTCCCCTGCCAGCTGATAACCCGCTAATAAATGCTTTGCCTGCCCGATCTCCCTGCCAATACCTGGAGTGCCCCGCCGACCCCCCTGACGAGGCCTGGAGTGCCCAGCCGATCCCCCTGCCGACGCGTGGAATGCCCAGCCGATTTCCCTGCCATCGCGTGGAGTGCCTGGCCGATCCCCTGCCAGCTGGTAACCCTCCAATACGTGCCTGGCCAATCTCCCTGCCAATGCCTGGAGTGCCCGGCCGACCTCCCTGACGAGGCCTGGAGTGACCGGCCGATTCCCCTGCGAGGCGTGGAGTGCCCAGCCGATTCCACTCCCGACGCGTGGAGTGCCTGGCCGATTCCCCTGCCAGCTGATAACCCGCCAATAAATTATATGCCTGCCCGATCTCCCTGCCAATGCCTGGAGTGCCCGGCCGATTCCCCGGCGAGGCGTGGAGTGCCCAGCCGATTCCCCTGCCGTCGCGTGGAGGGCCTGGCCGATCCCCTGCTAGCTGGAGTGGCCGAGGCGTGGAGTGCCCAGCTGATTCCCCTGCCGACACGTGGAGGGCCTGGCCGATCTCCTGCTAGGTGATAACCCGCCAATACGTGCCTGGCCGATCTCCCTGACAAGGCGTGGAGTGCCTAGCCGATTCCCCTGCCGACACGTGGAGTGCCTAGCTGATTCCCCTGCCAGCTGATAGCCCGCCAATAAATGATATGCCGGACCGATCTCCCTGCCAATGCCTGGAGTGCCCAACCGACCCCCCTGACGAGGCGTGGAGTGCCCTGACGATTTCGCTGCCGATGCGTTGAGTGCCTGGCCGATTCCCCTGCCAGCTGATAACCCGCCAATAAATGATATGCCTGCCCGATCTCCCTGCCAATGCCTGGAGTGCCCGGCCGATTCCCCGGCGAGGCGTGGAGTGCCCAGCCGATTCCCCTGCCGTCGCGTGGAGGGCCTGGCCGATCCCCTGCTAGCTGGAGTGGCCGAGGCGTGGAGTGCCCAGCCGATTCCCCTACCGACGCGTGGAGGGCCTGGGCGATCCCCTGCTAGGTGATAACCCGCCAATAAATGATATGCCGGCCCGATCTAACTGCCAAGGCCTGGAGTGCCCGGCCGACCCCCCGACGAGGCGTGGAGTGCCCAGCCGATTCCCCTGCCGACACGTGGAGGGCCTGGCAGCTTTCCCTGACAGCTTGTAACCCGCCAATAAATGCTATGCCTGTTCGATCTCCCTGTCAATACCTGGAGTGCCCGGCCGGCCCCCCTGACGAGGCCTGGAGTGCCCAGCCGATTCCCCTGCGAGGCGTGGAGTGCCCAGCCGATTTCCCTACCGACGCGTGGAGGGCCTGGCCGGTCCCCTGCTAGCTGATAACCCGCTAGTACGTCTCTGGACGATCTCCCTGCCAAGGCCTGGAGTGCCCGGCCGACCCCCCTGACCAGGCGTGGAGTGCCCAGCCGATTCCCCTGCCGACTCGTGGAGTGCCTAGCCGATCCCCTGCCAGCTGATAACCCGCTAATAAATGATATGCCGGTCCGATGTCCCTTTCAAGGCCTGGAGTGCCCGGACGATCCCGCAGCCGAGGTGAGCCTGCCCATCCGTATACCCTGCAAGCTGAAACCTCTGCCGAGACGTGAAGATCCTGGCCGATCCCCTCCCAGTTGATAAACCGCCTATACGTGAAGTGCCTGGCTGATCTCCCTGCCAAGGCCTGGAATGCCCGGTTTATCCGCTTGCCGAGGCGTGGAGTGCCCAGCCGATTCTTCTGCCGACGCGTGGAGTGCCTGGCCGATTCCCCTGCCAGCTGTTAACCCGCCAATACATGATGGAGTCGTGGAGTGCCCAGCTGATTCCCCTGCCCACACGTGGAGGGCCTGGAAGCTTTCTCTGCCAGCTTGTAACCCGCCAATAAATGATATGCCGGCCCGATATCCCTGCCAAGGCCTGGAGTGCCCGGACGACCCCCCGACGAGGCCTGAAGTGCACGGCCGATTCCCCTGCGAGGCGTGGAGTGCCCAGCCGATTCCCCTACCGACGCGTGGAGGGCCTGGCCGATCCCCTGCTAGCTGATAACCCGCTAAAACGTGCCTGAACGATCTCCCTGCCAAGGCCTGGAGTGCCCGGACGACCCTCCTGCCGGGGCGTGGAGTGCCCAGCTGATTCCCCTGCCGACGCGTGGAGGGCCTGGGCGATCCCCTGCCAGCTTGTAACCCGCCAATAAATGATAAGCCAGCCCGATATCCCTGCCAATGCCTGGAGTGCCCGGACGACCCTCCTGCCGGGGCGTGGAGTACCCAGCCGATTCCCCTGCCGACGCGTTGAGTACCTAGCCGATTCCCCTCCCATTTGATAACCCGCCAATACGTGAAGTTCCTGGCCGATCTCCCTGCCAAGGACTGGAATGCCCGGCCGACCCCCCTGACGAGGCCTGGAGTGCCCGGCCGATTCCCCTGCGAGGCGTGGAGTGCCCAGCCGATTCCCCTGCCGACGCGTGGAGGGCCTGGCCGATCCCCTGCTAGCTGATAACCCGCCAATAAATGATATGCCGGCCCGATCTAACTGCCAAGGCCTGGAGTGCCCGGCCGACCCCCATGACGAGGCGTGGAGTGCCTAGCCGATTTCCCTGCCAACGCGTGGAGTGCCTGGCCGATCCCCTGCCAGCTGGTAACCCTTCAATACGTGAAGTGCCTGGCCGATCTTCATGCCACGGCCTGGAGTGCCTGGCCGATTCCACTGCCTAGCTGATTCCCTGCCAGCTGATAACCCGCTAATAAATGATAGGCCTGGCAGCTTTCCCTGCCAGCTTCTAGCCCGCCAATAAATGCTATGCCTGCCCGATCCTCCTGCCAATGCCTGGAATGCCCGGCTGATCCGCTTGCCGAGGCCTGGAGTGCCCGGCCGATTCCCTTGCGAGGCGTGGAGTGCCCAGCCGATTTCCCTGCCGACGCGTGGAGTGCCTAGCCGATTTCCTTGCCAGGTGATAAACCGCCAATAAATGACAAGCCGGCCCGATCTCCCTGCCAAGGCTCGGAGTGCCCGGACGACCCTCCTGCCGAGGCGTGGAGTGCCCAGCCGATTCCCCTGCCGACGCGTTGAGTGCCTAGCCGATTCCCCACCCAGCTGATAGCCCGCCAATAAATTAAATGCCTGACCGATCTCCCTGCCAATGCCTGGAGTGCCCGGCCGACCCCCTGACGAAGCCTGGATTGCCCAGCCGATTCTCCTGCGAGGCGTGGAGTGCCCAGCCGATTCCCCTACCGACGCGTGGAGGGCCTGGCTGATCCCCTGCTAGCTGTTAACCCGCCAATACGTGCCTGGCCGATCTCCCTGCCATAGCCTGGAGTGCCCGGCCGACCCCCCTGACGAGGCGTGGAGTACCCAGCCGATTCCCCGGCCGACGCATAGAGGGCCTGGCCGATCCGCTGCTAGCTGATAACCCGCCAATAAATGATATGCCCGCCCGATCTCCCTGCCAAGGCCTGGAGTTCCCGGCCGACCGCCCTGACGAGGCGTGGAGTGCCCAGCCGATTTCCTTGCCGACGCGTGGAGTGCCTGGCCGATCCCCTGCCGAGGAGTCGAGTGCCCAGCCGATTCCCCTACCGACGCGTGGAAGGCCTGGCCGATCCCCTGCCAGCTGATAACCGGCCAATAAATTATATGCCTGCCCGATCTCCATGCCAAGACCTGGAGTGCCCGGCCGATTCCGCAGCCGAGGTGGGAGTGCCTATCCGTATTCCCTGCAAACTGAAACCCCTGCCGAGACGTGAAGAGCCTGGCCGATCCCCTCCCAGTTGATAAACCGCCAATACGTGAAGTGCCTGGTCGATCTCCCTGCCATGGCCTGGAATGCCGGCCGATCCGCTTGCCGAGGCGTGGAGTGCCCAGCCGATTCCCATGCCGAAGCGTGGACTGCTTGGCCGATTCCCTTGCCAGCTGATAACCCGCCAATAAATGATATGCCTACCCGATCTCCCCGCCAATGCCTGGAGTGCCCAGCCGATCCCCCTGCCGAGGCGTTGAGTGCCTAGCCGATCCCCCTGCGGAGACGTGGAGTGCCTAGCCGATTCCCCTGCCAGCTGATAACCCGCCAATAAATGATATGCCTGCCTGATCTCCCTGCCAATGCCTGGAGTGCCCGGCCGATCCCCCTGCCGAGGCGTGGATTGCCTAGCTGAGGCCTGGCAGCTTTCCCTGCCAGCTTGTAACCCGCCAATAAATGCTATGCCTGCCCGATCTCCCTGCCAAAGCCTGGAATGCCCGGCCGACCCCCCTGACGAGGCCTGGAGTGCGCGGCCAATACCCCTGCGAGGCGTGGAGTGCCCAGCCGATTCCCCTACCGACGCGTGGAGGGCCTGGCCGATCCCCTGCCAGCTGATAACCGGCCAATAAATGAAATGCCTGCCCGATCTCCCTGCCAAGACCTGGAGTGCCCGGCCGATCCCGCAGCCGAGGTGGGAGTGCCCGGCCGATCCGCTTGCCGAGGCGTGGAGTGCCCAGCCGATTCCCCTGCCGATGCGTGGAGTGCCTGGCCGATCCCCTGCTAGCTGATAACCGGCCAATTAATGATATGCCTGCCCGATCTCCCTGCCAAGACCTGGAGTGCCCGGCCGATCCCGCAGCCGAGGTGGGAGTGCCCATCCGTATTCCTTGCAAGCTGAAAACCCTGCCGAGACGTGAAGATCCTGGCCGATCCCCTGCTGGATATACCGCCAATACGTGAAGTGTCTGGCCGATCTCCCTGCCATAGCCTGGAGTGCCCGGACGATCCCCCTGCCGAGGCGTGGAGAGCGCAGCCGATTCCCCTGACGACCCGTGGAGTGCCTCGCCGATCTCCATGCCAAGGCCTGGAGTGCCCGTCCGATTCCCCTGCGAGGCGCGGAGTGCCCAGCCGATTAACCTGCTGACGCATGGAGGGCCTGGCCGATCCCCTGCTAGCTGATAACCCCCCAATACGCGCCTGGCCGATCTCCCTGCCAAGGCCTGGAGTGCCCAGCCGATCCCCCTGCCGAGGCGTGGAATGCCCAGACGATTCCCCTGCCGACGCGTGGAGTGCCTAGCCGATTCCCCTCCCAGCTGATAACCCGCCAATAAATTAAATGCCTGACCGATCTCCCTGCCAATGCCTGGAGTGCCCGGCCGACCCCCCGCCAATAAATGATATGCCCGCCCGATCTCCCTGCCAAGGCCTGGAGTTCCCGGCCGACCGCCCTGACGAGGCGTGGAGTGCCCAGCCGATTTCCTTGCCGACGCGTGGAGTGCCTGGCCGATCCCCTGCCGAGGAGTCGAGTGCCCAGCCGATTCCCCTACCGACGCGTGGAAGGCCTGGCCGATCCCCTGCCAGCTGATAACCGGCCAATAAATTATATGCCTGCCCGATCTCCATGCCAAGACCTGGAGTGCCCGGCTGATTCCGCAGCCGAGGTGGGAGTGCCTATCCGTATTCCCTGCAAACTGAACCCCTGCCGAGACGTGAAGAGCCTGGCCGATCCCCTCCCAGTTGATAAACCGCCAATACGTGAAGTGCCTGGTCGATCTCCCTGCCATGGCCTGGAATGCCGGCCGATCCGCTTGCCGAGGCGTGGAGTGCCCAGCCGATTCCCATGCCGAAGCGTGGACTGCTTGGCCGATTCCCTTGCCAGCTGATAACCCGCCAATAAATGATATGCCTACCCGATCTCCCCGCCAATGCCTGGAGTGCCCAGCCGATCCCCCTGCCGAGGCGTTGAGTGCCTAGCCGATCCCCCTGCGGAGACGTGGAGTGCCTAGCCGATTCCCCTGCCAGCTGATAACCCGCCAATAAATGATATGCCTGCCTGATCTCCCTGCCAATGCCTGGAGTGCCCGGCCGATCCCCCTGCCGAGGCGTGGATTGCCTAGCTGAGGCCTGGCAGCTTTCCCTGCCAGCTTGTAACCCGCCAATAAATGCTATGCCTGCCCGATCTCCCTGCCAAAGCCTGGAATGCCCGGCCGACCCCCCTGACGAGGCCTGGAGTGCCCGGCCAATACCCCTGCGAGGCGTGGAGTGCCCAGCCGATTCCCCTACCGACGCGTGGAGGGCCTGGCCGATCCCCTGCCAGCTGATAACCGGCCAATAAATGAAATGCCTGCCCGATCTCCCTGCCAAGACCTGGAGTGCCCGGCCGATCCCGCAGCCGAGATGGGAGTGCCCATCCGTATTCCCTGCAAGCTGAAACCCCTGCCGAGACGTGAAGAGCCTGGCCGATCCCCTCCCAGTTGATAAACCGCCTATACGTGAAGTGCCTGCCAAGGCCTGGAATGCCCGGCCGATCCGCTTGCCGAGGCGTGGAGTGCCCGGCCGATCCGCTTGCCGAGGCGTGGAGTGCCCAGCCGATTCCCCTGCCGACGCGTGGAGTGCCTGGCCGATCCCCTGCTAGCTGATAACCGGCCAATTAATGATATGCCTGCCCGATCTCCCTGCCAAGACCTGGAGTGCCCGGCCGATCCCGCAGCCGAGGTGGGAGTGCCCATCCGTATTCCTTGCAAGCTGAAAACCCTGCCGAGACGTGAAGAGCCTGGCCGATCCCCTGCTGGATATACCGCCAATACGTGAAGTGTCTGGCCGATCTCCCTGCCATAGCCTGGAGTGCCCTGACGATCCCCCTGCCGAGGCGTGGAGAGCGCAGCCGATTCCCCTGACGACCCGTGGAGTGCCTCGCCGATC
The DNA here is from genome assembly GCA_018153455.1 of Drosophila parabipectinata. Taxonomy (NCBI): domain Eukaryota; kingdom Metazoa; phylum Arthropoda; class Insecta; order Diptera; family Drosophilidae; genus Drosophila; species Drosophila parabipectinata. The sequence continues at coordinate 373,458 of JAECYA010000362.1, read as the reverse complement.
TCCATGCCAAGGCCTGGAGTGCCCGTCCGATTCCCCTGCGAGGCGCGGAGTGCCCAGCCGATTAACCTGCTGACGCATGGAGGGCCTGGCCGATCCCCTGCTAGCTGATAACCCCCCAATACGTGCCTGGCCGATCTCCCTGCCAAGGCCTGGAGTGCCCAGCCGATCCCCTGCCGAGGCGTGGAATGCCCAGACGATTCCCCTGCCGACGCGTGGAGTGCCTAGCCGATTCCCCTCCCAGCTGATAACCCGCCAATAAATTAAATGCCTGACCGATCTCCCTGCCAATGCCTGGAGTGCCCGGCCGACCCCCTGACGACGCCTGGAGTGCCCGGCCGATTCCCCTGCGAGGTGTGGAGTGCCCAGCCGATTCCCCTACCGACGCGTGGAGGGCCTGGCCGATCCCCTGCTAGTTGATAATCCGCTAATACATGCCTTGACGATCTCCCTGCCAAGGCCTGGAGTGCCTGGCCGACCCCCCTGTCCAGGCGTGGAGTGCCCAGTCGATTCCCCTGACGACGCGTTGAGTGCCTAGCCGATTCCCCACCCAGCTGATAGCCAGTCAATAAATTAAATGACTGACCGAACTCCCAGCCAATGCCTGGAGTGCCCGGCCGACCCCCCGGACGAGGCCTGGATTGCCCAGCCGATTCTCCTGCGAGGCGTGGAGTGCCCAGCCGATTCCCCTACCGACGCGTGGAGGGCCTGGCTGATCCCCTGCTAGCTGTTAACCCGCCAATACTTGCCTGGCCGATCACCCTGCCAAGGCCTGGAGTGCCTAGCCGATTCCCCACCCAGCTGATAGCCCGCCAATAAATTAAATGCCTGACCGAACTCCCTGCCAATGCCTGGAGTGCCCGGCCGACCCCCCTGACGAGGCCTGGATTGCCCAGCCGATTCTCCTGCGAGGCGTGGAGTGCCCAGCCGATTCCCCTACCGACGCGTGGAGGGCCTGGCTGATCCCCTGCTAGCTGTTAACCCGCCAATACGTGCCTGGCCGATCTCCCTGCCATAGCCTGGAGTGTCCGGCCGACCCCCCTGACGAGGCGTGGAGTGCCCAGCCGATTCCCCTGCCGACGCATAGAGGGCCTGGCCGATCCGCTGCTAGCTGATAACCCGCCAATAAATGATATGCCCGCCCTGCCGAGGCGTGGAATGCCCAGACGATTCCCCTGCCGACGCGTGGAGTGCCTAGCCGATTCCCCTCCCAGCTGATAACCCGCCAATAAATTAAATGCCTGACCGATCTCCCTGCCAATGCCTGGAGTGCCCGGCCGACCCCCCTGACGACGCCTGGAGTGCCCGGCCGATTCCCCTGCGAGGTGTGGAGTGCCCAGCCGATTTCCCTACCGACGCGTGGAGGGCCTGGCCGATACCCTGCTAGCTGATAATTCGCTAATACATGACTTGACGATCTCCCTGCCAAGGCCTGGAGTGCCTGGCCGACCCCCCTGTCCAGGCGTGGAGTGCCCAGTCGATTCCCCTGACGACGCATTGAGTGCCTAGCCGATTCCCCACCCAGCTGATAGCCCGCCAATAAATTAAATGCCTGACCGAACTCCCTGCCAATGCCTGGAGTGCCCGGCCGACCCCCCTGACGAGGCCTAGATTGCCCAGCCGATTCTCCTGCGAGGCCTAGATTTTCCAGCCGATTCTCCTGCGAGGCGTGGAGTGCCCAGCCGATTCCCCTACCGCCGCGTGGAGGGCCTGGCCGATCCCCTGCTAGCTGTTAGCCCGCCAATACTTGCCTGGCCGATCACCCTGCCAAGGCCTGGAGTGCCCAGCCGATCCCCCTGACGAGGCGTGGAGTGCCCAGCCGATTCTCCTGCCGACGCGTGGAGTGCCTGGCCGATTCTTCTGCCAGCTGATAACCCGCCAATACATGATATGCCTGCCCAATCTCCCTGCCAATGCCTGGAATGCCCGGCTGATCCGCTTGCCGAGGCCTGGAGTGCCCGGCCGATTCCCCTGCGAGTCGTGGAGTGCCCAGCCGATTTCCCTGCCGACGCGTGGAGTGCCTAGCCGATTTCCTTGCCAGGTGATAAACCGCCAATAAATGACAAGCCGGCCCGATCTCCCTGCCAAGGCTTGGAGTGCCCGGACGACCCTCCTGCCGAGGCGTGGAGTGCCCAGCCGATTCCCCTGCCGACGCGTTGAGTGCCTAGCCGATTCCCCACCCAGCTGATAGCCCGCCAATAAATTAAATGCCTGACCGATCTCCCTGCCAATGCCTGGAGTGCCCGGCCGACCCCCCTGACGAAGCCTGGATTGCCCAGCCGATTCTCCTGCGAGGCGTGGAGTGCCCAGCCGATTCCCCTACCGACGCGTGGAGGGCCTGGCTGATCCCCTGCTAGCTGTTAACCCGCCAATACGTGCCTGGCCGATCTCCCTGCCATAGCCTGGAGTGACCGGCCGACCCCCCTGACGAGGCGTGGAGTGCCCAGCCGATTCCCCTGCCGACGCATAGAGGGCCTGGCCGATCCGCTGCTAGCTGATAACCCGCCAATAAATGATATGCCCGCCCGATCTCCCTGCCAAGGCCTGGAGTTCCCGGCCGACCGCCCTGACGAGGCGTGGAGTGCCCAGCCGATTTCCTTGCCGACGCGTGGAGTGCCTGGCCGATCCCCTGCCGAGGAGTCGAGTGCCCAGCCGATTCCCCTACCGACGCGTGGAAGGCCTGGCCGATCCCCTGCCAGCTGATAACCGGCCAATAAATTATATGCCTGCCCGATCTCCATGCCAAGACCTGGAGTGCCCGGCCGATCCCGCAGCCGAGGTGGGAGTGCCCATCCGTATTCCTTGCAAGCTGAAAACCCTGCCCAGACGTGAAGAGCCTGGCCGATCCCCTGCTGGATATACCGCCAATACGTGAAGTGTCTGGCCGATCTCCCTGCCATAGCCTGGAGTGCCCGGACGATCCCCCTGCCGAGGCGTGGAGAGCGCAGCCGATTCCCCTGACGAGGCCTGGAGTGCCCGGCCAATACCCCTGCGAGGCGTGGAGTGCCCAGCCGATCCCCCTGCGGAGACGTGGAGTGCCTAGCCGATTCCCCTGCCAGCTGATAACCCGCCAATAAATGATATGCCTGCCTGATCTCCCTGCCAATGCCTGGAGTGCCCGGCCGATCCCCCTGCCGAGGCGTGGATTGCCTAGCTGAGGCCTGGCAGCTTTCCCTGCCAGCTTGTAACCCGCCAATAAATGCTATGCCTGCCCGATCTCCCTGCCAAAGCCTGGAATGCCCGGCCGACCCCCCTGACGAGGCCTGGAGTGCCCGGCCAATACCCCTGCGAGGCGTGGAGTGCCCAGTCGATTCCCCTGACGACGCGTTGAGTGCCTAGCTGATTCCCCACCCAGCTGATAGCCCGTCAATAAATTAAATGCCTGACCGAACTCCCTGCCAATGCCTGGAGTGCCCGGCCGACCCCCTGACGAGGCCTGGATTGCCCAGCCGATTCTCCTGCGAGGCCTGGGTTTCCCAGCCGATTCTCCTGCGAGGCGTGGAATGCCCAGCCGATTCCCCTATCGCCGCGTGGAGGGCCTGGCCGATCCCCTGCTAGCTGTTAGCCCGCCAATACTTGCCTGGCCGATCACCCTGCCAAGGCCTGGAGTGCGTAGCCGATTCCCCACCCAGCTGATAGCCCGCCAATAAATTAAATGCCTGACCGAACTCCCTGCGAGGCGTGGAGTGCCCGGTCGACCCCCCTGACGAGGCCTGGATTGCCCAGCCGATTCTCCTGCGAGGCGTGGAGTGCCCAGCCGATTCCCCTACCGACGCGTGGAGGGCCTGGCTGATCCCCTGCTAGCTGTTAACCCGCCAATACGTGCCTGGCCGATCTCCCTGCCATAGCCTGGAGTGACCGGCCGACCCCCCTGACGAGGCGTGGAGTGCCCAGCCGATTCCCCTGCCGACGCATAGAGGGCCTGGCCGATCCGCTGCTAGCTGATAACCCGCCAATAAATGATATGCCCGCCCGATCTCCCTGCCAAGGCCTGGAGTTCCCGGCCGACCGCCCTGACGAGGCGTGGAGTGCCCAGCCGATTTCCTTGCCGACGCGTGGAGTGCCTGGCCGATCCCCTGCCGAGGAGTCGAATGCTCAGCCGATTCCCCTACCGACGCGTGGAAGGCCTGGCCGATCCCCTGCCAGCTGATAACCGGCCAATAAATTATATGCCTGCCCGATCTCCATGCCAAGACCTGGAGTGCCCGGCCGACCCCCCTGACGAGGCGTGGAGTGCCCAGCCGATTCCCCTGCCGACGCATAGAGGGCCTGGCCGATCCGCTGCTAGCTGATAACCCGCCAATAAATGATATGCCCGCCCGATCTCCCTGCCAAGGCCTGGAGTTCCCGGCCGACCGCCCTGACGAGGCGTGGAGTGCCCAGCCGATTTCCTTGCCGACGCGTGGAGTGCCTGGCCGATCCCCTGCCAAGGCCTGAAGTGCCCGGACGACCCCCCCGACGAGGCCTGAAGTGCACGGCCGATTCCCCTGCGAGGCGTGGAGTGCCCAGCCGATTCCCCTACCGACGCGTGGAGGGCCTGGCCGATCCCCTGCTAGCTGATAACCCGCTAAAACGTGCCTGAACGATCTCCCTGCCAAGGCCTGGAGTGCCCGGACGACCCTCCTGCCGGGGCGTGGAGTGCCCAGCTGATTCCCCTGCCGACGCGTGGAGGGCCTGGGCGATCCCCTGCCAGCTTGTAACCCGCCAATAAATGATATGCCAGCCCGATATCCCTGCCAATGCCTGGAGTGCCCGGACGACCCTCCTGCCGGGGCGTGGAGTACCCAGCCGATTCCCCTGCCGACGCGTTGAGTACCTAGCCGATTCCCCTCCCATTTGATAACCCGCCAATACGTGAAGTTCCTGGCCGATCTCCCTGCCAAGGACTGGAATGCCCGGCCGACCCCCCTGACGAAGCCTGGAGTGCCCGGCCGATTCCCCTGCGAGGCGTGGAGTGCCCAGCCGATTCCCCTACTGACGCGTGGAGGGCCTGGCCGATCCCCTGCTAGCTGATAACCCGCCAATAAATGATATGCCGGCCCGATCTAACTGCCAAGGCCTGGAGTGCCCGGCCGACCCCCCATGACGAGGCGTGGAGTGCCTAGCCGATTTCCCTGCCAACGCGTGGAGTGCCTGGCCGATCCCCTGCCAGCTGGTAACCCTTCAATACGTGAAGTGCCTGGCCGATCTTCATGCCACGGCCTGGAGTGCCTGGCCGATTCCACTGACGAGGCGTGGAAAGCCCAGCCGATTTCTCTGCCGACGCGTGGATGCCGGCCTATGCCGCAGCCGAGGTAGGAGTGCCATGCCGTATTCCCTGCAAGCTGATGCCCCTGCCGAGACGTAAAGAGCCTGGCCGATCCCATGCTAGTTGAAAACCCGCCAATACGTGAAGTGCCTGGCTTATATCCCTGCCAAAGCCTGGAGTGCCTGGCCGATTCCCCTGCCGAGGCGTGGAGTACCCAGACGATTCCCCTGCCGACGCGTGGAGTGTCTAGCCGATTCCCCTGCCAGCTGATAACCCGCCAATAAATGATATGGCGGCCCGATCTCCTGCCAATGCCTGGAGTGCCCGGTCGACCCCCCTGACGAGGCCTGGAGTGCCCGGCCGATTCCCCTGCGAGGCGTGGAGTGCCCAGCCGATTCCCCTAACGACGCGTGGAGGGCCTGGCCGATCCTCTGCTAGCTGATAATCCGCTAATACGTGCCTAGACGATCTCCCTGCCAAGGCCTGGAGTGCCTGGCCGACCCCCCTGAACAGGCGTGGAGTGCCCAGTCGATTCCCTGCCGACGCGTGAAGTGCCTAGCTGATTCCCTGCCAGCTGATAACCCGCTAATAAATGATAGGCCTGGCAGCTTTCCCTGCCAGCTTCTAGCCCGCCAATAAATGCTATGCCTGCCCGATCCTCCTGCCAATGCCTGGAATGCCCGTCTGATCCGCTTGCCGAGGCCTGGAGTGCCCGGCCGATTCCCCTGCGAGGCGTGGAGTGCCCAGCCGATTTCCTTGCCGACGCGTGGAGTGCCTGGCCGATCCCCTGCCGAGGAGTCGAGTGCCCAGCCGATTCCCCTACCGACGCGTGGAAGGCCTGGCCGATCCCCTGCCAGCTGATAACCGGCCAATAAATTATATGCCTGCCCGATCTCCATGCCAAGACCTGGAGTGCCCGGCCGATTCCGCAGCCGAGGTGGGAGTGCCTATCCGTATTCCCTGCAAACTGAAACCCCTGCCGAGACGTAAAGAGCCTGGCCGATCCCATGCTAGTTGAAAACCCGCCAATACGTGAAGTGCCTGGCTTATATCCCTGCCAAAGCCTGGAGTGCCTGGCCGATTCCCCTGCCGAGGCGTGGAGTACCCAGACGATTCCCCTGCCGACGCGTGGAGTGTCTAGCCGATTCCCCTGCCAGCTGATAACCCGCCAATAAATTATATGCCTGCCCGATCTCCATGCCAAGACCTGGAGTGCCCGGCCGATTCCGCAGCCGAGGTGGGAGTGCCTATCCGTATTCCCTGCAAACTGAAACCCCCTGCCGAGACGTGAAGAGCCTGGCCGATCCCCTCCCAGTTGATAAACCGCCAATACGTGAAGTGCCTGGTCGATCTCCCTGCCATGGCCTGGAATGCCGGCCGATCCGCTTGCCGAGGCGTCGAGTGCCCAGCCGATTCCCATGCCGAAGCGTGGACTGCTTGGCCGATTCCCTTGCCAGCTGATAACCCGCCAATAAATGATATGCCTACCCGATCTCCCCCGCCAATGCCTGGAGTGCCCAGCCGATCCCCCTGCCGAGGCGTTGAGTGCCTAGCCGATCCCCCTGCGGAGACGTGGAGTGCCTAGCCGATTCCCCTGCCAGCTGATAACCCGCCAATAAATGATATGCCTGCCTGATCTCCCTGCCAATGCCTGGAGTGCCCGGCCGATCCCCCTGCCGAGGCGTGGATTGCCTAGCTGAGGCCTGGCAGCTTTCCCTGCCAGCTTGTAACCCGCCAATAAATGCTATGCCTGCCCGATCTCCCTGCCAAAGCCTGGAATGCCCGGCCGACCCCCTGACGAGGCCTGGAGTGCCCGGCCAATACCCCTGCGAGGCGTGGAGTGCCCAGCCGATTCCCCTACCGACGCGTGGAGGGCCTGGCCGATCCCCTGCCAGCTGATAACCGGCCAATAAATGAAATGCCTGCCCGATCTCCCTGCCAAGACCTGAAGTGCCCGGCCGATCCCGCAGCCGAGATGGGAGTGCCCATCCGTATTCCCTGCAAGCTGAAACCCCTGCCGAGACGTGAAGAGCCTGGCCGATCCCCTCCCAGTTGATAAACCGCCTATACGTGAAGTGCCTGCCAAGGCCTGGAATGCCCGGCCGATCCGCTTGCCGAGGCGTGGAGTGCCCAGCCGATTCCCCTGCTGACGCATGGAGGGCCTGGCCGATCCCCTGCTAGCTGATAACCCCCCAATACGTGCCTGGCCGATCTCCCTGCCAAGGCCTGGAGTGCCCAGCCGATCCCCCTGCCGAGGCGTGGGATGCCCAGACGATTCCCCTGCCGACGCGTGGAGTGCCTAGCCGATTCCCCTCCCACCTGATAACCCGCCAATAAATTAAATGCCTGACCGATCTCCCTGCCAATGCCTGGAGTGCCCGGCCGACCCCCCTGACGACGCCTGGAGTGCCCGGCCGATTCCCCTGCGAGGTGTGGAGTGCCCAGCCGATTCCCCTCCCGACGCGTGGAGGGCCTGGCCGATCCCCTGCTAGCTGATAATCCGCTAATACATGCCTTGACGATCTCCCTGCCAAGGCCTGGAGTGCCTGGCCGACCCCCCTGTCCAGGCGTGGAGTGCCCAGTCGATTCCCCTGACGACGCGTTGAGTGCCTAGCCGATTCCCCACCCAGCTGATAGCCAGTCAATAAATTAAATGCCTGACCGAACTCCCTGCCAATGCCTGGAGTGCCCGGCCGACCCCCCTGACGAGGCCTGGATTGCCCAGCCGATTCTCCTGCGAGGCCTGGATTTCCCAGCCGATTCTCTTGCGAGGCGTGGAATGCCCAGCCGATTCCCCTATCGCCGCGTGGAGGGCCTGGCCGATCCCCTGCTAGCTGTTAGCCCGCCAATACTTGCCTGGCCGATCACCCTGCCAAGGCCTGGAGTGCCTAGCCGATTCCCCACCCAGCTGATAGCCCGCCAATAAATTAAATGCCTGACCGAACTCCCTGCCAATGCCTGGAGTGCCCGGCCGACCCCCTGACGAGGCCTGGATTGCCCAGCCGATTCTCCTGCGAGGCGTGGAGTGCCCAGCCGTTTCCCCTACCGACGCGTGGAGGGCCTGGCTGATCCCCTGCTAGCTGTTAACCCGCCAATAAGTGCCTGGCCGATCTCCCTGCCATAGCCTGGAGTGACCGGCCGACCCCCCTGCCGAGGCGTGCAGTGCCCAGCCGATTCCCCTGCCGACGCATAGAGGGCCTGGCCGATCCGCTGCTAGCTGATAACCCGCCAATAAATGATATGCCCGCCCGATCTCCCTGCCAAGGCCTGGAGTTCCCGGCCGACCGCCCTGACGAGGCGTGGAGTGCCCAGCCGATTTCCTTGCCGACGCGTGGAGTGCCTGGCCGATCCCCTGCCGAGGAGTCGAATGCCCAGCCGATTCCCCTGCTGACGCATGGAGGGCCTGGCCGATCCCCTGCTAGCTGATAACCCCCCAATACGTGCCTGGCCGATCTCCCTGCCAAGGCCTGGAGTGCCCAGCCGATCCCCCTGCCGAGGCGTGGGATGCCCAGACGATTCCCCTGCCGACGCGTGGAGTGCCTAGCCGATTCCCCTCCCACCTGATAACCCGCCAATAAATTAAATGCCTGACCGATCTCCCTGCCAATGCCTGGAGTGCCCGGCCGACCCCCTGACGACGCCTGGAGTGCCCGGCCGATTCCCCTGCGAGGTGTGGAGTGCCCAGCCGATTCCCCTACCGACGCGTGGAGGGCCTGGCCGATCCCCTGCTAGCTGATAATCCGCTAATACATGCCTTGACGATCTCCCTGCCAAGGCCTGGAGTGCCTGGCCGACCCCCTGTCCAGGCGTGGAGTGCCCAGTCGATTCCCCTGACGACGCGTTGAGTGCCTAGCCGATTCCCCACCCAGCTGATAGCCAGTCAATAAATTAAATGCCTGACCGAACTCCCTGCCAATGCCTGGAGTGCCCGGCCGACCCCCCTGACGAGGCCTGGATTGCCCAGCCGATTCTCCTGCGAGGCCTGGATTTCCCAGCCGATTCTCTTGCGAGGCGTGGAATGCCCAGCCGATTCCCCTATCGCCGCGTGGAGGGCCTGGCCGATCCCCTGCTAGCTGTTAGCCCGCCAATACTTGCCTGGCCGATCACCCTGCCAAGGCCTGGAGTGCCTAGCCGATTCCCCACCCAGCTGATAGCCCGCCAATAAATTAAATGCCTTACCGAACTCCCTGCCAATGCCTGGAGTGCCCGGCCGACCCCCCTGACGAGGCCTGGATTGCCCAGCCGATTCTCCTGCGAGGCGTGGAGTGCCCAGCCGTTTCCCCTACCGACGCGTGGAGGGCCTGGCTGATCCCCTGCTAGCTGTTAACCCGCCAATAAGTGCCTGGCCGATCTCCCTGCCATAGCCTGGAGTGACCGGCCGACCCCCCTGCCGAGGCGTGAAGTGCCCAGCCGATTCCCCTGCCGACGCATAGAGGGCCTGGCCGATCCGCTGCTAGCTGATAACCCGCCAATAAATGATATGCCCGCCCGATCTCCCTGCCAAGGCCTGGAGTTCCCGGCCGACCGCCCTGACGAGGCGTGGAGTGCCCAGCCGATTTCCTTGCCGACGCGTGGAGTGCCTGGCCGATCCCCTGCCGAGGAGTCGAATGCCCAGCCGATTCCCCTACCGACGCGTGGAAGGCCTGGCCGATCCCCTGCCAGCTGATAACCGGCCATTAAATTATATGCCTGCCCGATCTCCATGCCAAGACCTGGAGTGCCCGGCCGATTCCGCAGCCGAGGTGGGAGTGCCTATCCGTATTCCCTGCAAACTGAAACCCCTGCCGAGACGTGAAGAGCCTGGCCGATCCCCTCCCAGTTGATAAACCGCCAATACGTGAAGTGCCTGGTCGATCTCCCTGCCATGGCCTGGAATGCCGGCCGATCCGCTTGCCGAGGCGTGGAGTGCCCAGCCGATTCCCATGCCGAAGCGTGGACTGCCTGGCCGATTCCCTTGCCAGCTGATAACCCGCCAATAAATGATATGCCTGCCCGATCTCCCCGCCAATGCCTGGAGTGCCCAGCCGATCCCCCTGCCGAGGCGTTGAGTGCCTAGCCGATTCCCCTGCTATCTGATAACCGCCAATACGTGCTTGACCGATCTCCCTGCCAAGTGCCCAGCCGACCCCCAGACGAGGCGTGGAGTGCCCAGCCGATCCCCCTGCGGAGACGTGGAGTGCCTAGCCGATTCCCCTGCCAGCTGATAACCCGCCAATAAATGATATGCCTGCCTGATCTCCCTGCCAATGCCTGGAGTGCCCGGCCGATCCCCCTGCCGAGGCGTGGATTGCCTAGCTGAGGCCTGGCAGCTTTCCCTGCCAGCTTGTAACCCGCCAATAAATGCTATGCCTGCCCGAACTCCCTGCCAATGCCTGGAGTGCCCGGCCGACCCCCCTGACGAGGCCTGGATTGCCCAGCCGATTCTCCTGCGAGGCGTGGAGTGCCCAGCCGTTTCCCCTACCGACGCGTGGAGGGCCTGGCTGATCCCCTGCTAGCTGTTAACCCGCCAATAAGTGCCTGGCCGATCTCCCTGCCATAGCCTGGAGTGACCGGCCGACCCCCCTGCCGAGGCGTGGAGTGCCCAGCCGATTCCCCTACCGACGCGTGGAGGGCCTGGCCGATCCCCTGCCAGCTGATAACCGGCCAATAAATGAAATGCCTGCCCGATCTCCCTGCCAAGACCTAGAGTGCCCGGCCGATCCCGCAGCCGAGATGGGAGTGCCCATCCGTATTCCCTGCAAGCTGAAACCCCTGCCGAGACGTGAAGAGCCTGGCCGATCCCCTCCCAGTTGATAAACCGCCTATACGCGAAGTGCCTGCCAAGGCCTGGAATGCCCGGCCGATCCGCTTGCCGAGGCGTGGAGTGCCCGGCCGATCCGCTTGCCGAGGCGTGGAGTGCCCAGCCGATTCCCCTGCCGACGCGTGGAGTGCCTGGCCGATCCCCTGCTAGCTGATAACCGGCCAATTAATGATATGCCTGCCCGATCTCCCTGCCAAGACCTGGAGTGCCCGGCCGATCCCGCAGCCGAGGTGGGAGTGCCCATCCGTATTCCTTGCAAGCTGAAAACCCTGCCGAGACGTGAAGAGCCTGGCCGATCCCCTGCTGGATATACCGCCAATACGTGAAGTGTCTGGCCGATCTCCCTGCCATAGCCTGGAGTGCCCGGACGATCCCCCTGCCGAGGCGTGGAGAGCGCAGCCGATTCCCCTGACGACGCGTGGAGTGCCTCGCCGATCTCCATGCCAAGGCCTGGAGTGCCCGTCCGATTCCCCTGCGAGGCGCGGAGTGCCCAGCCGATTAACCTGCTGACGCATGGAGAGCCTGGCCGATCCCCTGCTAGCTGATAACCCCCCAATACGTGCCTGGCCGATCTCCCTGCCAAGGCCTGGAGTGCCCAGCTGATCCCCCTGCCGAGGCGTGGAATGCCCAGACGTGCCCCTGCCGACGCGTGGAGTGCCTAGCCGATTCCCCTCCCAGCTGATAACCCGCCAATAAATTAAATGCCTGACCGATCTCCCTGCCAATGCCTGGAGTGCCCGGCCGACCCCCCTGACGACGCCTGGAGTGCCCGGCCGATTCCCCTGCGAGGTGTGGAGTGCCCAGCCGATTCCCCTACCGACGCGTGGAGGGCCTGGCCGATCCCCTGCTAGCTGATAATCCGCTAATACATGCCTTGACGATCTCCCTGCCAAGGCCTGGAGTGCCTGGCCGACCCCCTGTCCAGGCGTGGAGTGCCCAGTCGATTCCCCTGACGACGCGTTGAGTGCCTAGCCGATTCCCCACCCAGCTGATAGCCAGTCAATAAATTAAATGCCTGACCGAACTCCCCGCCAATGCCTGGAGTGCCCGGCCGACCCCCCTGACGAGGCCTGGATTGCCCAGCCCATTCTCCTGCGAGGCCTGGATTTCCCAGCCGATTCTCTTGCGAGGCGTGGAATGCCCAGCCGATTCCCCTATCGCCGCGTGGAGGGCCTGGCCGATCCCCTGCTAGCTGTTAGCCCGCCAATACTTGCCTGGCCGATCACCCTGCCAAGGCCTGGAGTGCCTAGCCGATTTCCCACCCAGCTGATAGCCCGCCAATAAATTAAATGCCTGACCGAACTCCCTGCCAATGCCTGGAGTGCCCGGCCGACCCCCCTGACGAGGCCTGGATTGCCCAGCCGATTCTCCTGCGAGGCGTGGAGTGCCCAGCCGTTTCCCCTACCGACGCGTGGAGGGCCTGGCTGATCCCCTGCTAGCTGTTAACCCGCCAATACGTGCCTGGCCGATCTCCCTGCCATAGCCTGGAGTGACCGGCCGACCCCCCTGACGAGGCGTGGAGTGCCCAGCCGATTCCCCTGCCGACGCATAGAGGGCCTGGCCGATCCGCTGCTAGCTGATAACCCGCCAATAAATGATATGCCCGCCCGATCTCCCTGCCAAGGCCTGGAGTTCCCGGCCGACCGCCCTGACGAGGCGTGGAGTGCCCAGCCGATTTCCTTGCCGACGCGTGGAGTGCCTGGCCGATCCCCTGCCGAGGAGTCGAATGCCCAGCCGATTCCCCTACCGACGCGTGGAAGGCCTGGCCGATCCCCTGCCAGCTGATAACCGGCCAATAAATTATATGCCTGCCCGATCTCCATGCCAAGACCTGGAGTGCCCGGCCGATTCCGCAGCCGAGGTGGGAGTGCCTATCCGTATTCCCTGCAAACTGAAACCCCTGCCGAGACGGCAAGAGCCTGGTCGATCCCCTCCCAGTTGATAAACCGCCAATACGTGAAGTGCCTGGTCGATCTCGCTGCCATGGCCTGGAATGCCGGCCGATCCGCTTGCCGAGGCGTGGAGTGCCCAGCCGATTCCCATGCCGAAGCGTGGACTGCCTGGCCGATTCCCTTGCCAGCTGATAACCCGCCAATAAATGATATGCCTGCCCGATCTCCCCGCCAATGCCTGGAGTGCCCAGCCGATCCCCTGCCGAGGCGTTGAGTGCCTAGCCGATTCCCCTGCTATCTGATAACCGCCAATACGTGCTTGACCGATCTCCCTGCCAAGTGCCCAGCCGACCCCCAGACGAGGCGTGGAGTGCCCAGCCGATCCCCCTGCGGAGACGTGGAGTGCCTAGCCGATTCCCCTGCCAGCTGATAACCCGCCAATAAATGATATGTCTGCCTGATCTCCCTGCCAATGCCTGGAGTGCCCGGCCGATCCCCTGCCGAGGCGTGGATTGCCTAGCTGAGGCCTGGCAGCTTTCCCTGCCAGCTTGTAACCCGCCAATAAATGCTATGCCTGCCCGATATCCCTGCCAAAGCCTGGAATGCCCGGCCGACCCCCCGGCCGGCCAATACCCCTGCGAGGCGTGGAGTGCCCAGCCGATTCCCCTACCGACGCGTGGAGGGCCTGGCCGATCCCCTGCCAGCTGATAACCGGCCAATAAATGAAATGCCTGCCAGATCTCCCTGCCAAGACCTGGAGTGACCGGCCGACCCCCCTGACGAGGCGTGGAGTGCCCAGCCGATTCCCCTGCCGACGCATAGAGGGCCTGGCCGATCCGCTGCTAGCTGATAACCCGCCAATAAATGATATGCCCGCCCGATCTCCCTGCCAAGGCCTGGAGTTCCCGGCCGACCGCCCTGACGAGGCGTGGAGTGCCCAGCCGATTTCCTTGCCGACGCGTGGAGTGCCTGGGTGATCCCCTGCCGAGGAGTCGAATGCCCAGCCGATTCCCCTACCGACGCGTGGAAGGCCTGGCCGATCCCCTGCCAGCTGATAACCGGCCAATAAATTATATGCCTGCCCGATCTCCATGCCAAGACCTGGAGTGCCCGGCCGATCCCGCAGCCGAGGTGGGAGTGCCCATCCGTATTCCTTGCAAGCTGAAAACCCTGCCGAGACGTGAAGAGCCTGGCCGATCCCCTGCTGGATATACCGCCAATACGTGAAGTGTCTGGCCGATCTCCCTGCCATAGCCTGGAGTGCCCGGACGATCCCCCTGCCGAGGCGTGGAGAGCGCAGCCGATTCCCCTGACGACGCGTGGAGTGCCTCGCCGATCTCCATGCCAAGGCCTGGAGTGCCCGTCCGATTCCCCTGCGAGGCGCGGAGTGCCCAGCCGATTAACCTGCCGACGCATGGAGGGCCTGGCCGATCCCTGCTGGCTGATAACCCGCCAATACGTGCCTGGCCGATCTCCCTGCCAAGGCCTGGAGTGCCCAGCCCATCCCCCTGCCGAGGCGTGGGATGCCCAGACGATTCCCCTGCCGACGCGTGGAGTGCCTAACCGATTCCCCTCCCACCTGATAACCCGCCAATAAATTAAATGCCTGACCGATCTCCCTGCCAATGCCTGGAGTGCCCGGCCGACCCCCCTGACGACGCCTGGAGTGCCCGGCCGATTCCCCTGCGAGGCGCGGAGTGCCCAGCCGATTAACCTGCCGACGCATGGAGGGCCTGGCCGATCCCCTGCTAGCTGATAACCCGCCAATACGTGCCTGGCCGATCTCCCTGCCAAGGCCTGGAGTGCCCAGCCCATCCCCCTGCCGAGGCGTGGGATGCCCAGACGATTCCCCTGCCGACGCGTGGAGTGCCTAGCCGATTCCCCTCCCACCTGATAACCCGCCAATAAATTAAATGCCTGACCGATCTCCCTGCCAATGCCTGGAGTGCCCGGCCGACCCCCCTGACGACGCCTGGAGTGCCCGGCCGATTCCCCTGCGAGGTGTGGAGTGCCCAGCCGATTCCCCTACCGACGCGTGGAGGGCCTGGCCGATCCCCTGCTAGCTGATAATCCGCTAATACATGCCTTGACGATCTCCCTGCCAAGGCCTGGAGTGCCTGGCCGACCCCCCTGTCCAGGCGTGGAGTGCCCAGTCGATTCCCCTGACGACGCGTTGAGTGCCTAGCCGATTCCCCACCCAGCTGATAGCCCGCCAATAAATTAAATGCCTGACCGAACTCCCTGCCAATGCCTGGAGTGCCCGGCCGACCCCCCTGACGAGGCCTGGATTGCCCAGCCGATTCTCCTGCGAGGCCTGGATTTCCCAGCCGATTCTCCTGCGAGGCGTGGAGTGCCCAGCCGATTCCCCTACCGACGCGTGGAGGGCCTGGCCGATCCCCTGCTAGCTGTTAGCCCGCCAATACTTGCCTGGCCGATCACCCTGCCAAGGCCTGGAGTGCCCAGCCGATCCCCCTGATGAGGCGTGGAGTGCCCAGCCGATTCTCCTGCCGACGCGTGGAGTGCCTGGCCGATTCTTCTGCCAGCTGATAACCCGCCAATACATGATATGCCTGCCCAATCTCCCTGCCAATGCCTGGGGTGCCCGGCCGACCCCCCTGCCGAGGCGTGGAGTGCCCAGCTGATTCCCCTGCCGACACGTGGAAGGCCTGGCAGCTTTCCCTGCAAGCTTCTAGCCCGCCAATAAATGCTGTGCCTGCCCGATCCTCCTGCCAATGCCTGGAATGCCCGGCTGATCCGCTTGCCGAGGCCTGGAGTGCCCGGCCGATTCCCCTGCGAGGCGTGGAGTGCCCAGCCGATTTCCCTGCCGACGCGTGGAGTGCCTAGCCGATTTCCTTGCCAGGTGATAAACCGCCAATAAATGACAAGCCGGCCCGATCTCCCTGCCAAGGCTTGGGTGCCCGGACGACCCTCCTGCCGAGGCGTGGAGTGCCCAGCCGATTCCCCTGCCGACGCGTTGAGTGCCTAGCCGATTCCCCACCCAGCTGATAGCCCGCCAATAAATTAAATGCCTGACCGATCTCCCTGCCAATGCCTGGAGTGCCCGGCCGACCCCCCTGACGAGGCCTGGATTGCCCAGCCGATTCTCCTGCGAGGCGTGGAGTGCCCAGCCGATTCCCCTACCGACGCGTGGAGGGCCTGGCTGATCCCCTGCTAGCTGTTAACCCGCCAATACGTGCCTGGCCGATCTCCCTGCCATAGCCTGGAGTGCCCGGCCGACCCCCCTGACGAGGCGTGAAGTGCCCAGCCGATTCCCCTGCCGACGCATAGAGGGCCTGGCCGATCCGCTGCTAGCTGATAACCCGCCAATAAATGATATGCCCGCCCGATCTCCCTGCCAAGGCCTGGAGTTCCCGGCCGACCGCCCTGACGAGGCGTGGAGTGCCCAGCCGATTTCCTTGCCGACGCGTGGAGTGCCTGGCCGATCCCCTGCCGAGGAGTCGAGTGCCCAGCCGATTCCCCTACCGACGCGTGGAAGGCCTGGCCGATCCCCTGCCAGCTGATAACCGGCCAATAAATTATATGCCTGCCCGATCTCCATGCCAAGACCTGGAGTGCCCGGCCGATTCCGCAGCCGAGGTGGGAGTGCCTATCCGTATTCCCTGCAAACTGAAACCCCTGCCGAGACGTGAAGAGCCTGGCCGATCCCCTCCCAGTTGATAAACCGCCAATACGTGAAGTGCCTGGTCGATCTCCCTGCCATGGCCTGGAATGCCGGCCGATCCGCTTGCCGAGGCGTGGAGTGCCCAGCTGATTCCCATGCCGAAGCGTGGACTGCCTGGCCGATTCCCTTGCCAGCTGATAACCCGCCAATAAATGATATGCCTACCCGATCTCCCCGCCAATGCCTGGAGTGCCCAGCCGATCCCCCTGCCGAGGCGTTGAGTGCCTAGCCGATTCCCCTGCTATCTGATAACCGCCAATACGTGCTTGATCGATCTCCCTGCCAAGTGCCCAGCCGACCCCCCAGGCGAGGCGTGGAGTGCCCAGCCGATCCCCCTGCGGAGACGTGGAGTGCCTAGCCAATTCCCCTGCCAGCTGATAACCCGCCAATAAATGATATGCCTGCCTGATCTCCCTGCCAATGCCTGGAGTGCCCGGCCGATCCCCCTGCCGAGGCGTGGATTGCCTAGCTGAGGCCTGGCAGCTTTCCCTGCCAGCTTGTAACCCGCCAATAAATGCTATGCCTGCCCGATATCCCTGCCAAAGCCTGGAATGCCCGGCCGACCCCCCGGCCGGCCAATACCCCTGCGAGGCGTGGAGTGCCCAGCCGATTCCCCTACCGACGCGTGGAGGGCCTGGCCGATCCCCTGCCAGCTGATAACCGGCCAATAAATGAAATGCCTGCCCGATCTCCCTGCCAAGACCTGGAGTGCCCGGCCGATCCCGCAGCCGAGATGGGAGTGCCCAGCCGATCCCCCTGCGGAGACGTGGAGTGCCTAGCCAATTCCCCTGCCAGCTGATAACCCGCCAATAAATGATATGCCTGCCTGATCTCCCTGCCAATGCCTGGAGTGCCCGGCCGATCCCCCTGCCGAGGCGTGGATTGCCTAGCTGAGGCCTGGCATCTTTCCCTGCCAGCTTGTAACCCGCCAATAAATGATATGCCTGCCTGATCTCCCTGCCAATGCCTGGAGTGCCCGGCCGATCCCCCTGCCGAGGCGTGGATTGCCTAGCTGAGGCCTGGCAGCTTTCCCTGCCAGCTTGTAACCCGCCAATAAATGCTATGCCTGCCCGATCTCCCTGCCAAAGCCTGGAATGCCCGGCCGACCCCCCTGACGAGGCCTGGAGTGCCCGGCCAATACCCCTGCGAGGCGTGGAGTGCCCAGCCGATTCCCCTGTCCAGGCGTGGAGTGCCCAGTCGATTCCCCTGACGACGCGTTGAGTGCCTAGCCGATTCCCCAACCAGCTGATAGCCCGTCAATAAATTAAATGCCTGACCGAACTCCCTGCCAATGCCTGGAGTGCCCGGCCGACCCCCCTGACGAGGCCTGGATTGCCCAGCCGATTCTCCTGCGAGGCGTGGAGTGCCCAGCCGATTCCCCTACCGACGCGTGGAGGGCCTGGCCGATCCCCTGCCAGCTGATAACCGGCCAATAAATGAAATGCCTGCCCGATCTCCCCTGCCAAGACCTGGAGTGCCCGGCCGATCCCGCAGCCGAGATGGGAGTGCCCATCCGTATTCCCTGCAAGCTGAAACCCCTGCCGAGACGTGAAGAGCCTGGCCGATCCCCTCCCAGTTGATAAACCGCCTATACGTGAAGTGCCTGCCAAGGCCTGGAATGCCCGGCCGATCCGCTTGCCGAGGCGTGGAGTGCGCGGCCGATCCGCTTGCCGAGGCGTGGAGTGCCCAGCCGATTCCCCTGCCGACGCGTGGAGTGCCTGGCCGATCCCCTGCTAGCTGATAACCGGCCAATTAATGATATGCCTGCCCGATCTCCCTGCCAAGACCTGGAGTGCCCGGCCGATCCCGCAGCCGAGGTGGGAGTGCCCATCCGTATTCCTTGCAAGCTGAAAACCCTGCCGAGACGTGAAGAGCCTGGCCGATCCCCTGCTGGATATACCGCCAATACGTGAAGTGTCTGGCCGATCTCCCTGCCATAGCCTGTATTGCCCGGACGATCCCCCTGCCGAGGCGTGGAGAGCGCAGCCGATTCCCCTGACGACGCGTGGAGTGCCTCGCCGATCTCCATGCCAAGGCCTGGAGTGCCCGTCCGATTCCCCTGCAAGCTGAAACCCCTGCCGAGACGTGAAGAGCCTGGCCGATCCCCTCCCAGTTGATAAACCGCCTATACGTGAAGTGCCTGCCAAGGCCTGGAATGCCCGGCCGATCCGCTTGCCGAGGCGTGGAGTGCCCGGCCGATCCGCTTGCCGAGGCGTGGAGTGCCCAGCCGATTCCCCTGCCGACGCGTGGAGTGCCTGGCCGATCCCCTGCTAGCTGATAACCGGCCAATTAATGATATGCCTGCCCGATCTCCCTGCCAAGACCTGGAGTGCCCGGCCGATCCCGCAGCCGAGGTGGGAGTGCCCATCCGTATTCCTTGCAAGCTGAAAACCCTGCCGAGACGTGAAGAGCCTGGCCGATCCCCTGCTGGATATACCGCCAATACGTGAAGTGTCTGGCCGATCTCCCTGCCATAGCCTTTATTGCCCGGACGATCCCCCTGCCGAGGCGTGGAGAGCGCAGCCGATTCCCCTGACGACGCGTGGAGGGCCTCGCCGATCTCTATGCCAAGGCCTGGAGTGCCCGTCCGATTCCCCTGCGAGGCGCGGAGTGCCCAGCCGATTAACCTGCTGACGCATGGAGGGCCTGGCCGATCCCCTGCTAGCTGATAACCCGCCAATACGTGCCTGGCCGATCTCCCTGCCAAGGCCTGGAGTGCCCAGCCGATCCCCCTGCCGAGGCGTGGAATGCCCAGACGATTCCCCTGCCGACGCGTGGAGTGCCTAGCCGATTCCCCTCCCAGCTGATAACCCGCCAATAAATTAAATGCCTGACCGATCTCCCTGCCAATGCCTGGAGTGCCCGGCCGACCCCCCTGACGACGCCTGGAGTGCCCGGCCGATTCCCCTGCGAGGTGTGGAGTGCCCAGCCGATTCCCCTACCGACGCGTGGAGGGCCTGGCCGATCTAGCAGGGGCTGATAATCCGCTAATACATGCCTTGACGATCTCCCTGCCAAGGCCTGGAGTGCCTGGCCGACCCCCTTGTCCAGGCGTGGAGTGCCCAGTCGATTCCCCTGACGACGCGTTGAGTGCCTAGCCGATTCCCCACCCAGCTGATAGCCCGTCAATAAATTAAATGCCTGACCGAACTCCCTGCCAATGCCTGGAGTGCCCGGCCGACCCCCCTGACGAGGCCTGGATTGCCCAGCCGATTCTCCTGCGAGGCCTGGATTTCCCAGCCGATTCTCCTGCGAGGCGTGGAATGCCCAGCCGATTCCCCTATCGCCGCGTGGAGGGCCTGGCCGATCCCCTGCTAGCTGTTAGCCCGCCAATACTTGCCTGGCCGATCACCCTGCCAAGGCCTGGAGTGCCTAGCCGATTCCCCACCCAGCTGATAGCCCGCCAATAAATTAAATGCCTGACCGAACTCCCTGCCAATGCCTGGAGTGCCCGGCCGACCCTCCTGACGAGGCCTGGATTGCCCAGCCGATTCTCCTGCGAGGCGTGGAGTGCCCAGCCGATTCCCCTACCGACGCGTGGAGGGCCTGGCTGATCCCCTGCTAGCTGTTAACCCGCCAATACGTGCCTGGCCGATCTCCCTGCCATAGCCTGGAGTGCCCGCCGACCCCCCTGACGAGGCGTGGAGTGCCCAGCCGATTCCCCTGCCGACTCATAGAGGGCCTGGCCGATCCGCTGCTAGCTGATAACCCGCCAATAAATGATATGCCCGCCCGATCTCCCTGCCAAGGCCTGGAGTTCCCGGCCGACCGCCCTGACGAGGCGTGGAGTGCCCAGCCGATTTCCTTGCCGACGCGTGGAGTGCCTGGCCGATCCCCTGCCGAGGAGTCGAATGCCCAGCCGATTCCCCTACCGACGCGTGGAAGGCCTGGCCGATCCCCTGCCAGCTGATAACCGGCCAATAAATTATATGCCTGCCCGATCTCCATGCCAAGACCTGGAGTGCCCGGCCGATTCCGCAGCCGAGGTGGGAGTGCCTATCCGTATTCCCTGCAAACTGAAACCCCTGCCGAGACGTGAAGAGCCTGGCCGATCCCCTCCCAGTTGATAAACCGCCAATACGTGAAGTGCCTGGTCGATCTCCCTGGCATGGCCTGGAATGCCGGCCGATCCGCTTGCCGAGGCGTGGAGTGCCCAGCCGATTCCCATGCCGAAGCGTGGACTGCCTGGCCGATTCCCTTGCCAGCTGATAACCCGCCAATAAATGATATGCCTGCCCGATCTCCCCGCCAATGCCTGGAGTGCCCAGCCGATCCCCCTGCCGAGGCGTTGAGTGCCTAGCCGATTCCCCTGCTATCTGATAACCGCCAATACGTGCTTGACCGATCTCCCTGCCAAGTGCCCAGCCGACCCCCCAGACGAGGCGTGGGTGCCCAGCCGATCCCCCCTGCGGAGACGTGGAGTGCCTAGCCGATTCCCCTGCCAGCTGATAACCCGCCAATAAATGATATGCCTGCCTGATCTCCCTGCCAATGCCTGGAGTGCCCGGCCGATCCCCCTGCCGAGGCGTGGATTGCCTAGCTGAGGCCTGGCAGCTTTCCCTGCCAGCTTGTAACTCGCCAATAAATGCTATGCCTGCCCGATCTCCCTGCCAAAGCCTGGAATGCCCGGCCGACCCCCCTGACGAGGCCTGGAGTGGCCGGCCAATACCCCTGCGAGGCGTGGAGTGCCCAGCCGATTCCCCTACCGACGCGTGGAGGGCCTGGCCGATCCCCTGCCAGCTGATAACCGGCCAATAAATGAAATGCCTGCCAGATCTCCCTGCCAAGACCTGGAGTGCCCGGCCGATCCCGCAGCCGAGGTGGGAGTGCCCATCCGTATTCCTTGCAAGCTGAAAACCCTGCCGAGACGTGAAGAGCCTGGCCGATCCCCTGCTGGATATACCGCCAATACGTGAAGTGTCTGGCCGATCTCCCTGCCATAGCCTGGAGTGCCCGGACGATCCCCCTGCCGAGGCGTGGAGAGCGCAGCCGATTCCCCTGACGACGCGTGGAGTGCCTCGCCGATCTCCATGCCAAGGCCTGGAGTGCCCGTCCGATTCCCCTGCGAGGCGCGGAGTGCCCAGCCGATTAACCTGCCCAGGCCGATCCCCTGCTAGCTGATAACCCGCCAATACGTGCCTGGCTGATCTCCCTGCCAAGGCCTGGAGTGCCCAGCCGATCCCCCTGCCGAGGCGTGGAATGCCCAGACGATTCCCCTGCCGACGCGTGGAGTGCCTAGCCGGTTCCCCTCCCAGCTGATAACCCGCCAATAAATTAAATGCCTGACCGATCTCCCTGCCAATGCCTGGAGTGCCCGGCCGACCCCCTGACGACGCCTGGAGTGCCCGGCCGATTCCCCTGCGAGGTGTGGAGTGCCCAGCCGATTCCCCTACCGACGCGTGGAGGGCCTGGCCGATCCCCTGCTAGCTGATAATCCGCTAATACATGCCTTGACGATCTCCCTGCCAAGGCCTGGAGTGCCTGGCCGACCCCCTGTCCAGGCGTGGAGTGCCCAGCCGATTTCCCTGCCAATGCGTGGAGTGCCTGGCCGATTCTTCTGCCAGCTGATAACCCGCCAATACATGATATGCCTGCCCAATCTCCCTGCCATAGCCTGGGGTGCCCGGCCGACCCCCCTGCCGAGGCGTGGAGTGCCCAGCTGATTCCCCTGCCAACACGTGGAGGGCCTGGCAGCTTTCCCTGCCAGCTTGTAACCCGCCAATAAATGCTATGCCTGCCCGATCTCCCTGCCATAGCCTGGAGTGCCCGGCCGATTCCCCTGCGAGGCGTGGAGTGCCCGGCCGAATCCGCTGCCGACGCGTGCAGGGCCTGGGCGATCCCCTGCTAGCTGATAACCCGCCAATACGTGCCCAGCCGATCCCCCTGCCGAGGCGTATAGTGCCCAGCCGATTCCCCTGCCGATGCGTGGAGTGCCTAGCCGATTCCCCTGCCGGTTGATAACCCGACAATAAATGATATGCCGGCCGGATCTCCCTGCCAAGGCCTGGAGTGCCCGGCCGACCCCCCTGACGAGGCGAGGAGTGCCCAGCCGATTTCCCTGCCAACGCATGGAGTGCCTGGCCGATCCCCTGCCAGCTGGTAACCCTCCAATACGTGAAGTGCCTGGCCGATATCCCTGCCAAAGCCTAGAGTGCCTGGCCGATTTTCCGCCGAGGCGTGGAGTACCAAGACGATTCCCATGCCGACGCGTGGAGTGACTAGCCGATTCCCCTCCCAGCCAATAATCCGCCAATAAATGGTATGCGTGCCCGATCTCAATGCCAGTGCCTGGAGGGTTCAGCCGATCCTCCTGCCGAGGCATGGAGTGCCCAGCCGATTTCCGAGCCGACGCGTGGAGTGCCTAGCCGATCCCCTGCCAGCTGGTAACCCTCCAATACGTGAAGTGCCTGGCCGATTCCCCTGCCGAGGCGTGGAGTGCCCAGCCGATCCCTCTGCCGACGCGTGGATGCTGGCCGATGCCGCAGACGAGGTAGGAGTGCCAACCCGTATTCCCTGCAAGCTTAAACCCCAGCCGAGACGTGAAGAGCCTGGCCGATCCCCTGCCAGTTGATAATCTGCCAATACGTGAAGTGCCTGGCCGATCTCCCTGCCAATGCCTGGAGTGCCCGGCCGATCCCCCTGACGAGGCGTGGAGTGCCCAGCCGATTTCCCTGCCGACGCGTGGAGTGCCTGGCCGATGCCCTGCTAGCTGATAACCCTCCAATACGTGAAGTGCCTGGCCGATCTCCCTGCCATAGCCTGGAGTGCCCGGCCGACCCCCCTGACGAGGCGTGGAGTGCCCAGCCGATTCCCCTGCCGACGCATAGAAGGCCTGGCCGATCCGCTGCTAGCTGATAACCCGCCAATAAATGATATGCCCGCCCGATCTCCCTGCCAAGGCCTGGAGTTCCCGGCCGACCGCCCTGACGAGGCGTGGAGTGCGCAGCCGATTTCCTTGCCGACGCGTGGAGTGCCTGGCCGAACCCCTGACGAGGCGTGGAGTGCCCAGCCCATTTCCCTGCCAACGCGTGGAGTGCCTGGCCGATCCCCTGCCAGCTGGTAACCCTCCAATACGTGAAGTGCCTGGCCTATATCCCTGCCAAAGCCTAGAGTGCCTGGCCGATTCCCCCGCCGAGGCGTGGAGTACCAAGACGATTCCCCTGCCGACGCGTGGAGTGACTAGCCGATTCCCCTCCCAGCCGATAATCCGCCAATAAATGATATGCGTGCCCGATCTCAATGCCAGTGCCTGGAGGGTTCAGCCGATCCTCCTGCCGAGGCATGGAGTGCCCAGCCGATTCCCGAGCCGACGCGTGGAGTGCCTAGCCGATCCCCTGCCAGCTGGTAACCCTCCAATACGTGAACTGCCTGGCCGATTCCCCTGCCGAGGAGTGGAGTGCCCAGCCGATTTCCCTGCCAACGCGTGGAGTGCCTGGCCGATCCCCTGCCAGCTGTAACCCTCCAATACGTGAAGTGCCTGTCCGATCTCCATGCCACGGCCTGGAGTGCCTGACCGATTCCCCTGACGAGGCGTGGAGTGCCCAGCCGATTCCTCTGCCGACGCGTGGATGCCATGCGATGCCGCAGCCGAGGTGGGAGTGCCAAGCCGTATTCCCTGCAAGCTGATGCCCCTGCCGAGACGTAAAGAGCCTGGCCGATCCCATGCTAGTTGATAACCCGCCAATAAATGATATGCCGGCCCGATCTCCCTGCTAAGACCTTCAGCGCCCGGCCGACCCCCTGACGAGGCGTGGAGTGCCCAGCCGATCCCCTGCCGAGACGTGGAGTGCCTAGCCGATTCCCCTCCCAGCCGATAATCCGCCAATAAATGATATGCGTGCCCGATCTCCCTGCCAATGCCTGGAGGGTTCAGCCGATCCTCCTGCCGAGGCGTGGAGTGCCCAGCCGATTCCCGAGCCGACGCGTGGAGTGCCTAGCCGATCCCCTGCCAGCTGGTAACCCTCCAATACGTGAAGTGCCTGGCCGATTCCCCTGCCGAGGAGTGGAGTGCCCAGCCGATTCCTCTGCCGACGCGGGGATGCTGGCCGATGCCGCAGACGAGGTAGGAGTGCCAACCCGTATTCCCTGCAAGCTTAAGCCCCAGCCGAGACGTGAAGAGCCTGGCCGATCCCCTGCCAGTTGATAATCCGCCAATACGTGAAGTGCCTGGCCGATCTCCCTGCCAATGCCTGGAGTGCCCGGCCGATCCCCCTGCCGAGGCCGGAAGTGCCCAGCAGATTCCCCTGCCGTCGCGTGGAGTGCCTGGCCGATGCCCTGCTAGCTGATAACCCACCAATACGTGCCTGGCCGATCTCCCTGCCATAGCCTGGAGTGCCCGGCCGACCCCCCTGACGAGGCGTGGAGTGCACAGCCGATTCCCCTGCCGACGCATAGAGGGCCTGGCCGATCCGCTGCTAGCTGATAACCCGCCAATAAATGATATGCCCGCCCGATCGCCCTGCCAAGGCCTGGAGTTCCCGGCCGACCGCCCTGACGAGGCGTGGAGTGCCCAGCCGATTTCCTTGCCGACGCGTGGAGTGCCTGGCCGAACCTTTGCCGAGGAGTGGAGTGCCCAGCCGATTCCCCTACCGACGCGTGGAAGGCCTGGCCGATCCCCTGCCAGCTGATAACCCGCCCATAAATGATATGCCTGCCCGATCTCTCTGCCAATGCCTGGAGTGCCCGGCCGATCCCCCTGACGAGGCGTGGAGTGCCCAGCCGATTCTCCTGCCGACGCGTGGAGTGCCTGGCCGATTCTTCTGCCAGCTGATAACCCGCCAATACATGATATGCCTGCCCAATCTCCCTGCCATAGCCTGGGGTGCCCGGCCGACCCCCCTGCCGAGGCGTGGAGTGCCCAGCTGATTCCCCTGCCAACACGTGGAGGGCCTGGCAGCTTTCCCTGCCAGCTTGTAACCCGCCAATACGTGCCCAGCCGATCCCCCTGCCGAGGCGTATAGTGCCCAGCCGATTCCCCTGCCGATGCGTGGAGTGCCTAGCCGATTCCCCTGCCGGTTGAAAACCCGACAATAAATGATATGCCGGCCGGATCTCCCTGCCAAGGCCTGGAGTGCCCGGCCGACCCCCCTGACGAGGCGGGGAGTGCCCAGCCGATTTCCCTGCCAACGCGTGGAGTGCCTGGCCGATCCCCTGCCAGCTGGTAACCCTCCAATACGTGAAGTGCCTGGCCGATATCCCTGCCAAGCCTAGAGTGCCTGGCCGATTTTCCGCCGAGGCGTGGAGTACCAAGACGATTCCCATGCCGACGCGTGGAGTGACTAGCCGATTCCCCTCCCAGCCAATAATCCGCCAATAAATGGTATGCGTGCCCGATCTCAATGCCAGTGCCTGGAGGGTTCAGCCGATCCTCCTGCCGAGGCATGGAGTGCCCAGCCGATTCCTCTGCCGACGCGTGGATGCTGGCCGATGCCGCAGACGAGGTAGGAGTGCCAACCCGTATTCCCTGCAAGCTTAAACCCCAGCCGAGACGTGAAGAGCCTGGCCGATCCCCTGCCAGTTGATAATCTGCCAATACGTGAAGTGCCTGGCCGATCTCCCTGCCAATGCCTGGAGTGCCCGGCCGATCCCCCTGACGAGGCGTGGAGTGCCCAGCCGATTTCCCTGCCGACGCGTGGAGTGCCTGGCCGATGCCCTGCTAGCTGATAACCCGCCAATACGTGCCTGGCCGATCTCCCTGCCATAGCCTGGAGTGCCCGGCCGACCCCCCTGACGAGGCGTGGAGTGCCCAGCCGATTCCCCTGCCGACGCATAGAAGGCCTGGCCGATCCGCTGCTAGCTGATAACCCGCCAATAAATGATATGCCCGCCCGATCTCCCTGCCAAGGCCTGGAGTTCCCGACCGACCGCCCTGACGAGGCGTGGAGTGCCCAGCCGATTTCCTTGCCGACGCGTGGAGTGCCTGGCCGAACCCCTGACGAGGCGTGGAGTGCCCAGCCGATTTCCCTGCCAACGCGTGGAGTGCCTGGCCGATCCCCTGCCAGCTGGTAACCCTCCAATACGTGAAGTGCCTGGCCGATATCCCTGCCAAAGCCTAGAGTGCCTGGCCAATTCCCCCGCCGAGGCGTGGAGTACCAAGACGATTCCCCTGCCGACGCGTGGAGTGACTAGCCGATTCCCCTCCCAGCCGATAATCCGCCAATAAATGATATGCGTGCCCGATCTCAATGCCAGTGCCTGGAGGGTTCAGCCGATCCTCCTGCCGAGGCATGGAGTGCCCAGCCGATTCCCGAGCCGACGCGTGGAGTGCCTAGCCGATCCCCTGCCAGCTGGTAACCCTCCAATACGTGAAGTGCCTGGCCGATTCCCCTGCCGAGGAGTGGAGTGCCCAGCCGATTTCCCTGCCAACGCGTGGAGTGCCTGGCCGATCCCCTGCCAGCTGTAACCCTCCAATACGTGAAGTGCCTGTCCGATCTCCATGCCACGGCCTGGAGTGCCTGACCGATTCCCCTGACGAGGCGTGGAGTGCCCAGCCGATTCCTCTGCCGACGCGTGGATGCCGTGCGATGCCGCAGCCGAGGTGGGAGTGCCAAGTCGTATTCCCTGCAAGCTGATGCCCCTGCCGAGACGTAAAGAGCCTGGCCGATCCCATGCTAGTTGATAACCCGCCAATAAATGATATGCCGGCCCGATCTCCCTGCTAAGACCTTCAGCGCCCGGCCGACCCCCCTGACGAGGCGTGGAGTGCCCAGCCGATCCCCTGCCGAGACGTGGAGTGCCTAGCCGATTCCCCTCCCAGCCGATAATCCGCCAATAAATGATATGCGTGCCCGATCTCCCTGCCAATGCCTGGAGGGTTCAGCCGATCCTCCTGCCGAGGCGTGGAGTGCCCAGCCGATTCCCGAGCCGACGCGTGGAGTGCCTAGCCGATCCCCTGCCAGCTGGTAACCCTCCAATACGTGAAGTGCCTGGCCGATTCCCCTGCCGAGGAGTGGAGTGCCCAGCCGATTCCTCTGCCGACGCGGGGATGCTGGCCGATGCCGCAGACGAGGTAGGAGTGCCAACCCGTATTCCCTGCAAGCTTAAGCCCCAGCCGAGACGTGAAGAGCCTGGCCGATCCCCTGCCAGTTGATAATCCGCCAATACGTGAAGTGCCTGGCCGATCTCCCTGCCAATGCCTGGAGTGCCCGGCCGATCCCACTGCCGAGGCCGGAAGTGCCCAGCAGATTCCCCTGCCGTCGCGTGGAGTGCCTGGCCGATGCCCTGCTAGCTGATAACCCACCAATACGTGCCTGGAGTGCCCGGCCGATCCCACTGCCGAGGCCGGAAGTGCCCAGCAGATTCCCCTGCCGTCGCGTGGAAGGCCTGGCCAATCCCCTGCCAGCTGATAACCCGCCCATAAATGATATGCCTGCCCGATCTCTCTGCCAATGCCTGGAGTGCCCGGCCGATCCCCCTGACGAGGCGTGGAGTGCCCAGCCGATTTCCCTGCCAACGCGTGGAGTGCCTGGCCAATGCCCTGCTAGCTGATAACCCACCAATACGTGCCTGGCCGATCTCCCTGCCATAGCCTGGAGTGCCCGGCCAACCCCCCTGACGAGGCGTGGAGTGCCCAGCCGATTCCCCTGCCGACGCATAGAGGGCCTGGCCGATCCGCTGCTAGCTGATAACCCGCCAATAAATGATATGCCCGCCCGATCTCCCTGCCAAGGCCTGGAGTTCCCGGCCGACCGCCCTGACGAGGCGTGGAGTGCCCAGCCGATTTCCTTGCCGACGCGTGGAGTGCCTGGCCGAACCTTTGCCGAGGAGTGGAGTGCCCAGCCGATTCCCCTACCGACGCGTGGAAGGCCTGGCCGATCCCCTGCCAGCTGATAACCGGCCAATAAATTATATGCCTGCCCGATCTCCATGCCAAGACCTGGAGTGCCCGGCCGATTCCGCAGCCGAGGTGGGAGTGCCTATCCGTATTCCCTGCAAGCTGAAACCCCTGCCGAGCCGTGAAGAGCCTGGCCGATCCCCTCCCAGTTGATAAACCGCCAATACGTGAAGTGCCCAGCCGATCCCCCTGCCGAGACGTGGAGTGCCTAGCCGATTCCCCTGCCAGCTGATAACCCGCCAATAAATGATATGCCTGCCTGATCTCCTTGCCAATGCCTGGAGTGCCCGGCCGATCCCCCTGCCGAGGCGTGGATTGCCTAGCTGATTCCCCTGGCGACACGTGGAGGGCCTGGCAGCTTTCCCTGCCAGCTTGTAACCCGCCAATAAATGCTATGCCTGCCCGATCTCCCTGCCAAAGCCTGGAGTGCCCGGCCGACCCCCCTGACGAGGCCTGGAGTGCCCGGCCAATACCCCTGCGAGGCGTGGAGTGCCCAGCTTATTCCCCTACCGACGCGTGGAGGGCCTGGCCGATCCTCTGCTAGCTGTTAACCAGCCAATAAATGATATGCCTGCCCGATCTTCCTGCCAAGACCTGGAGTGCCCGGCCGATCCCGCAGCCGAGATGGGAGTGCCCATCCGTATTCCCTGCAAGCTGAAACCCCTGCCGAGACGTGAAGAGCCTGGCCGATCCCCTCCCAGTTGATTAACCGCCTATACGTGAAGTGCCTGGCCGATCTCCCTGCCAAGGCCTGGAATGCCCGGCCGATCGGCTTGCCGAGGCGTGGAGTGCCCGGCCGATCCGCTTGCCGAGGCGTGGAGTGCCCAGCCGATTCCCCTGCCGACGCGTGGAGTGTCTGGCCGATCCCCTGCTAGCTGATAACCGGCCAATTAATGATATGCCTGCCCGATCTCCCTGCCAAGACCTGGAGTGCCCGGCCGACCCCCCAGACGAGGCGTAGAGTGCCCAGCCGATCCCCCTGCCGAGACGTGGAGTGCCTAGCCGATTCCCCTGCCAGCTGATAACCCGCCAATAAATGATAAGCCTGCCTGATCTCCCTGCCAATGCCTGGAGTGCCCGGCCGATCCCCCTGCCGAGGCGTGGAGTGCCTAGCTGATTCCCCTGCTATCTGATAACCCGCCAATACGTGCCTGGCCGATCTCCCTGCCATAGCCTGGAGTGCCCGGCCGACCCCCCTGACGAGGCGTGGAGTGCCCAGCCGATTCCCCTGCCGACGCATAGAAGGCCTGGCCGATCCGCTGCTAGCTGATAACCCGCCAATAAATGATATGCCCGCCCGATCTCCCTGCCAAGGCCTGGAGTTCCCGACCGACCGCCCTGACGAGGCGTGGAGATTCCCCCGCCGAGGCGTGGAGTACCAAGACGATTCCCCTGCCGACGCGTGGAGTGCGTAGCCGATTCCCCTGCTATCTGATAACCCGCAAATACGTGCCTGGCCGATCTCCCTGCCAAGGCCTGAAGTGCCCAGCCGACCCCGCAGACGAGGCGTAGAGTGCCCAGCCGATCCCCCTGCCGAGACGTGGAGTGCCTAGCCGATTCCCCTGCCAGCTGATAACCCGCCAATAAATGATAAGCCTGCCTGATCTCCCTGCCAATGCCTGGAGTGCCCGGCCGATCCCCCTGCCGAGGCGTGGAGTGCCTAGCCGATTCCCCTGCTATCTGATAACCCGCCAATACGTGCCTGGCCGATCTCCCTGCCAAGGCCTGGAGTGCCCAGCCGACCCCCCAGACGAGGCGTGGAGTGCCTAGCCGATCCCCCTGCCGAGACGTGGAGTGCCTAGCCGATTCCCCAGCCAGCTGATAACCCGCCAATAAATGTTATGCCTGCTTCATCTCCTTGCCAATGCCTGGAGTGCCCGGCCGATCCCCCTGCCGAGGCGTGGAGTGCCTAGCTTATTCCCCTGCTATCTGATAACCCGCCAATACGTGCCTGGCCGATCTCCCTGCCAAGGCCTGGAGTGCCCAGACGACCCCCCAGACGAGGCGTGGAGTGCCCAGCCGATCCCCCTGCCGAGACGTGGAGTGCCTAGCCGATTCCCCTGCCAGCTGATAACCCGCCAATAAATGATATGCCTGCCTGATCTCCCTGCCAATGCCTGGAGTGCCCAGCCGATCCCCCTGCCGAGACGTGGAGTGCCTAGCCGATTCCCCTGCCAGCTGATAACCCGCCAATAAATGATAAGCCTGCCTGATCTCCCTGCCAATGCCTGGAGTGCCCGGCCGATCCCCCTGCCGAGGCGTGGAGTGCCTAGCTGATTCCCCTGCTATCTGATAACCCGCCAATACGTGCCTGGCCGATCTCCCTGCCATAGCCTGGAGTGCCCGGCCGACCCCCCTGACGAGGCGTGGAGTGCCCAGCCGATTCCCCTGCCGACGCATAGAAGGCCTGGCCGATCCGCTGCTAGCTGATAACCCGCCAATAAATGATATGCCCGCCCGATCTCCCTGCCAAGGCCTGGAGTTCCCGACCGACCGCCCTGACGAGGCGTGGAGATTCCCCCGCCGAGGCGTGGAGTACCAAGACGATTCCCCTGCCGACGCGTGGAGTGCCTAGCTGATTCCCCTGCTATCTGATAACCCGCCAATACGTGCCTGGCCCATCTCCCTGGCAATGCCTAAAATGCCCAGCCGATCCTCCTGCCGAGGCGTTAAGTGCCCAGCCGATTACCCTGCCGACGCGTGGAATGGCCAATAACCGGCCAATAAATGATATGCCTGCCCGATCTACCTGCCAAGGCCTGGAGTGCTCGGCCGATTCCCCTGCGAGGCGTTGAGTGCCCAGCCGATTCCGCTGCTATCTGATAACCCGCAAATACGTGCCTGGCCGATCTCCCTGCCAAGGCCTGAAGTGCCCAGCCGACCCCCCAGACGAGACGTAGAGTTCCCAGCCGATCCCCCTGCCGAGACGTGGAGTGCCTAGCCGATTCCCCTGCCAGCTGATAACCCGCCAATAAATGATATGCCTGCCTGATCTCCCTGCCAATGCCTGGAGTGCCCGGCCGATCCCCCTGCCGAGGCGTAGAGTGCCTAGCCGATTCCCCTGCTATCTGATAACCCGCAAATACGTGCCTGGCCGATCTCCCTGCCAAGGCCTGAAGTGCCCAGCCGACCCCCCAGACGAGGCGTAGAGTGCCCAGCCGATCCCCCTGCCGAGACGTGGAGTGCCTAGCCGATTCCCCTGCCAGCTGATAACCCGCCAATAAATGATATGCCTGCCCGATCTCCCTGCCAATGCCTGGAGTGCCCAGCCGATCCCCCTGCCGAGGCGTTGAGTGCCTATCTGATTCCCCTGCTATCTGATAACCCGCCTATACGTGCCTAACCGATCTCCCTGCCAAGGCCTGGAGTGCCCAGCCGACCCCCCAGACGAGGCGTGGAGTGCCCAGCCGACCCCCCAGACGAGGCGTGGAGTGCCCGGCCGATCCCCCTGCCGAGGCGTGGAGTGCCTAGCCGATTCCCCTGCTATCTGATAACCCGCAAATACGTGCCTGGCCGATCTCCCTGCCAAGGCCTGAAGTGCCCAGCCGACCCCCCAGACGAGACGTAGAGTTCCCAGCCGATCCCCCTGCCGAGACGTGGAGTGCCTAGCCGATTCCCCTGCCAGCTGATAACCCGCCAATAAATGATATGCCTGCCTGATCTCTCTGCCAATGCCTGGAGTGCCCGGCCGATCCCCCTGCCGAGGCGTGGAGTGCCCAGCCGATTCCGCTGCCGACGCGTGGAGGGCCTGGCCGATCCCCTGCTAACTGATAACCCGCCAATACGTGCCTTGCCGATCTCCCTGCCATGGCCTGGAGTGCCCAGCCGATCCCCCTGCCGAGGCGTGGAGTGCCCAGCCGATTCCCCTGACGAGGCGTGGAGTGCCCAGCCGATTTCCCTGCCGACGCGTGGAGTGCCCAGCCGATTTCCCTGCCGACGCGCCTGGCCGATCCCGTGCCGACGCGTAGAGTGACTGGCCGATCCCCTGCCAGCTGGTAACCCTCCAATACGTGAAGTGCCTGGCCGATCTCCATGCCAAGGCCTGGAGTGCCTGGCCGATTCCCCTGCCGAGGCGTGGAGTGCCCAGCCGATTCCCCTGCCGACGCGTGGAGTGCCTGGCCATTCCCCTGCCGAGGCGTGAAGTGCCCAGCCGATTACCCTGCCGACGCGTGGAATGCCTAGCCGATTCCCCTGCCAGCTGATAACCCGCCAATAAATGATATGCCTGGCCAATCTCCCTGCCAATGCCTGGAGTGCCCGGCCGATCCCCCTGCCGACGCGTGGAGTGCCTAGCCGATTCCCTTGGAGGCTACCGACGCGTGGAGGGGCTGGCCGATCCCCTGCTAGCTGATAACCGGCCAATAAATGATATGCCTGCCCGATCTCCCTGCCAAGACCTGGAGTGCCCTGCAGCCGAGATGGGAGTGCCCATCCGTATTCCCTGCAAGCTGAAACCCCTGCCGAGACGTGAAGAGCCTGGCCGATCCCCTCCCAGTTGATAAACCGCCTATACGTGAAGTGCCTGGCCGATCTCCCTGCCAAGGCCTATAATGTCGGCCGATCCGCTTGCCGAGGCGTGGAGTGCCCAGCCGATTCCCCTGGCCGATTCCCCTGCCAGCTGATGATAACCCGCCAATACGTGCCTGGCCGATCTCCCTGCCAAGGCCTGGAGTGCCCAGCCGATCCCCCTGCCGAGGCGTGGAATGCACAGACGATTCCCCTGCCGACGCGTGGAGTGCCTAGCCGATTCCCCTCCCAGCTGATAACCCGCCAATAAATTAAATGCCTGACCGATCTCCCTGCCAATGCCTGGAGTGCCCGGCCGACCCCCCTGACGACGCCTGGAGTGCCCGGCCGATTCCCCTGCGAGGTGTGGAGTGCCCAGCCGATTCCCCTACCGACGCGTGGAGGGCCTGGCCGATCCCCTGCTAGCTGATAATCCGCTAATACATGCCTTGACGATCTCCCTGCCAAGGCCTGGAGTGCCCGGCCGACCCCCCTGACGAGGCCTGGATTGCCCAGCCGATTCTCCTGCGAGGCCTGGATTTCCCAGCCGATTCTCCTGCGAGGCGTGGAATGCCCAGCCGATTCCCCTATCGCCGCGTGGAGGGCCTGGCCGATCCCCTGCTAGCTGTTAGCCCGCCAATACTTGCCTGGCCGATCACCCTGCCAAGGCCTGGAGTGCCTAGCCGATTCCCCACCCAGCTGATAGCCCGCCAATAAATTAAATGCCTGACCGAACTCCCTGCCAATGCCTGGAGTGCCCGGCCGACCCTCCTGACGAGGCCTGGATTGCCCAGCCGATTCTCCTGCGAGGCGTGGAGTGCCCAGCCGATTCCCCTACCGACGCGTGGAGGGCCTGGCTGATCCCCTGCTAGCTGTTAACCCGCCAATACGTGCCTGGCCGATCTCCCTGCCATAGCCTGGAGTGCCCGCCGACCCCCTGACGAGGCGTGGAGTGCCCAGCCGATTCCCCTGCCGACTCATAGAGGGCCTGGCCGATCCGCTGCTAGCTGATAACCCGCCAATAAATGATATGCCCGCCCGATCTCCCTGCCAAGGCCTGGAGTTCCCGGCCGACCGCCCTGACGAGGCGTGGAGTGCCCAGCCGATTTCCTTGCCGACGCGTGGATCCCCTGCCGAGGAGTCGAATGCCCAGCCGATTCCCCTACCGACGCGTGGAAGGCCTGGCCGATCCCCTGCCAGCTGATAACCGGCCAATAAATTATATGCCTGCCCGATCTCCATGCCAAGACCTGGAGTGCCCGGCCGATTCCGCAGCCGAGGTGGGAGTGCCTATCCGTATTCCCTGCAAACTGAAACCCCTGCCGAGACGTGAAGTGCCTGGTCGATCTCCCTGCCATGGCCTGGAATGCCGGCCGATCCGCTTGCCGAGGCGTGGAGTGCCCAGCCGATTCCCATGCCGAAGCGTGGACTGCCTGGCCGATTCCCTTGCCAGCTGATAACCCGCCAATAAATGATATGCCTGCCCGATCTCCCCGCCAATGCCTGGAGTGCCCAGCCGATCCCCCTGCCGAGGCGTTGAGTGCCTAGCCGATTCCCCTGCTATCTGATAACCGCCAATACGTGCTTGACCGATCTCCCTGCCAGGTGCCCAGCCGACCCCCAGACGAGGCGTGGAGTGCCCAGCCGATCCCCCTGCGGAGACGTGGAGTGCCTAGCCGATTCCCCTGCCAGCTGATAACCCGCCAATAAATGATATGCCTGCCTGATCTCCCTGCCAATGCCTGGAGTGCCCGGCCGATCCCCCTGCCGAGGCGTGGATTGCCTAGCTGAGGCCTGGCAACTTTCCCTGCCAGCTTGTAACCCGCCAATAAATGCTATGCCTGCCCGATCTCCCTGCCAAAGCCTGGAATGCCCGGCCGACCCCCCTGACGAGGCCTGGAGTGGCCGGCCAATACCCCTGCGAGGCGTGGAGTGCCCAGCCGATTCCCCTACCGACGCGTGGAGGGCCTGGCCGATCCCCTGCCAGCTGATAACCGGCCAATAAATGAAATGCCTGCCAGATCTCCCTGCCAAGACCTGGAGTGCCCGGCCGATCCCGCAGCCGCGGTGGGAGTGCCCATCCGTATTCCTTGCAAGCTGAAAACCCTGCCGAGACGTGAAGAGCCTGGCCGATCCCCTGCTGGATATACCGCCAATACGTGAAGTGTCTGGCCGATCTCCCTGCCATAGCCTGGAGTGCCCGGACGATCCCCCTGCCGAGGCGTGGAGAGCGCAGCCGATTCCCCTGACGACGCGTGGAGTGCCTCGCCGATCTCCATGCCAAGGCCTGGAGTGCCCGTCCGATTCCCCTGCGAGGCGCGGAGTGCCCAGCCGATTAACCTGCCGACGCATGGAGGGCCTGGCCGATCCCCTGCTAGCTGATAACCCGCCAATACGTGCCTGGCTGATCTCCCTGCCAAGGCCTGGAGTGCCCAGCCGATCCCCCTGCCGAGGCGTGGAATGCCCAGACGATTCCCCTGCCGACGCGTGGAGTGCCTAGCCGATTCCCCTCCCAGCTGATAACCCGCCAATAAATTAAATGCCTGACCGATCTCCCTGCCAATGCCTGGAGTGCCCGGCCGACCCCCCTGACGACGCCTGGAGTGCCCGGCCGATTCCCCTGCGAGGTGTGGAGTGCCCAGCCGATTCCCCTACCGACGCGTGGAGGGCCTGGCCGATCCCCTGCTAGCTGATAATCCGCTAATACATGCCTTGACGATTTCCCTGCCAAGGCCTGGAGTGCCTGGCCGACCCCCCTGTCCAGGCGTGGAGTGCCCAGCCGATTTCCCTGCCAATGCGTGGAGTGCCTGGCCGATTCTTCTGCCAGCTGATAACCCGCCAATACATGATATGCCTGCCCAATCTCCCTGCCATAGCCTGGGGTGCCCGGCCGACCCCCCTGCCGAGGCGTGGAGTGCCCAGCTGATTCCCCTGCCAACACGTGGAGGGCCTGGCAGCTTTCCCTGCCAGCTTGTAACCCGCCAATAAATGCTATGCCTGCCCGATCTCCCTGCCATAGCCTGGAGTGCCCGGCCGATTCCCCTGCGAGGCGTGGAGTGCCCGGCCGAATCCGCTGGCGACGCGTGCAGGGCCTGGGCGATCCCCTGCTAGCTGATAACCCGCCAATACGTGCCCAGCCGATCCCCTGCCGAGGCGTATAGTGCCCAGCCGATTCCCCTGCCGATGCGTGGGTGCCTAGCCGATTCCCCTGCCGGTTGATAACCCGACAATAAATGATATGCCGGCCGGATCTCCCTGCCAAGGCCTGGAGTGCCCGGCCGACCCCCCTGACGAGGCGAGGAGTGCCCAGCCGATTTCCCTGCCAACGCGTGGAGTGCCTGGCCGATCCCCTGCCAGCTGGTAACCCTCCAATACGTGAAGTGCCTGGCCGATATCCCTGCCAAAGCCTAGAGTGCCTGGCCGATTTTCCGCCGAGGCGTGGAGTACCAAGACGATTCCCATGCCGACGCGTGGAGTGACTAGCCGATTCCCCTCCCAGCCAATAATCCGCCAATAAATGGTATGCGTGCCCGATCTCAATGCCAGTGCCTGGAGGGTTCAGCCGATCCTCCTGCCGAGGCATGGAGTGCCCAGCCGATTTCCGAGCCGACGCGTGGAGTGCCTAGCCGATCCCCTGCCAGCTG
Organism: Drosophila parabipectinata; assembly: GCA_018153455.1. Taxonomy (NCBI): domain Eukaryota; kingdom Metazoa; phylum Arthropoda; class Insecta; order Diptera; family Drosophilidae; genus Drosophila; species Drosophila parabipectinata. The sequence goes on along the minus strand of JAECYA010000362.1, from coordinate 336,856 downwards.
GTAACCCTCCAATACGTGAAGTGCCTGGCCGATTCCCCTGCCGAGGAGTGGAGTGCCCAGCCGATTCCTCTGCCGACGCGTGGATGCTGGCCGATGCCGCAGACGAGGTAGGAGTGCCAACCCGTATTCCCTGCAAGCTTAAACCCCAGCCGAGACGTGAAGAGCCTGGCCGATCCCCTGCCAGTTGATAATCTGCCAATACGTGAAGTGCCTGGCCGATCTCCCTGCCAATGCCTGGAGTGCCCGGCCGATCCCCCTGACGAGGCGTGGAGTGCCCAGCCGATTTCCCTGCCGACGCGTGGAGTGCCTGGCCGATGCCCTGCTAGCTGATAACCCTCCAATACGTGAAGTGCCTGGCCGATCTCCCTGCCATAGCCTGGAGTGCCCGGCCGACCCCCCTGACGAGGCGTGGAGTGCCCAGCCGATTCCCCTGCCGACGCATAGAAGGCCTGGCCGATCCGCTGCTAGCTGATAACCCGCCAATAAATGATATGCCCGCCCGATCTCCCTGCCAAGGCCTGGAGTTCCCGGCCGACCGCCCTGACGAGGCGTGGAGTGCCCAGCCGATTTCCTTGCCGACGCGTGGAGTGCCTGGCCGAACCCCTGACGAGGCGTGGAGTGCCCAGCCCATTTCCCTGCCAACGCGTGGAGTGCCTGGCCGATCCCCTGCCAGCTGGTAACCCTCCAATACGTGAAGTGCCTGGCCGATATCCCTGCCAAAGCCTAAAGTGCCTGGCCGATTCCCCCGCCGAGGCGTGGAGTACCAAGACGATTCCCCTGCCGACGCGTGGAGTGACTAGCCGATTCCCCTCCCAGCCGATAATCCGCCAATAAATGATATGCGTGCCCGATCTCAATGCCAGTGCCTGGAGGGTTCAGCCGATCCTCCTGCCGAGGCATGGAGTGCCCAGCCGATTCCCGAGCCGACGCGTGGAGTGCCTAGCCGATCCCCTGCCAGCTGGTAACCCTCCAATACGTGAAGTGCCTGGCCGATTCCCCTGCCGAGGAGTGGAGTGCCCAGCCGATTTCCCTGCCAACGCGTGGAGTGCCTGGCCGATCCCCTGCCAGCTGTAACCCTCCAATACGTGAAGTGCCTGGCCGATCTCCATGCCACGGCCTGGAGTGCCTGGCCGATTCCCCTGACGAGGCGTAGAGTGCCCAGCCGATTCCTCTGCCGACGCGTGGATGCCATGCGATGCCGCAGCCGAGGTGGGAGTGCCAAGCCGTATTCCCTGCAAGCTGATGCCCCTGCCGAGACGTAAAGAGCCTGGCCGATCCCATGCTAGTTGATAACCCGCCAATAAATGATATGCCGGCCCGATCTCCCTGCTAAGACCTGGAGTGCCCGGCCGACCCCCCTGACGAGGCGTGGAGTGCCCAGCCGATCCCCTGCCGAGACGTGGAGTGCCTAGCCGATTCCCCTCCCAGCCGATAATCCGCCAATAAATGATATGCGTGCCCGATCTCCCTGCCAATGCCTGGAGGGTTCAGCCGATCCTCCTGCCGAGGCGTGGAGTGCCCAGCCGATTCCCGAGCCGACGCGTGGAGTGCCTAGCCGATCCCCTGCCAGCTGGTAACCCTCCAATACGTGAAGTGCCTGGCCGATTCCCCTGCCGAGGAGTGGAGTGCCCAGCCGATTCCTCTGCCGACGCGGGGATGCTGGCCGATGCCGCAGACGAGGTAGGAGTGCCAACCCGTATTCCCTGCAAGCTTAAGCCCCAGCCGAGACGTGAAGAGCCTGGCCGATCCCCTGCCAGTTGATAATCCGCCAATACGTGAAGTGCCTGGCCGATCTCCCTGCCAATGCCTGGAGTGCCCGGCCGATCCCCTGCCGAGGCCGGAAGTGCCCAGCAGATTCCCCTGCCGTCGCGTGGAGTGCCTGGCCGATGCCCTGCTAGCTGATAACCCACCAATACGTGCCTGGCCGATCTCCCTGCCATAGCCTGGAGTGCCCAGCCGACCCCCCTGACGAGGCGTGGAGTGCCCAGCCGATTCCCCTGCCGACGCATAGAGGGCCTGGCCGATCCGCTGCTAGCTGATAACCCGCCAATAAATGATATGCCCGCCCGATCTCCCTGCCAAGGCCTGGAGTTCCCGGCCGACCGCCCTGACGAGGCGTGGAGTGCCCAGCCGATTTCCTTGCCGACGCGTGGAGTGCCTGGCCGAACCTTTGCCGAGGAGTGGAGTGCCCAGCCGATTCCCCTACCGACGCGTGGAAGGCCTGGCCGATCCCCTGCCAGCTGATAACCCGCCCATAAATGATATGCCTGCCCGATCTCTCTGCCAATGCCTGGAGTGCCCGGCCGATCCCCCTGACGAGGCGTGGAGTGCCCAGCCGATTTCCCTGCCAACGCGTGGAGTGCCTGGCCGATGCCCTGCTAGCTGATAACCCACCAATACGTGCCTGGCCGATCTCCCTGCCATAGCCTGGAGTGCCCGGCCGACCCCCCTGACGAGGCGTGGAGTGCCCAGCCGATTCCCCTGCCGACGCATAGAAGGCCTGGCCGATCCGCTGCTAGCTGATAACCCGCCCATAAATGATATGCCTGCCCGATCTCTCTGCCAATGCCTGGAGTGCCCGGCCGATCCCCCTGACGAGGCGTGGAGTGCCCAGCCGATTTCCCTGCCAACGCGTGGAGTGCCTGGCCGATGCCCTGCTAGCTGATAACCCACCAATACGTGCCCGCCCGATCTCCCTGCCAAGGCCTGGAGTTCCCGGCCGACCGCCCTGACGAGGCGTGGAGTGCCCAGCCGATTTCCTTGCCGACGCGTGGAGTGCCTGGCCGAACCTTTGCCGAGGAGTGGAGTGCCCAGCCGATTCCCCTACCGACGCGTGGAAGGCCTGGCCGATCCCCTGCCAGCTGATAACCCGCCCATAAATGATATGCCTGCCCGATCTCTCTGCCAATGCCTGGAGTGCCCGGCCGATCCCCTGACGAGGCGTGGAGTGCCCAGCCGATTCTCCTGCCGACGCGTGGAGTGCCTGGCCGATTCTTCTGCCAGCTGATAACCCGCCAATACATGATATGCCTGCCCAATCTCCCTGCCATAGCCTGGGGTGCCCGGCCGACCCCCCTGCCGAGGCGTGGAGTGCCCAGCTGATTCCCCTGCCAACACGTGGAGGGCCTGGCAGCTTTCCCTGCCAGCTTGTAACCCGCCAATACGTGCCCAGCCGATCCCCCTGCCGAGGCGTATAGTGCCCAGCCGATTCCCCTGCCGATGCGTGGAGTGCCTAGCCGATTCCCCTGCCGGTTGAAAACCCGACAATAAATGATATGCCGGCCGGATCTCCCTGCCAAGGCCTGGAGTGCCCGGCCGACCCCCCTGACGAGGCGGGGAGTGCCCAGCCGATTTCCCTGCCAACGCGTGGAGTGCCTGGCCGATCCCCTGCCAGCTGGTAACCCTCCAATACGTGAAGTGCCTGGCCGATATCCCTGCCAAAGCCTAGAGTGCCTGGCCGATTTTCCGCCGAGGCGTGGAGTATCAAGACGATTCCCATGCCGACGCGTGGAGTGACTAGCCGATTCCCCTCCCAGCCAATAATCCGCCAATAAATGGTATGCGTGCCCGATCTCAATGCCAGTGCCTGGAGGGTTCAGCCGATCCTCCTGCCGAGGCATGGAGTGCCCAGCCGATTCCTCTGCCGACGCGTGGATGCTGGCCGATGCCGCAGACGAGGTAGGAGTGCCAACCCGTATTCCCTGCAAGCTTAAACCCCAGCCGAGACGTGAAGAGCCTGGCCGATCCCCTGCCAGTTGATAATCTGCCAATACGTGAAGTGCCTGGCCGATCTCCCTGCCAATGCCTGGAGTGCCCGGCCGATCCCCTGACGAGGCGTGGAGTGCCCAGCCGATTTCCCTGCCGACGCGTGGAGTGCCTGGCCGATGCCCTGCTAGCTGATAACCCGCCAATACGTGCCTGGCCGATCTCCCTGCCATAGCCTGGAGTGCCCGGCCGACCCCCCTGACGAGGCGTGGAGTGCCCAGCCGATTCCCCTGCCGACGCATAGAAGGCCTGGCCGATCCGCTGCTAGCTGATAACCCGCCAATAAATGATATGCCCGCCCGATCTCCCTGCCAAGGCCTGGAGTTCCCGACCGACCGCCCTGACGAGGCGTGGAGTGCCCAGCCGATTTCCTTGCCGACGCGTGGAGTGCCTGGCCGAACCCCTGACGAGGCGTGGAGTGCCCAGCCGATTTCCCTGCCAACGCGTGGAGTGCCTGGCCGATCCCCTGCCAGCTGGTAACCCTCCAATACGTGAAGTGCCTGGCCGATATCCCTGCCAAAGCCTAGAGTGCCTGGCCAATTCCGCCGCCGAGGCGTGGAGTACCAAGACGATTCCCCTGCCGACGCGTGGAGTGACTAGCCGATTCCCCTCCCAGCCGATAATCCGCCAATAAATGATATGCGTGCCCGATCTCAATGCCAGTGCCTGGAGGGTTCAGCCGATCCTCCTGCCGAGGCATGGAGTGCCCAGCCGATTCCCGAGCCGACGCGTGGAGTGCCTAGCCGATCCCCTGCCAGCTGGTAACCCTCCAATACGTGAAGTGCCTGGCCGATTCCCCTGCCGAGGAGTGGAGTGCCCAGCCGATTTCCCTGCCAACGCGTGGAGTGCCTGGCCGATCCCCTGCCAGCTGTAACCCTAAAATACGTGAAGTGCCTGTCCGATCTCCATGCCACGGCCTGGAGTGCCTGACCGATTCCCCTGACGTGGCGTGGAGTGCCCAGCCGATTCCTCTGCCGACGCGTGGATGCCGTGCGATGCCGCAGCCGAGGTGGGAGTGCCAAGCCGTATTCCCTGCAAGCTTAAGCCCCAGCCGAGACGTGAAGAGCCTGGCCGATCCCCTGCCAGTTGATAATCCGCCAATACGTGAAGTGCCTGGCCGATCTCCCTGCCAATGCCTGGAGTGCCCGGCCGATCCCACTGCCGAGGCCGGAAGTGCCCAGCAGATTCCCCTGCCGTCGCGTGGAGTGCCTGGCCGATGCCCTGCTAGCTGATAACCCACCAATACGTGCCTGGAGTGCCCGGCCGATCCCACTGCCGAGGCCGGAAGTGCCCAGCAGATTCCCCTGCCGTCGCGTGGAAGGCCTGGCCAATCCCCTGCCAGCTGATAACCCGCCCATAAATGATATGCCTGCCCGATCTCTCTGCCATAGCCTGGAGTGCCCGGCCGATCCCCCTGACGAGGCGTGGAGTGCCCAGCCGATTTCCCTGCCAACGCGTGGAGTGCCTGGCCAATGCCCTGCTAGCTGATAACCCACCAATACGTGCCTGGCCGATCTCCCTGCCATAGCCTGGAGTGCCCGGCCAACCCCCCTGACGAGGCGTGGAGTGCCCAGCCGATTCCCCTGCCGACGCATAGAGGGCCTGGCCGATCCGCTGCTAGCTGATAACCCGCCAATAAATGATATGCCAGCCCGATCTCCCTGCCAAGGCCTGGAGTTCCCAACCGACCGCCCTGACGAGGCGTGGAGATTCCCCCGCCGAGGCGTGGAGTACCAAGACGATTCCCCTGCCGACGCGTGGAGTGCCTAGCCGATTCCCCTGCTATCTGATAACCCGCAAATACGTGCCTGGCCGATCTCCCTGCCAAGGCCTGAAGTGCCCAGCCGACCCCCAGACGAGGCGTAGAGTGCCCAGCCGATCCCCCTGCCGAGACGTGGAGTGCCTAGCCGATTCCCCTGCCAGCTGATAACCCGCCAATAAATGATAAGCCTGCCTGATCTCCCTGCCAATGCCTGGAGTGCCCGGCCGATCCCCCTGCCGAAGCGTGGAGTGCCTAGCTGATTCCCCTGCTATCTGATAACCCGCCAATACGTGCCTGGCCGATCTCCCTGCCAAGGCCTGGAGTGCCCAGCCGACCCCCCAGACGAGGCGTGGAGTGCCTAGCCGATCCCCCTGCCGAGACGTGGAGTGCCTAGCCGATTCCCCAGCCAGCTGATAACCCGCCAATAAATGTTATGCCTGCTTCATCTCCTTGCCAATGCCTGGAGTGCCCGGCCGATCCCCCTGCCGAGGCGTGGAGTGCCTAGCTTATTCCCCTGCTATCTGATAACCCGCCAATACGTGCCTGGCCGATCTCCCTGCCATAGCCTGGAGTGCCCGGCCGACCCCCCTGACGAGGCGTGGAGTGCCCAGCCGATTCCCCTGCCGACGCATAGAAGGCCTGGCCGATCCGCTGCTAGCTGATAACCCGCCAATAAATGATATGCCCGCCCGATCTCCCTGCCAAGGCCTGGAGTTCCCAACCGACCGCCCTGACGAGGCGTGGAGATTCCCCCGCCGAGGCGTGGAGTACCAAGACGATTCCCCTGCCGACGCGTGGAGTGCCTAGCCGATTCCCCTGCTATCTGATAACCCGCAAATACGTGCCTGGCCGATCTCCCTGCCAAGGCCTGAAGTGCCCAGCCGACCCCCCAGACGAGGCGTAGAGTGCCCAGCCGATCCCCCTGCCGAGACGTGGAGTGCCTAGCCGATTCCCCTGCCAGCTGATAACCCGCCAATAAATGATAAGCCTGCCTGATCTCCCTGCCAATGCCTGGAGTGCCCGGCCGATCCCCCTGCCGAAGCGTGGAGTGCCTAGCTGATTCCCCTGCTATCTGATAACCCGCCAATACGTGCCTGGCCGATCTCCCTGCCAAGGCCTGGAGTGCCCAGCCGACCCCCCAGACGAGGCGTGGAGTGCCTAGCCGATCCCCCTGCCGAGACGTGGAGTGCCTAGCCGATTCCCCAGCCAGCTGATAACCCGCCAATAAATGTTATGCCTGCTTCATCTCCTTGCCAATGCCTGGAGTGCCCGGCCGATCCCCCTGCCAACGCGTGGAGTGCCTGGCCAATGCCCTGCTAGCTGATAACCCACCAATACGTGCCTGGCCGATCTCCCTGCCAAGGCCTGGAGTTCCCGGCCGACCGCCCTGACGAGGCGTGGAGTGCCCAGCCGATTTCCTTGCCGACGCGTGGAGTGCCTGGCCGAACCTTTGCCGAGGAGTGGGTGCCCAGCCGATTCCCCTACCGACGCGTGGAAGGCCTGGCCGATCCCCTGCCAGCTGATAACCGGCCAATAAATTATATGCCTGCCCGATCTCCATGCCAAGACCTGGAGTGCCCGGCCGATTCCGCAGCCGAGGTGGGAGTGCCTATCCGTATTCCCTGCAAGCTGAAACCCCTGCCGAGCCGTGAAGAGCCTGGCCGATCCCCTCCCAGTTGATAAACCGCCAATACGTGAAGTGCCCAGCCGATCCCCCTGCCGAGACGTGGAGTGCCTAGCCGATTCCCCTGCCAGCTGATAACCCGCCAATAAATGATAAGCCTGCCTGATCTCCCTGCCAATGCCTGGAGTGCCCGGCCGATCCCGCAGCCGAGATGGGAGTGCCCATCCGTATTCCCTGCAAGCTGAAACCCCTGCCGAGACGTGAAGAGCCTGGCCGATCCCCTCCCAGTTGATTAACCGCCTATACGTGAAGTGCCTGGCCGATCTCCCTGCCAAGGCCTGGAATGCCCGGCCGATCGGCTTGCCGAGGCGTGGAGTGCCCGGCCGATCCGCTTGCCGAGGCGTGGAGTGCCTAGCTGATTCCCCTGCTATCTGATAACCCGCCAATACGTGCCTGGCCGATCTCCCTGCCATAGCCTGGAGTGCCCGGCCGACCCCCCTGACGAGGCGTGGAGTGCCCAGCCGATTCCCCTGCCGACGCATAGAAGGCCTGGCCGATCCGCTGCTAGCTGATAACCCGCCAATAAATGATATGCCCGCCCGATCTCCCTGCCAAGGCCTGGAGTTCCCAACCGACCGCCCTGACGAGGCGTGGAGATTCCCCCGCCGAGGCGTGGAGTACCAAGACGATTCCCCTGCCGACGCGTGGAGTGCCTAGCCGATTCCCCTGCTATCTGATAACCCGCAAATACGTGCCTGGCCGATCTCCCTGCCAAGGCCTGAAGTGCCCAGCCGACCCCCCAGACGAGGCGTAGAGTGCCCAGCCGATCCCCCTGCCGAGACGTGGAGTGCCTAGCCGATTCCCCTGCCAGCTGATAACCCGCCAATAAATGATAAGCCTGCCTGATCTCCCTGCCAATGCCTGGAGTGCCCGGCCGATCCCCCTGCCGAAGCGTGGAGTGCCTAGCTGATTCCCCTGCTATCTGATAACCCGCCAATACGTGCCTGGCCGATCTCCCTGCCAAGGCCTGGAGTGCCCAGCCGACCCCCAGACGAGGCGTGGAGTGCCTAGCCGATCCCCCTGCCGAGACGTGGAGTGCCTAGCCGATTCCCCAGCCAGCTGATAACCCGCCAATAAATGTTATGCCTGCTTCATCTCCTTGCCAATGCCTGGAGTGCCCGGCCGATCCCCTGCCGAGGCGTGGAGTGCCTAGCTTATTCCCCTGCTATCTGATAACCCGCCAATACGTGCCTGGCCGATCTCCCTGCCAAGGCCTGGAGTGCCCAGACGACCCCCCAGACGAGGCGTGGAGTGCCCAGCCGATCCCCCTGCCGAGACGTGGAGTGCCTAGCCGATTCCCCTGCCAGCTGATAACCCGCCAATAAATGATATGCCTGCCTGATCTCCCTGCCAATGCCTGGAGTGCCCGGCCGATCCCCCTGTTGAGGCGTGGAGTGCCTAGCTGATTCCCCTGCTATCTGATAACCCGCCAATACGTGCCTGGCCGATCTCCCTGGCAATGCCTAAAATGCCCAGCCGATCCTCCTGCCGAGGCGTTGAGTGCCCAGCCGATTACCCTGCCGACGCGTGGAATGGCCAATAACCGGCCAATAAATGATATGCCTGCCCGATCTACCTGCCAAGGCCTGGAGTGCTCGGCCGATTCCCCTGCGAGGCGTTGAGTGCCCAGCCGATTCCGCTGCCGACGCGTGGAGGGCCTGGCCGATCCCCTGCTAACTGATAACCCGCCAATACGTGCCTTGCCGATCTCCCTGCCATGGCCTGGAGTGCCCAGCCGATCGCCCTGCCGAGGCGTGGAGTGCCCAGCCGATTCCCCTGACGAGGCGTGGAGTGCCCAGCCGATTTCCCTGCCGACGCGTGGAGTGCCCAGCCGATTTCCTGCCGACGCGCCTGGCCGATCCCGTGCCGACGCGTAGAGTGACTGGCCGATCCCCTGCCAGCTGGTAACCCTCCAATACGTGAAGTGCCTGGCCGATCTCCATGCCAAGGCCTGGAGTGCCTGGCCGATTCCCCTGCCGAGGCGTGGAGTGCCCAGCCGATTCCCCTGCCGACGCGTGGAGTGCCTGGCCATTCCCCTGCCGAGGCGTGAAGTGCCCAGCCGATTACCCTGCCGACGCGTGGAATGCCTAGCCGATTCCCCTGCCAGCTGATAACCCGCCAATAAATTCCGATTCCCGATTCCCTTGGAGGCTACCGACGCGTGGAGGGCCTGGCCGATCCCCTGCTAGCTGATAACCGGCCAATAAATGATATGCCTGCCCGATCTCCCTGCCAAGACCTGGAGTGCCCTGCAGCCGAGATGGGAGTGCCCATCCGTATTCCCTGCAAGCTGAAACCCCTGCCGAGACGTGAAGAGCCTGGCCGATCCCCTCCCAGTTGATAAACCGCCTATACGTGAAGTGCCTGGCCGATCTCCCTGCCAAGGCCTATAATGTCGGCCGATCCGCTTGCCGAGGCGTGGAGTGCCCAGCCGATTCCCCTACCGACCCGTGGAGGGCCTGGCCGATCCCCTGCCAGCTGATAACCGGCCCATAAATGATATGCCTGCCCGATCTCTCTGCTAATGCCTGGAGTGCCCGGCCAATACCCCTGCGAGGCGTGGAGTGCCCAGCCGATTCCCCTGCCGACGCGTGGAGTGCCTAGCCGATTCCCCTGCCGACGCGTTGAGTGCCTAGCCGATTCCCGAGGCGTGGAATGGAGGGTCTTGGAGCATTCCCTGCCAGCTGATAACCCGCCAATAAATGATATGCCTGCCTGATCTCCCTGCCAATGCCTGGAGTGCCCGGCCGATCCCCCTGCCGAGGCGTAGAGTGCCTAGCCGATTCCCCTGCTATCTGATAACCCGCAAATACGTGCCTGGCCGATCTCCCTGCCAAGGCCTGAAGTGCCCAGCCGACCCCCCAGACGAGGCGTAGAGTGCCCAGCCGATCCTGCCGAGACGTGGAGTGCCTAGCCGATTCCCCTGCCAGCTGATAACCCGCCAATAAATGATATGCCTGCCCGATCTCCCTGCCAATGCCTGGAGTGCCCAGCCGATCCCCCTGCCGAGGCGTTGAGTGCCTATCTGATTCCCCTGCTATCTGATAACCCGCCTATACGTGCCTGGCCGATCTCCCTGCCAAGGCCTGGAGTGCCCAGCCGACCCCCAAGACGAGGCGTGGAGTGCCCAGCCGACCCCCCAGACGAGGCGTAGAGTTCCCAGCCGATCCCCCTGCCGAGACGTGGAGTGCCTAGCCGATTCCCCTGCCAGCTGATAACCCGCCAATAAATGATATGCCTGCCTGATCTCTCTGCCAATGCCTGGAGTGCCCGGCCGATCCCCCTGCCGAGGCGTGGAGTGCCCAGCCGATTCCGCTGCCGACGCGTGGAGGGCCTGGCCGATCCCCTGCTAACTGATAACCCGCCAATACGTGCCTTGCCGATCTCCCTGCCATGGCCTGGAGTGCCCAGCCGATCCCCCTGCCGAGGCGTGGAGTGCCCAGCCGATTCCCCCTGACGAGGCGTGGAGTGCCCAGCCGATTTCCCTGCCGACGCGTGGAGTGCCCAGCCGATTTCCCTGCCGACGCGCCTGGCCGATCCCGTGCCGACGCGTAGAGTGACTGGCCGATCCCCTGCCAGCTGGTAACCCTCCAATACGTGAAGTGCCTGGCCGATCTCCATGCCAAGGCCTGGAGTGCCTGGCCGATTCCCCTGCCGAGGCGTGGAGTGCCCAGCCGATTCCCCTGCCGACGCGTGGAGTGCCTGGCCATTCCCCTGCCGAGGCGTGAAGTGCCCAGCCGATTACCCTGCCGACGCGTGGAATGCCTAGCCGATTCCCCTGCCAGCTGATAACCCGCCAATACGTGCCTTGCCGATCTCCCTGCCATGGCCTGGAGTGCCCAGCCGATCCCCCTGCCGAGGCGTGGAGTGCCCAGCCGATTCCCCTGACGAGGCGTGGAGTGCCCAGCCGATTTCCCTGCCGACGCGTGGAGTGCCCAGCCGATTTCCCTGCCGACGCGCCTGGCCGATCCCGTGCCGACGCGTAGAGTGACTGGCCGATCCCCTGCCAGCTGGTAACCCTCCAATACGTGAAGTGCCTGGCCGATCTCCCTGCCAATGCCTGGAGTGCCCGGCCGATCCCCCTGCCGACGCGTGGAGTGCCTAGCCGATTCCCCTGCCGACGCGTGGAATGCCTAGCCGATTCCCCTGCAAGCTGATAACCCGCCAATACGTGCCTTGCCGATCTCCCTGCCATGGCCTGGAGTGCCCAGCCGATCCCCCTGCCGAGGCGTGGAGTGCCCAGCCGATTCCCCTGCCGACGCGTGGAGTGCCTGGCCATTCCCCTGCCGAGGCGTGGAGTGCCCAGCCGATTCCGCTGCCGACGCGTGGAGGGCCTGGCCGATCCCCTGCTAACTGATAACCCGCCAATACGTGCCTTGCCGATCTCCCTGCCATGGCCTGGAGTGCCCAGCCGATCCCCCTGCCGAGGCGTGGAGTGCCCAGCCGATTCCCCTGCCGACGCGTGGAGTGCCTGGCCATTCCCCTGCCGAGGCGTGGAGTGCCCAGCCGATTCCGCTGCCGACGCGTGGAGGGCCTGGCCGATCCCCTGCTAACTGATAACCCGCCAATACGTGCCTTGCCGATCTCCCTGCCATGGCCTGGAGTGCCCAGCCGATCCCCCTGCCGAGGCGTGGAGTGCCCAGCCGATTCCCCTGACGAGGCGTGGAGTGCCCAGCCGATTTCCCTGCCGACGCGTGGAGTGCCCAGCCGATTTCCCTGCCGACGCGCCTGGCCGATCCCGTGCCGACGCGTAGAGTGACTGGCCGATCCCCTGCCAGCTGGTAACCCTCCAATACGTGAAGTGCCTGGCCGATCTCCCTGCCAATGCCTGGAGTGCCCGGCCGATCCCCCTGCCGACGCGTGGAGTGCCTAGCCGATTCCCTTGGAGGCTACCGACGCGTGGAGGGCCTGGCCGATCCCCTGCTAGCTGATAACCGGCCAATAAATTATATGCCTGCCCGATCTCCCTGCCAAGACCTGGAGTGCCCTGCAGCCGAGATGGGAGTGCCCATCCGTATTCCCTGCAAGCTGAAACCCCTGCCGAGACGTGAACAGCCTGGCCGATCCCCTCCCAGTTGATAAACCGCCTATACGTGAAGTGCCTGGCCGATCTTCCTGCCAAGGCCTATAATGTCGGCCGATCCGCTTGCCGAGGCGTGGAGTGCCCAGCCGATTCCCCTGCCAGCTGATAACCCGCCAATAAATGATATGCCTGCCCGATCTCCCTGCCAATGCCTGGAGTGCACGGCCGATCCCCCTGCCGAGGCGTGGAGTGCCCAGCTGATTCCCCTGCCGACACGTGAAGAGCCTGGCTGCTTTCCCTGCCAGCTTGTAACCCGCCAATAAATGCTGGAGTTCCCGAACGACCCCCTGACGAAGCCTGGAGTGCCCGGCCAATACCCCTGCGAGGCGTGGGTGCCCAGCCGATTCCCCTGCCGACGCGTGGAGTGCCTAGCCGATTCCCTTGCAGGCTACCGACGCGTGGAGGGCCTGGCCGATCCCCTGCTAGCTGATAACCGGCCAATAAATTATATGCCTGCCCGATCTCCCTGCCAAGACCTGGAGTGCCCTGCAGCCGAGATGGGAGTGCCCATCCGTATTCCCTGCAAGCTGAAAACCCTGCCGAGACGTGAAGAGCCTGGCCGATCCCCTCCCAGTTGATAAACCGCCTATACGTGAAGTGCCTGGCCGATCTCCCTGCCAAGGCCTATAATGTCGGCCGATCCGCTTGCCGAGGCGTGGAGTGCCCAGCCGATTCCCCTACCGACCCGTGGAGGGCCTGGCCGATCCCCTGCCAGCTGATAACCGGCCCATAAATGATATGCCTGCCCGATCTCTCTGCTAATGCCTGGAGTGCCCGGCCAATACCCCTGCGAGGCGTGGAGTGCCCAGCCGATTCCCCTGCCGACGCGTGGAGTGCCTAGCCGATTCCCCTGCCGACGCGTTGAGTGCCTAGCCGATTCCCGAGGCGTGGAATGGAGGGTCTTGCAGCATTCCCTGCCAGCTGATAACCCGCCAATAAATGATATGCCTGCCTGATCTCCCTGCCAATGCCTGGAGTGCCCGGCCGATCCCCCTGCCGAGGCGTAGAGTGCCTAGCCGATTCCCCTGCCGACGCGTTGAGTGCCTAGCCGATTCCCGAGGAGTGGAATGGAGGGTCTTGCAGCATTCCCTGCCAGCTGATAACCCGCCAATAAATGATATGCCTGCCTGATCTCCCTGCCAATGCCTGGAGTGCCCGGCCGATCCCCCTGCCGAGGCGTGGAGTGCCCAGCCGATCCCGCAGCCGAGGTGAGAGTGCCCATACGTATTCCCTGCAAGCTGAAACCCCTGCCGAGACGTGAAGAGCCTGGCCGATCCTTTCCCAGTTGATAACCCGCCAATACGTGAAGTGCCTGGCCGATCTCCCTGCCAAGGTCTGGAATGCCCGGCCGACCCATATGCCTGCCCGATCTCCCTGCCAAGACCTGGAGTGCCCTGCAGCCGAGATGGGAGTGCCCATCCGTATTCCCTGCAAGCTGAAAACCCAATCCCCTCCCAGTTGATAAACCGCCTATACGTGAAGTGCCTGGCCGATCTCCCTGCCAAGGCCTATAATGTCGGCCGATCCGCTTGCCGAGGCGTGGAGTGCCCAGCCGATTCCCCTACCGACCCGTGGAGGGCCTGGCCGATCCCCTGCCAGCTGATAACCGGCCCATAAATGATATGCCTGCCCGATCTCTCTGCCAATACCTGGAGTGCCCGGCCAATACCCCTGCGAGGCGTGGAGTGCCCAGCCGATTCCTCTGCCGACGCGTGGAGTGCCTAGCCGATTCCCCTGCCGACGCGTTGAGTGCCTAGCCGATTCCCGAGGCGTGGAATGGAGGGTCTTGCAGCATTCCCTGCCAGCTGATAACCCGCCAATAAATGATATGCCTGCCTGATCTCCCTGCCAATGCCTGGAGTGCCCGGCCGATCCCCCTGCCGAGGCGTAGAGTGCCTAGCCGATTCCCCTGCTATCTGATAACCCGCAAATACGTGCCTGGCCGATCTCCCTGCCAAGGCCTGAAGTGCCCAGCCGACCCCCCAGACGAGGCGTAGAGTGCCCAGCCGATCCCCCTGCCGAGACGTGGAGTGCCTAGCCGATTCCCCTGCCAGCTGATAACCCGCCAATAAATGATATGCCTGCCCGATCTCCCTGCCAATGCCTGGAGTGCCCAGCCGATCCCCCTGCCGAGGCGTTGAGTGCCTATCTGATTCCCCTGCTATCTGATAACCCGCCTATACGTGCCTGGCCGATCTCCCTGCCAAGGCCTGGAGTGCCCAGCCGACCCCCCAGACGAGGCGTGGAGTGCCCAGCCGACCCCCCAGCCGAGGCGTGGAGTGCCCGGCCGATCCCCCTGCCGAGGCGTGGAGTGCCTAGCCGATTCCCCTGCTATCTGATAACCCGCAAATACGTGCCTGGCCGATCTCCCTGCCAAGGCCTGAAGTGCCCAGCCGACCCCCAGACGAGGCGTAGAGTTCCCAGCCGATCCCCCTGCCGAGACGTGGAGTGCCTAGCCGATTCCCCTGCCAGCTGATAACCCGCCAATAAATGATATGCCTGCCTGATCTCTCTGCCAATGCCTGGAGTGCCCGGCCGATCCCCCTGCCGAGGCGTGGAGTGCCCAGCCGATTCCTCTACCGACGCGTGGAGGGCCTGGCCGATCCCCTGCTAGCTGATAACCCGCCAATACGTGCCTGGCCGATCTCCCTGCAAAGGTCTGGAGTGCCTAGCCGATCCCCCTGCCGAGGCGTGGAGTGCCCAGCCGCGTGGAGTGCCTAGCTGATACCCCTGCCAGCTGAAAACCCGCCAATAAATGATATGCCTGACCGATCTCCCTGCCAATGGGAGGCTGGCTGATATATTGGCTGATAACCCGCCAATGCGTGCCTGGCCGATCTCCCTGCCAATGCCTGGAGTGCCCAGCCGATCCCCCTGCCGAGGCATGGAGTGCCTAGCTCATTCCCCTGCCAGCTGATAACCCACCAATAAATGATATGCCTGACCGATCTCCCTAACAATGCCTGGAGGGCGCGGCCGACCCCCCTGCCGAGACGTGGAGTGCCCAGCCGATTCCCCTGCCGACGCGTGGAGTGCCTAGCTGATAACACGCCAATAAATGCTATGACGGCCCGATCTCCCTGCCAAGGCCTGGAGTGCCCGGCCGATCCCCCTGCCGAGGCGTGGAGTGCCCAGCCGATCCCGCAGCCGAGGTGAGAGTGCCCATACGTATTCCCTGCAAGCTGAAACCCCTGCCGAGACGTGAAGAGCCTGGCCGATCCTTTCCCAGTTGATACCCCGCCAATACGTGAAGTGCCTGGCCGATCTCCCTGCCAAGGTCTGGAATGCCCGGCCGACCCATCTGCCGAGGCGAGGAAGGCCCAGCCGATTCCGCTGCCTAGGCGTGGAGTGCCCAGCGGATTCTCCTGCCGATGCGTGGAGAGCCTGGCCGATCTGCATGCCAAGGCCTGGAGTGCTCGGCCGATTCCCCTGCGAGGCGTGGAGTGCCCAGCCGATTCCGCTGCCGACGCGTGGAGGGCCTGGCCGATCCCCTGCTAACTGATAACCCGCCAATACGTGCCTTGCCGATCTCCCTGCCATGGCCTGGAGTGCCCAGCCGATCCCCCTGCCGAGGCGTGGAGTGCCCAGCCGATTCCCCTGACGAGGCGTGGAGTGCCCAGCCGATTTCCATGCCGACGCGTGGAGTGCCCAGCCGATTTCCCTGCCGACGCGTGGAGTGCCAGGCCGATCCCGTGCCGACGCGTGGAGTGCCTGGCCGATCCCCTGCCAGCTGATAACCCTCCAACACGTGAAGTGCCTGGCCGATCTCCATGCCAAGGCCTGGAGTGCCTGGCCGATTCCCCTGCCGAGGCGTGGAGTGCCCAGACGATTCCCCTGCCGACGCGTGGATTGCCTGGCCATTCCCCTGCCGAGGCGTGGAGTGCCCAGCCGATTACCCTGCCGACGCGTGGAATGCCTAGCCGATTCCCCTGCCAGCTAATAACCCGCCAATAAATGATATGCCTGCCCAATCTCCCTGCCAATGCCTGGAGTGCCCGGCCGATCCCCCTGCCGAGGCGTGGAGTACCCAGCTGATTCCCCTGCCGACACGTGGAGGGCCTGGCAGCTTTCCCTGCCAGCTTGTAACCCGCGAACAAATGCTATGCCTGCCCGGTCTCCCTTCCAAGACCTGGAGGGCCCAGCCGATTCTCCTGCCGAGGCGTGGAGTGCCCAGCCGATTCCCGTGCCGGCGCGTGGAGTGCCTGGCCGATCCCCCTGCCAGCTGCTAACCCTCCAATACGTGAAGTGCCTGGCCGATTCCCCTGCCGAGGCGTGGAGTGCCCTACCAGCTGGTAACCCTCCAATACGTGAAGTGCCTGGCCGATCTCCATGCCAAGGCCTGGAGTGCCTGGCCGATTCCCCTGCCGAGGCGTGGAGTGCCCAGCCGATTCCAATACCGAAGCGTGGAAGCCGACCGATGCCGCAGCCGAGGTGGGAGTGACAATCCGTATTCCCTGCAAGCTGACACCCCTGCCGAGACGTGAAGAGCCTGGCCGATCCCCTCCCAGTTGATAACCCGCCAATACGTGAAGTGACTGGCCGATCTCCCTGCCGAGGCGTGGAGTGCCCGGCCGATCCCCCTGCCGAGGCGTGAAGTACACAGCTGATTCCCCTGCCGACACGTGGAGGGCCTGGCAGCTTTCCCTGCCAGCTTGTAACCCGCCAAAAAATGCTATCCCTGCCCGATCTCACTGCCAAGGCCTGGAGTGCCCGGCCGATCCCCCTGCCGAGGCGTGGAGTGCCCAGCCGATTCCCGTGCCGGCGCGTGGAGTGCCTGGCCGATCCCCCTGCCAGCTGCTAACCCTCCAATACGTGAAGTGCCTGGCCGATTCCCCTGCCGAGGCGTGGAGTGCCCTACCAGCTGGTAACCCTCCAATACGTGAAGTGCCTGGCCGATCTCCATGCCAAGGCCTGGAGTGCCTGGCCGATTCCCCTGCCGAGGCGTGGAGTGCCCAGCCGATTCCTCTGCCGACGCGTGGATGCCGGTCGATGCCGCAGCCGAGGTGGGAGTGACAATCCGTATTTCCTGCAAGCCGATACCCCTGCCGAGATGTGAAGAGCCTGGCCGATCCCCTGCTAGCTGATAGCCCGCCAATACGTGAAGTGCCTAGCCCATCTCCCTGCCATAGCCTGGAATGCCAATACGATACCCCTGCCGAGGCGTGGAGTGCCCAGCGGATTCCCCTGCCGACGCGTGGAGAGCCTGGCCGATCTCCATGCCAAGGCCTGGAGGGGTCGGCCGATTCCCCTGCGAGGCGTGGAGTGCCCAGCCATTTCCGCTGCCCACGCGTGGAGGGCCTGGCCGATCCCCCTGCTAGCTGATAACCCGCCAATACGTGCCTGGCCGACCTCCCTGCCAAGGCCTGGAGTGGCCAGCCCATCACCCTGCCGAGAAGTGGAGTGCCCAGCCGATTCCGCTGCCGACGCGTGGAGTGCCTAGCCGATTCCCCTGCCAGCTGATAACCCGCCAATAAATGATATGCCGGCCGGATCTCCCTGCCAAGGCCTGGAGTGCCCGGCCGATCCCCCTGCCGAGGCGTGGAGTGCCCAGCCGATTCCCGTGGCGACGCGTGGAGTGCCTAGCCGATCCCCTGCCAGCTGGTAACCCTCCAATAAATTATATGCCGGCCCAATGTCCCTGCCAAGGCCTGGAGTGCCCGGCCGATCTCGCAGCCGAGGTGGGAGTGCCCATTCGTATTCCCTGCAAGCTGAAAATCCTGGCAAGACGTGAAGAGCCTGGCCGATCCCCTCCCAGTTGGTAACCCGCCAATACGTGAAGTGCCTGGCCGACCTCCCTGCCAAGGCCTGGAATGACCGGCCGATCCGCTTGCCGAGGCGTGGAGTGCCCAGCCGAATTCTCTGCCGACGCGTGGAGTGCCCAGCCGATTCCCCTGCCGACGCGTGGAGTGCCTAGCCGATTCCCCTGCCAGCTGATAACCCGCCAATAAATGATATGCCGGCCGGATCTCCCTGCCAAGGCCTGGAGTGCCCGGCCGATCCCCCTGCCGAGGCGTGGAGTGCCCAGCCGATTCCCGTGCCGACGCGTGGAGTGCCTAGCCGATCCCCTGCCAGCTGGTAACCCTCCAATAAATTATATGCCGGCCCAATGTCCCTGCCAAGGCCTGGAGTGCCCGGCCGATCTCGCAGCCGAGGTGGGAGTGCCCATTCGTATTCCCTGCAAGCTGAAAATCCTGGCAAGACGTGAAGAGCCTGGCCGATCCCCTCCCAGTTGGTAACCCGCCAATACGTGAAGTGCCTGGCCGACCTCCCTGCCAAGGCCTGGAATGACCGGCCGATCCGCTTGCCGAGGCGTGGAGTGCCCAGCCGAATTCTCTGCCGACGCGTGGAGTGCCCAGCCGATTCCCCTGCCGACGCGTGGAGTGCCTAGCCGATTTACCTGCCAGCTGATAACCCGCCAATAAATTATATGCCGGCCCAATGTCCCTGCCAAGGCCTGGAGTGCCCGGCCGATCCCCCTGCCGAGATGGGGAGTGCCCAGCCGATTCCCATGCCGACGCGTGGAGTGCCTGGCCGATCCCCCTGCCAGCTGCTAACCCTCCAATACGTGAAGTGCCTGGCCGATTCCCCTGCCGAGGCGTGGAGTGCCCAGCCGATTTCGCTGCCTAGGCGTGGAGTGCCCAGCGGATTCTCCTGCCAACGCGTGGAGAGCCTGGCCGATCTGCATGCCAAGGCCTGGAGTGCTCGGCCGATTTCCCTGCAAGGCGTGGAGTGCCCAGCCGATTCCGCTGCCGACGCGTGGAGGGCCTGGCCGATCCCCTGCTAACTGATAACCCGCCAATACGTGCCTTGCCGATCTCCCTGCCAAGGCCTGGAGTGCCCAGCCGATTCCCCTGACGAGGCGTGGAGTGCCCAGCCGATTTCCCTGCCGACGCGTGGAGTGCCCAGCCGATTTCCCTGCCGACGCGTGGAGTGCCTGGCCGATCCCGTGCCGACGCGTGGAGTGCCTGGCCGATCCCCTGCCAGCTGGTAACCCTCCAATACGTGAAGTGCCTGGCCGATCTCCATGCCAAGGCCTGGAGTGCCTGGCCGATTCCCCTGCCGAGGCGTGGAGTGCCCAGCCGATTCCCCTGCCGACGCGTGGAGTGCCTGGCCGATTCCCCTGCCGAGGCGTGGAGTGCCCTACCAGCTGGTAACCCTCCAATACGTGAAGTGCCTGGCCGATCTCCATGCCAAGGCCTGGAGTGCCTGGCCGATTCCCCTGCCGAGGCGTGGAGTGCCCAGCCGATTCCTCTGCCGACGCGTGGATGCCGGTCGATGCCGCAGCCGAGGTGGGAGTGACAATCCGTATTTCCTGCAAGCCGATACCCCTGCCGAGATGTGAAGAGCCTGGCCGATCCCCTGCTAGCTGATAGCCCGCCAATACGTGAAGTGCCTAGCCCATCTCCCTGCCATAGCCTGGAATGCCAATACGATACCCCTGCCGAGGCGTGGAGTGCCCAGCGGATTCCCCTGCCGACGCGTGGAGAGCCTGGCCGATCTCCATGCCAAGGCCTGGAGGGGTCGGCCGATTCCCCTGCGAGGCGTGGAGTGCCCAGCCATTTCCGCTGCCCACGCGTGGAGGGCCTGGCCGATCCCCTGCTAGCTGATAACCCGCCAATACGTGCCTGGCCGACCTCCCTGCCAAGGCCTGGAGTGGCCAGCCCATCACCCTGCCGAGAAGTGGAGTGCCCAGCCGATTCCGCTGCCGACGCGTGGAGTGCCTAGCCGATTCCCCTGCCAGCTGATAACCCGCCAATAAATGATATGCCGGCCGGATCTCCCTGCCAAGGCCTGGAGTGCCCGGCCGATCCCCCTGCCGAGGCGTGGAGTGCCCAGCCGATTCCCGTGGCGACGCGTGGAGTGCCTAGCCGATCCCCTGCCAGCTGGTAACCCTCCAATAAATTATATGCCGGCCCAATGTCCCTGCCAAGGCCTGGAGTGCCCGGCCGATCTCGCAGCCGAGGTGGGAGTGCCCATTCGTATTCCCTGCAAGCTGAAAATCCTGGCAAGACGTGAAGAGCCTGGCCGATCCCCTCCCAGTTGGTAACCCGCCAATACGTGAAGTGCCTGGCCGACCTCCCTGCCAAGGCCTGGAATGACCGGCCGATCCGCTTGCCGAGGCGTGGAGTGCCCAGCCGAATTCTCTGCCGACGCGTGGAGTGCCCAGCCGATTCCCCTGCCGACGCGTGGAGTGCCTAGCCGATTTACCTGCCAGCTGATAACCCGCCAATAAATTATATGCCGGCCCAATGTCCCTGCCAAGGCCTGGAGTGCCCGGCCGATCCCCCTGCCGAGATGGGGAGTGCCCAGCCGATTCCCATGCCGACGCGTGGAGTGCCTGGCCGATCCCCCTGCCAGCTGCTAACCCTCCAATACGTGAAGTGCCTGGCCGATTCCCCTGCCGAGGCGTGGAGTGCCCAGCCGATTTCGCTGCCTAGGCGTGGAGTGCCCAGCGGATTCTCCTGCCAACGCGTGGAGAGCCTGGCCGATCTGCATGCCAAGGCCTGGAGTGCTCGGCCGATTTCCCTGCAAGGCGTGGAGTGCCCAGCCGATTCCGCTGCCGACGCGTGGAGGGCCTGGCCGATCCCCTGCTAACTGATAACCCGCCAATACGTGCCTTGCCGATCTCCCTGCCAAGGCCTGGAGTGCCCAGCCGATTCCCCTGACGAGGCGTGGAGTGCCCAGCCGATTTCCCTGCCGACGCGTGGAGTGCCCAGCCGATTTCCCTGCCGACGCGTGGAGTGCCTGGCCGATCCCGTGCCGACGCGTGGAGTGCCTGGCCGATCCCCTGCCAGCTGGTAACCCTCCAATACGTGAAGTGCCTGGCCGATCTCCATGCCAAGGCCTGGAGTGCCTGGCCGATTCCCCTGCCGAGGCGTGGAGTGCCCAGCCGATTCCCCTGCCGACGCGTGGAGTGCCTGGCCGATTCCCCTGCCAGCTGATAACCCGCTAATAAATTATATGCCGGCCCGATTTCCCTTCCAAGGCCTGGAGTGCTCGGCCGATCCGCCTGCCGAGGCGTGGAGTGCCCAGCCGATTCCCCGGCCGACGCGTGGAGTGCCTGGCCGATCCCCCGCCAGCTGATAACCCGCCAATACGTAAGTGCCTGGCCGATCTCCCTGCCAATACGTGAAGTGCCTGGCCGATCTCCCTTCCAATGCCTGGAGTGCCCTGCGAGGCGTGAAATGCCCAGTCGATTCCCCTGCCGACGCGTGGATGGCCTGGCCGATGCCCTGCTAGCTGGTAACCTGTCAATACGTAAAATGCCTGGCCGATCTCCCTTCCAAGGCCTGGAGTGCCCAGCCGATCCACCTGCCGACGCGGGGAGGGCCTGGCCGTTCCCCTGCTAGCTGATAACCCGCCAATACGTGCTTGGCCGATCTCAGCCGATCCCCCTGCCGAGACGTGGAGTGCCCAGCCGATTCCCCTGCCGACGCGTTGAGTGCCTAGCCGATTCCCCTGCCAGCTGTTAACCGGCCAATAAATGATATGCCTGGCCGATCTCCCTGCCAAGGCCTGGAGTGCCCGGCCGATCCCCCTGCCGAGGTGGAAGTGCCAAGCAATATTCCCTGCAAGCTGATTTACTTGCCGAGACGTGAAGTACCTGTCCGATCTCCATCCCAAGGCCTGGAGTGCCCGGCCGATTCCCGAGTGTCAATCCGTCAATCAATGGCCGAGGTGGGAGTGTCAATCCGTACTCCCTGCAAGCTGAAACGCCTGCCAAGACGTGAAGAGCCTGGCCAATACCCTCCCAGTTGATAACCCGCCAATACGTGAAGTGCCTGACCCATCTCCAAGCCATATTTCCTGCAAGCTGATATCCCTGCCGAGACGTGAAGTGCCTGGCCGATCTCCATGCCAAGGCCTGGAGTGGAGTCGTGGAGTGCCCAGCCGATTCCCCTGCCGACGCGTGGATGCCGGCGGATGCCGCAGCCGAGGTGGGAGTGCCAATCCGTATTCCCTGCAAGCTGAAACCTCTGCCGAGACATGCAGAGCATGGCCGATCATCTGCCAGTTAATAACCAGCCAAAACGTGAAGTGCCTGGCCGATCTCCTTGCCAAGGCCTGGAGTGCCCGGCTAATCCCCCTGCCGAGGTGGAAGTGCCAAGCAATATTCCCTGCAAGCTGATTTACTTGCCGAGACGTGAAGTACCTGTCCGATCTCCATCCCAAGGCCTGGAGTGCCCGGCCGATTCCCGAGTGTCAATCCGTCAATCAATGGCCGAGGTGGGAGTGTCAATCCGTACTCCCTGCAAGCTGAAACGCCTGCCAAGACGTGAAGAGCCTGGCCAATACCCTCCCAGTTGATAACCCGCCAATACGTGAAGTGCCTGACCCATCTCCCTGCCAAGGCCTGGAGTGCTCGGCCGATCCCTCTGTCGAGGCATGGAGTGCCCCGCCGATTCCCCTGTCGACGCGTGTAGTTCCTGGCCAGTCTGGCAGTTCCCCTGCCAGTTAATAACCTGTAAATAAGTGAAGTGCCTGGCCGATCTCCCTGCCAAGTCCTTAAGTTCCCGGCCGATCCCGAAGCTGAGGTGGGAGTGCCAAGCCGGATTCCCTGCATGCAGATACCCCTGCCGAAACGTGGAGTGCCAGACCGATCTCCATGCCAAGTCCTGGAGTGCTCGGCCAATCCCCCTGCCGACGCGTCGAGTGCCTAGCCGATTCTCCTACCAGCTGTTAACCGGCCAATAAATGATATGCCTGCCCGATCTCCCTGCCAATGCATGGAGTGCCCGGCCGACCCCCCTGACCAGGCGTGGAGTGACCGGCCGATCCGCCTGCCGAGGCGTGGAGTACCCAGCCGATTCCCCTGCTGACGCGCGGAAGACCTAGCCGCTTCCCCTGCCAGCTGATAACCCGCCAATAAATGATATGCCTGCCCGATCTCCCTGCCAATGCCTGGAGTGAAGTCGTGGAGTGACCAGCCGATTTCCCTGCCGACGCGTGGATGCCGGCCGATGCCGCAGCCGAGGCGGGAGTGCCAATCCGTATTCCCTGCAAGCTGATACCCCTGCCGAGACGTGAGGTGCCTGGCCGATCTCCATGCCAATGCCTGGAGTGGAGTCGGGGAGTGACCAGCCGATTCCCCTGCCGACGCGTGATTGCCGGCCGATGCCGCAGCCGAGGTGGGAGTTTAAATCCTATTTTAAAGTGCTGGCCGATCCCCTGCCAGCTGGTAACCCTCCAATACGTGAAGTGCCTGGCCGATCTCCATGCCAAGGCCTGGAGTGCCTGGCCGATTCCCCTGCCGAGGCGTGGAGTGCCCAGACGATTCCCCTGCCGACACGTGGAGTGCCTGGCCGATTCCCCTGCCAGCTGATAACCCACCAATAAATTATATGCCGGCCCAATGTCCCTGCCAAGGCCTGGAGTGCCCGGCCGATCTCGCAGCCGAGGTGGGAGTGCCCATTCGTATTCCCTGCAAGCTGAAAATCCTGGCAAGACGTGAAGAGCCTGGCCGATCCCCTCCCAGTTGGAAACCCGCCAATACGTGAAGTGCCTGGCCGATCTCCCTGCCAAGGCCTGGAATGACCGGCCGATCCGCTTGCCGAGGCGTGGAGTGCCCAGCCGAATTCTCTGCCGATGCGTGGAGTGCCCAGCCGATTCCCCTGCCGACGCGTGGAGTGCCTAGCCGATTTCCCTGCCAGCTGATAACCCGCCAATAAATTATATGCCGGCCCAATGTCCCTGCCAAGGCCTGGCGTGCCCGGCCGATCTCGCAGCCGAGGTGGGAGTGCCCATTCGTATTCCCTGCAAGCTAAAACCCCTGCCGAGACGTGAAGAGCCTGGCCGATCCCCTCCCAGTTGATAACCCGCCAATACGAGAAGTGCCTGGCCGATCTCCCTGCCAAGGCCTGGAATGCCCGGCCGATCCGCTTGACGAGGCGTGGAGTGCCCAGTCGATTACCCTGCCGACGCGTGGAATGCCTAGCCGATTCCCCTGCCAGCTGATAACCCGCCAATAAATGATACGCCTGCCCAATCTCCCTGCCAATGCCTGGAGTGCCCAGCCGATCCCCCTGCCGAGGCGTGGAGTGCCCAGCCGATTACCCTGCCGACGCGTGGAGTCCCTAGCCGATTCCCCTGTCAGCTGATAACCCGCCAATAAATGATATGCCGGCCCGATCTCCATGCCAAGGCCTGGAGTGCCTGGCCGATTCCCCTGCCGAGGCGTGGAGTGCCCAGCCGATTCCTCTGCCGACGCGTGGATGCCGGCCGATGCCGCAGCCGAGGTGGGAGTGACAATCCGTATTTCCTGCAAGCCGATACCCCTGCCGAGATGTGAAGAGCCTGGCCGATCCCCTGCTAGCTGATAGCCCGCCAATACGTGCCTGGCCGATCTCCGTGCCAAGGCCTGGAGTGCCCGGCCGATCCCCCTGCCGAGATGGGGAGTGCCCAGCCGATTCCCATGCCGACGCGTGGAGTGCCTGGCCGATCCCCCTGCCAGCTGCTAACCCTCCAATACGTGAAGTGCCTGGCCGATTCCCCTGCCGAGGCGTGGAGTGCCCAGCCGATTTCGCTGCCTAGGCGTGGAGTGCCCAGCGGATTCTCCTGCCAACGCGTGGAGAGCCTGGCCGATCTGCATGCCAAGGCCTGGAGTGCTCGGCCGATTTCCCTGCAAGGCGTGGAGTGCCCAGCCGATTCCGCTGCCGACGCGTGGAGGGCCTGGCCGATCCCCTGCTAACTGATAACCCGCCAATACGTGCCTTCCCGATCTCCCTGCCAAGGCCTGGAGTGCCCAGCCGATTCCCCTGACGAGGCGTGGAGTGCCCAGCCGATTTCACTGCCGACGCGTGGAGTGCCTGGCCGATCCCGTGCCGACGCGTGGAGTGCCTGGCCGATCCCCTGCCAGCTGGTAACCCTCCAATACGTGAAGTGCCTGGCCGATCTCCATGCCAAGGCCTGGAGTGCCTGGCCGATTCCCCTGCCGAGGCGTGGAGTGCCCAGCCGATTCCCCTGCCGACGCGTGGAGTGCCTGGCCGATTCCCCTGCCAGCTGATAACCCGCTAATAAATTATATGCCGGCCCGATTTCCTTCCAAGGCCTGGAGTGCTCGGCCGATCCGCCTGCCGAGGCGTGGAGTGCCCAGCCGATTCCCCGGCCGACGCGTGGAGTGCCTGGCCGATCCCCCCGCCAGCTGATAACCCGCCAATACGTAAGTGCCTGGCCGATCTCCCTGCCAATACGTGAAGTGCCTGGCCGATCTCCCTTCCAATGCCTGGAGTGCCCTGCGAGGCGTGAAATGCCCAGTCGATTCCCCTGCCGACGCGTGGATGGCCTGGCCGATGCCCTGCTAGCTGGTAACCTGTCAATACGTAAAATGCCTGGCCGATCTCCCTTCCAAGGCCTGGAGTGCCCAGCCGATCCACCTGCCGACGCGGGGAGGGCCTGGCCGTTCCCCTGCTAGCTGATAACCCGCCAATACGTGCTTGGCCGATCTCAGCCGATCCCCCTGCCGAGACGTGGAGTGCCCAGCCGATTCCCCTGCCGACGCGTTGAGTGCCTAGCCGATTCCCCTGCCAGCTGTTAACCGGCCAATAAATGATATGCCTGGCCGATCTCCCTGCCAAGGCCTGGAGTGCCCGGCCGATCCCCCTGCCGAGGTGGAAGTGCCAAGCAATATTCCCTGCAAGCTGATTTACTTGCCGAGACGTGAAGTACCTGTCCGATCTCCATCCCAAGGCCTGGAGTGCCCGGCCGATTCCCGAGTGTCAATCCGTCAATCAATGGCCGAGGTGGGAGTGTCAATCCGTACTCCCTGCAAGCTGAAACGCCTGCCAAGACGTGAAGAGCCTGGCCAATACCCTCCCAGTTGATAACCCGCCAATACGTGAAGTGCCTGACCCATCTCCCTGCCAAGGCCTGGAGTGCTCGGCCGATCCCTCTGTCGAGGCATGGAGTGCCCCGCCGATTCCCCTGTCGACGCGTGTAGTTCCTGGCCCGTCTGGCAGTTCCCCTGCCAGTTAATAACCTGTAAATAAGTGAAGTGCCTGGCCGATCTCCCTGCCAAGTCCTTAAGTTCCCGGCCGATCCCGAAGCTGAGGTGGGAGTGCCAAACCGGATTCCCTGCATGCAGATACCCCTGCCGAAACGTGGAGTGCCTGACCGATCTCCATGCCAAGTCCTGGAGTGCTCGGCCAATCCCCCCTGCCGACGCGTCGAGTGCCTAGCCGATTCTCCTACCAGCTGTTAACCGGCCAATAAATGATATGCCTGCCCGATCTCCCTGCCAATGCATGGAGTGCCCGGCCGACCCCCCTGACCAGGCGTGGAGTGACCGGCCGATCCGCCTGCCGAGGCGTGGAGTACCCAGCCGATTCCCCTGCTGACGCGCGGAAGACCTAGCCGCTTCCCCTGCCAGCTGATAACCCGCCAATAAATGATATGCCTGCCCGATCTCCCTGCCAATGCCTGGAGTGAAGTCGTGGAGTGACCAGCCGATTTCCCTGCCGACGCGTGGATGCCGGCCGATGCCGCAGCCGAGGCGGGAGTGCCAATCCGTATTCCCTGCAAGCTGATACCCCTGCCGAGACGTGAGGTGCCTGGCCGATCTCCATGCCAATGCCTGGAGTGGAGTCGGGGAGTGACCAGCCGATTCCCCTGCCGACGCGTGATTGCCGGCCGATGCCGCAGCCGAGGTGGGAGTTTAAATCCTATTTTCCTGCAAGCTTAAACCTCTGCCGAGACGTGAAGAGCCTGGCCGATCCCCCTGCCAGCTGCTAACCCTCCAATACGTGAAGTGCCTGGCCGATTCCCCTGCCGAGGCGTGGAGTGCCCAGCCGATTTCGCTGCCTAGGCGTGGAGTGCCCAGCGGATTCTCCTGCCAACGCGTGGAGAGCCTGGCCGATCTGCATGCCAAGGCCTGGAGTGCTCGGCCGATTTCCCTGCAAGGCGTGGAGTGCCCAGCCGATTCCGCTGCCGACGCGTGGAGGGCCTGGCCGATCCCCTGCTAACTGATAACCCGCCAATACGTGCCTTGCCGATCTCCCTGCCAAGGCCTGGAGTGCCCAGCCGATTCCCCTGACGAGGCGTGGAGTGCCCAGCCGATTTCCCTGCCGACGCGTGGAGTGCCCAGCCGATTTCCCTGCCGACGCGTGGAGTGCCTGGCCGATCCCGTGCCGACGCGTGGAGTGCCTGGCCGATCCCCTGCCAGCTGGTAACCCTCCAATACGTGAAGTGCCTGGCCGATCTCCATGCCAAGGCCTGGAGTGCCTGGCCGATTCCCCTGCCGAGGCGTGGAGTGCCCAGCCGATTCCCCTGCCGACGCGTGGAGTGCCTGGCCGATTCCCCTGCCAGCTGATAACCCGCTAATAAATTATATGCCGGCCCGATTTCCCTTCCAAGGCCTGGAGTGCTCGGCCGATCCGCCTGCCGAGGCGTGGAGTGCCCAGCCGATTCCCCGGCCGACGCGTGGAGTGCCTGGCCGATCCCCCGCCAGCTGATAACCCGCCAATACGTAAGTGCCTGGCCGATCTCCCTGCCAATACGTGAAGTGCCTGGCCGATCTCCCTTCCAATGCCTGGAGTGCCCTGCGAGGCGTGAAATGCCCAGTCGATTCCCCTGCCGACGCGTGGATGGCCTGGCCGATGCCCTGCTAGCTGGTAACCTGTCAATACGTAAAATGCCTGGCCGATCTCTCTTCCAAGGCCTGGAGTGCCCAGCCGATCCACCTGCCGACGCGGGGAGGGCCTGGCCGTTCCCCTGCTAGCTGATAACCCGCCAATACGTGCTTGGCCGATCAATGGCCGAGGTGGGAGTGTCAATCCGTACTCCCTGCAAGCTGAAACGCCTGCCAAGACGTGAAGAGCCTGGCCAATACCCTCCCAGTTGATAACCCGCCAATACGTGAAGTGCCTGACCCATCTCCAAGCCATATTTCCTGCAAGCTGATATCCCTGCCGAGACGTGAAGTGCCTGGCCGATCTCCATGCCAAGGCCTGGAGTGGAGGCGTGGAGTGCCCAGCCGATTCCCCTGCCGACGCGTGGATGCCGGCGGATGCCGCAGCCGAGGTGGGAGTGCCAATCCGTATTCCCTGCAAGCTGAAACCTCTGCCGAGACATGCAGAGCATGGCCGATCATCTGCCAGTTAATAACCAGCCAAAACGTGAAGTGCCTGGCCGATCTCCTTGCCAAGGCCTGGAGTGCCCGGCTAATCCCCCTGCCGAGGTGGAAGTGCCAAGCAATATTCCCTGCAAGCTGATTTACTTGCCGAGACGTGAAGTACCTGTCCGATCTCCATCCCAAGGCCTGGAGTGCCCGGCCGATTCCCGAGTGTCAATCCGTCAATCAATGGCCGAGGTGGGAGTGTCAATCCGTACTCCCTGCAAGCTGAAACGCCTGCCAAGACGTGAAGAGCCTGGCCAATACCCTCCCAGTTGATAACCCGCCAATACGTGAAGTGCCTGACCCATCTCCCTGCCAAGGCCTGGAGTGCTCGGCCGATCCCTCTGTCGAGGCATGGAGTGCCCCGCCGATTCCCCTGTCGACGCGTGTAGTTCCTGGCCAGTCTGGCAGTTCCCCTGCCAGTTAATAACCTGTAAATAAGTGAAGTGCCTGGCCGATCTCCCTGCCAAGTCCTTTAGTTCCCGGCCGATCCCGAAGCTGAGGTGGGAGTGCCAAGCCGGATTCCCTGCATGCAGATACCCCTGCCGAAACCGATCCCCTGCCAGCTGGTAACCCTCCAATACGTGAAGTGCCTGGCCGATCTCCATGCCAAGGCCTGGAGTGCCTGGCCGATTCCCCTGCCGAGGCGTGGAGTGCCCAGCCGATTCCCCTGCCGACGCGTGGAGTGCCTGGCCGATTCCCCTGCCAGCTGATAACCCGCTAATAAATTATATGCTGGCCCGATTTCCCTTCCAAGGCCTGGAGTGCTCGGCCGATCCGCCTGCCGAGGCGTGGAGTGCCCAGCCGATTCCCCGGCCGACGCGTGGAGTGCCTGGCCGATCCCCCGCCAGCTGATAACCCGCCAATACGTAAGTGCCTGGCCGATCTCCCTGCCAATACGTGAAGTGCCTGGCCGATCTCCCTTCCAATGCCTGGAGTGCCCTGCGAGGCGTGAAATGCCCAGTCGATTCCCCTGCCGACGCGTGGATGGCCTGGCCGATGCCCTGCTAGCTGGTAACCTGTCAATACGTAAAATGCCTGGCCGATCTCCCTTCCAAGGCCTGGAGTGCCCAGCCGATCCACCTGCCGACGCGGGGAGGGCCTGGCCGTTCCCCTGCTAGCTGATAACCCGCCAATACGTGCTTGGCCGATCTCAGCCGATCCCCCTGCCGAGACGTGGAGTGCCCAGCCGATTCCCCTGCCGACGCGTTGAGTGCCTAGCCGATTCCCCTGCCAGCTGTTAACCGGCCAATAAATGATATGCCTGGCCGATCTCCCTGCCAAGGCCTGGAGTGCCCGGCCGATCCCCTGCCGAGGTGGAAGTGCCAAGCAATATTCCCTGCAAGCTGATTTACTTGCCGAGACGTGAAGTACCTGTCCGATCTCCATCCCAAGGCCTGGAGTGCCCGGCCGATTCCCGAGTGTCAATCCGTCAATCAATGGCCGAGGTGGGAGTGTCAATCCGTACTCCCTGCAAGCTGAAACGCCTGCCAAGACGTGAAGAGCCTGGCCAATACCCTCCCAGTTGATAACCCGCCAATACGTGAAGTGCCTGACCCATCTCCAAGCCATATTTCCTGCAAGCTGATATCCCTGCCGAGACGTGAAGTGCCTGGCCGATCTCCATGCCAAGGCCTGGAGTGGAGTCGTGGAGTGCCCAGCCGATTCCCCTGCCGACGCGTGGATGCCGGCGGATGCCGCAGCCGAGGTGGGAGTGCCAATCCGTATTCCCTGCAAGCTGAAACCTCTGCCGAGACATGCAGAGCATGGCCGATCATCTGCCAGTTAATAACCAGCCAAAACGTGAAGTGCCTGGCCGATCTCCTTGCCAAGGCCTGGAGTGCCCGGCTAATCCCCCTGCCGAGGTGGAAGTGCCAAGCAATATTCCCTGCAAGCTGATTTACTTGCCGAGACGTGAAGTACCTGTCCGATCTCCATCCCAAGGCCTGGAGTGCCCGGCCGATTCCCGAGTGTCAATCCGTCAATCAATGGCCGAGGTGGGAGTGTCAATCCGTACTCCCTGCAAGCTGAAACGCCTGCCAAGACGTGAAGAGCCTGGCCAATACCCTCCCAGTTGATAACCCGCCAATACGTGAAGTGCCTGACCCATCTCCCTGCCAAGGCCTGGAGTGCTCGGCCGATCCCTCTGTCGAGGCATGGAGTGCCCCGCCGATTCCCCTGTCGACGCGTGTAGTTCCTGGCCAGTCTGGCAGTTCCCCTGCCAGTTAATAACCTGTAAATAAGTGAAGTGCCTGGCCGATCTCCCTGCCAAGTCCTTTAGTTCCCGGCCGATCCCGAAGCTGAGGTGGGAGTGCCAAGCCGGATTCCCTGCATGCAGATACCCCTGCCGAAACGTGGAGTGCCAGACCGATCTCCATGCCAAGTCCTGGAGTGCTCGGCCAATCCCCCTGCCGACGCGTCGAGTGCCTAGCCGATTCTCCTACCAGCTGTTAACCGGCCAATAAATGATATGCCTGCCCGATCTCCCTGCCAATGCATGGAGTGCCCGGCCGACCCCCCTGACCAGGCGTGGAGTGACCGGCCGATCCGCCTGCCGAGGCGTGGAGTACCCAGCCGATTCCCCTGCTGACGCGCGGAAGACCTAGCCGCTTCCCCTGCCAGCTGATAACCCGCCAATAAATGATATGCCTGCCCGATCTCCCTGCCAATGCCTGGAGTGAAGTCGTGGAGTGACCAGCCGATTTCCCTGCCGACGCGTGGATGCCGGCCGATGCCGCAGCCGAGGCGGGAGTGCCAATCCGTATTCCCTGCAAGCTGATACCCCTGCCGAGACGTGAGGTGCCTGGCCGATCTCCATGCCAATGCCTGGAGTGGAGTCGGGGAGTGACCAGCCGATTCCCCTGCCGACGCGTGATTGCCGGCCGATGCCGCAGCCGAGGTGGGAGTTTAAATCCTATTTTAAAGTGCTGGCCGATCCCCTGCCAGCTGGTAACCCTCCAATACGTGAAGTGCCTGGCCGATCTCCATGCCAAGGCCTGGAGTGCCTGGCCGATTCCCCTGCCGAGGCGTGGAGTGCCCAGACGATTCCCCTGCCGACACGTGGAGTGCCTGGCCGATTCCCCTGCCAGCTGATAACCCTCCAATAAATTATATGCCGGCCCAATGTCCCTGCCAAGGCCTGGAGTGCCCGGCCGATCTCGCAGCCGAGGTGGGAGTGCCCATTCGTATTCCCTGCAAGCTGAAAATCCTGGCAAGACGTGAAGAGACTGGCCGATCCCCTCCCAGTTGGTAACCCGCCAATACGTGAAGTGCCTGGCCGATCTCCCTGCCAAGGCCTGGAATGACCGGCCGATCCGCTTGCCGAGGCGTGGAGTGCCCAGCCGAATTCTCTGCCGATGCGTGGAGTGCCCAGCCGATTCCCCTGCCGACGCGTGGAGTGCCTAGCCGATTTCCCTGCCAGCTGATAACCCGCCAATAAATTATATGCCGGCCCAATGTCCCTGCCAAGGCCTGGAATGCCCGGCCGATCCGCTTGACGAGGCGTGGAGTGCCCAGTCGATTACCCTGCCGACGCGTGGAATGCCTAGCCGATTCCCCTGCCAGCTGTTAACACGCCAATAAATGATACGCCTGCCCAATCTCCCTGCCAATGCCTGGAGTGCCCAGCCGATCCCCCTGCCGAGGCGTGGAGTGCCCAGCCGATTCCCCTGCCGACGCGTGGAGTCCCTAGCCGATTCCCCTGTCAGCTGATAACCCGCCAATAAATGATATGCCGGCCCGATCTCCATGCCAAGGCCTGGAGTGCCTGGCCGATTCCCCTGCCGAGGCGTGGAGTGCCCAGCCGATTCCTCTGCCGACGCGTGGATGCCGGCCGATGCCGCAGCCGAGGTGGGAGTGACAATCCGTATTTCCTGCAAGCCGATACCCCTGCCGAGATGTGAAGAGCCTGGCCGATCCCCTGCTAGCTGATAGCCCGCCAATACGTGCCTGGCCGATCTCCGTGCCAAGGCCTGGAGTGCCCGGCCGATCCCCCTGCCGAGATGGGGAGTGCCCAGCCGATTCCCATGCCGACGCGTGGAGTGCCTGGCCGATCCCCCTGCCAGCTGCTAACCCTCCAATACGTGAAGTGCCTGGCCGATTCCCCTGCCGAGGCGTGGAGTGCCCAGCCGATTTCGCTGCCTAGGCGTGGAGTGCCCAGCGGATTCTCCTGCCAACGCGTGGAGAGCCTGGCCGATCTGCATGCCAAGGCCTGGAGTGCTCGGCCGATTTCCCTGCAAGGCGTGGAGTGCCCAGCCGATTCCGCTGCCGACGCGTGGAGTGCCTGGCCGATCCCCTGCCAGCTGGTAACCCTCCAATACGTGCCTTGCCGATCTCCCTGCCAAGGCCTGGAGTGCCCAGCCGATTCCCCTGACGAGGCGTGGAGTGCCCAGCCGATTTCACTGCCGACGCGTGGAGTGCCTGGCCGATCCCGTGCCGACGCGTGGAGTGCCTGGCCGATCCCCTGCCAGCTGGTAACCCTCCAATACGTGAAGTGCCTGGCCGATCTCCATGCCAAGGCCTGGAGTGCCTGGCCGATTCCCCTGCCGAGGCGTGGAGTGCCCAGCCGATTCCCCTGCCGACGCGTGGAGTGCCTGGCCGATTCCCCTGCCAGCTGATAACCCGCTAATAAATTATATGCCGGCCCGATTTCCCTTCCAAGGCCTGGAGTGCTCGGCCGATCCGCCTGCCGAGGCGTGGAGTGCCCAGCCGATTCCCCGGCCGACGCGTGGAGTGCCTGGCCGATCCCCCGCCAGCTGATAACCCGCCAATACGTAAGTGCCTGGCCGATCTCCCTGCCAATACGTGAAGTGCCTGGCCGATCTCCCTTCCAATGCCTGGAGTGCCCTGCGAGGCGTGAAATGCCCAGTCGATTCCCCTGCCGACGCGTGGATGGCCTGGCCGATGCCCTGCTAGCTGGTAACCTGTCAATACGTAAAATGCCTGGCCGATCTCCCTTCCAAGGCCTGGAGTGCCCAGCCGATCCACCTGCCGACGCGGGGAGGGCCTGGCCGTTCCCCTGCTAGCTGATAACCCGCCAATACGTGCTTGACCGATCTCAGCCGATCCCCCTGCCGAGACGTGGAGTGCCCAGCCGATTCCCCTGCCGACGCGTTGAGTGCCTAGCCGATTCCCCTGCCAGCTGTTAACCGGCCAATAAATGATATGCCTGGCCGATCTCCCTGCCAAGGCCTGGAGTGCCCGGCCGATCCCCTGCCGAGGTGGAAGTGCCAAGCAATATTCCCTGCAAGCTGATTTACTTGCCGAGACGTGAAGTACCTGTCCGATCTCCATCCCAAGGCCTGGAGTGCCCGGCCGATTCCCGAGTGTCAATCCGTCAATCAATGGCCGAGGTGGGAGTGTCAATCCGTACTCCCTGCAAGCTGAAACGCCTGCCAAGACGTGAAGAGCCTGGCCAATACCCTCCCAGTTGATAACCCGCCAATACGTGAAGTGCCTGACCCATCTCCCTGCCAAGGCCTGGAGTGCTCGGCCGATCCCTCTGTCGAGGCATGGAGTGCCCCGCCGATTCCCCTGTCGACGCGTGTAGTTCCTGGCCCGTCTGGCAGTTCCCCTGCCAGTTAATAACCTGTAAATAAGTGAAGTGCCTGGCCGATCTCCCTGCCAAGTCCTTAAGTTCCCGGCCGATCCCGAAGCTGAGGTGGGAGTGCCAAGCCGGATTCCCTGCATGCAGATACCCCTGCCGAAACGTGGAGTGCCTGACCGATCTCCATGCCAAGTCCTGGAGTGCTCGGCCAATCCCCCTGCCGACGCGTCGAGTGCCTAGCCGATTCTCCTACCAGCTGTTAACCGGCCAATAAATGATATGCCTGCCCGATCTCCCTGCCAATGCATGGAGTGCCCGGCCGACCCCCCTGACCAGGCGTGGAGTGACCGGCCGATCCGCCTGCCGAGGCGTGGAGTACCCAGCCGATTCCCCTGCTGACGCGCGGAAGACCTAGCCGCTTCCCCTGCCAGCTGATAACCCGCCAATAAATGATATGCCTGCCCGATCTCCCTGCCAATGCCTGGAGTGAAGTCGTGGAGTGACCAGCCGATTTCCCTGCCGACGCGTGGATGCCGGCCGATGCCGCAGCCGAGGCGGGAGTGCCAATCCGTATTCCCTGCAAGCTGATACCCCTGCCGAGACGTGAGGTGCCTGGCCGATCTCCATGCCAATGCCTGGAGTGGAGTCGGGGAGTGACCAGCCGATTCCCCTGCCGACGCGTGATTGCCGGCCGATGCCGCAGCCGAGGTGGGAGTTTAAATCCTATTTTCCTGCAAGCTTAAACCTCTGCCGAGACGTGAAGAGCCTGGCCGATCCCCTGCCAGTTAATAACCCGCCAATATGTGAAGTGCCTGGCCGATTTCCCTGCCAAGGCCTGGAGTGCCCGGCCGAATCCCCTTCGAGGCGTGGAATGCCCAGTCGATTTCCCTGCCAACGCGTGGATGGCCTGGCCGATCCCCTGCCATCTGTTTACCCTCCAATACGTGAAGTGCCTGGCCGATCTCCCTGCCAAGGCCTGGAGTGCCCGGCCGAATCCCCTGCCGACGCGTGGAGTGTCAGCCGATTCCCCTGCCGACGCGCGGAGTGCCTGGCCCATCATCTGCCAGCTGATAACCGGCCAATTACTGATATGCCTGCCCGATCTCCCTGCCAAGACGTGGAAGGCCCGGACGATCCCGCAGCCGGGGTGGGAGTGCCTATCCATATTCCCTACAAGCTGAAACCCCTGCCGAGTAGCGAAGAGCCTGGCCGATTCCCTCCCAGTTGATAACCCGCCAATACGTGAAGTGACTGGCCGATCTCCCTGCCAATGCCTGGAGTGGAGTCGTGGAGTGACCAGCCGATTTCCTTGCCGACGCGTAGATGCCGGCCGATGCCGCAGCCGAGGTGGGAGTGCCAATCCGTATTCCCTGCAAGCTGAAACCTCTGCCGAGACATGAAGAGCCTGTCCGATCCCCTGGCAGTTGATAACCCGCCAATACGTGAAATGCCTGGCCGATCTCCCTGCCAAGGCCTGGAGTGCCCGGCCGAATCCCCTGCGAGGCGTGGAGTGTCCAGTCGATTCCCCTGCCAACGCTCGGAATGCCTGGCCCAACCCCTGCCAGCGGATAACCGGCCAATAACTGATATGCCTTCCCGATCTCCCTGCCAAAACCTGGAGTGCCCGGCCGATCCCGCAGCCGAGGTGGGAGTGCCCATCCGTATTCCCTACAAGCTGAAACCCCTGCCGAGTAGTGAAGAGCCTGGCCGATCCCCTCCCAGTTGATAAACCGCCAATACGTGAAGTGCCTGGGCGATCTCCCTGCCAAGGCCTGGAATGCCCGGCCGATCCGCTTGCCGAGGCGTGGAGTGCCCAGACGATTCCCCTGCCGACGCGTGGAGTGCCTGGCCGATTCTTCTGCCAGCTGATAACCCGCCAATAAATAATATGCCTGCCCGATCTCCCTCCCAATACCTGGAGTGCCCGGCCGGTCCCCCTGCCGAGGCGTGGAGGACCCAGCTGATTTCCCTGCCGACACGTGGAGGGCCTGGCAGCGTTCCCTGCCAGCTTGTAACCCGCCAATAAATGATATGCCTGCCCGATCTCCCTGCCAAGACCTGGAGGGCCCACCAAATCACGCAGACGATGTAGGAGTGCCAACGCGTATTCCCTGCAAGCTCAAACCCCTGCCGTGACGTGAAGAGCTTCGCCGATCCCCTCCAAGTTGATAATCCACCAATAAGTGAAGTGCTTCACCGATCTCCCTGCCAATGCCTGGAGTGCCCGACCGATCCGCCTGCCGAGGCGTGGAGTACCCAGCCGAATCCCCTGCCGACGCGTGGAGGGCCTAGCCGCTCCCCCTGCCAGCTGATAACCCGCCAATAACTGATATGCATGCCCGATCTCCCTGCCAATGCCTGGAGTGCCCGGCCGATCCCCCTGCCGAGGCGTGGAGTGCCCAGCCGATTCCCGTGCCGACACGTGGGTGCCTGTCCGATCATCTGCCAGCTGGTAACCCTCCAATACGTTAAGTGCTTAACCGATCTCCCTACGAATGCCTGGAGGGCGCGACCGACCCCCTGACGAGGCCTGGAGTGCCCAGCCGATCCCGCAGCCGAGGTGAGAGTGCCCATCCGTATTCCCTGCAAGCTGAAACCCCTGCCGAGACGTGAAGAGCCTGGCCGATCCTTTCCCAGTTGAAAACCCGCCAATACGTGAAGTGCCTGCCAAGGTCTGGAATGCCCGGCCGACCCATCTGCCGAGACGTGGAGTGCCTAGCCGCTAAGACCGCTAAGAAATGATATGCATGCCCGATCTCCCTCCCAATACCTGGAGTGCCCGGCCGATCCCCTGCCGAGGCGTGGAGGACCCAGCCGATTCCCCTGCCGTCGCGTGGAGGGTCTAGCTGCTTCCCCTGCCAGCTGATAACCCGCCAATAAATGAAATGCATGCCCGATCTCCCTCCGAATGCCTGGAGTGCCCGGCCGATCCCCCTGCCGAGGCGTGGAGTGCCCAGCCGATTCCCGTGCCGACGCGAGGTTGCCTATCCGATCATCTGCCAGCTGGTAACCCTGCAATACGTTAAGTGCTTAACCGATCTCCCTGCCAATGCCTGGAGTGTACGGCCGATTCGCCTCCCGAGACGTGGAGTGCCTAGCCGATTCCCCTGCTAGCTGATAACCCGCTTATAAATGATATGCATGCCCGATCTCCCTCTCAATACCTGGAGTGCCCGGCCGATCCCCCTGCCGAGGCGTGGAGGACCCAGCCGATTCCCCTGCCGTCGCGTGGAGGGTCTAGCTGCTTCCCCTGCCAGCTGATAACCCGCCAATAATGAAATGCATGCCCGATCTCCCTCCCAATGCCTGGAGTGCCCGGCCGATCTCCCTGCCGAGGCGTGGAGGGCCCAGCTGATTCCCCTGCCGACACGTGGAGGGCCTGGCAGCTTTCCCTGCCAGCTGGTAACCCTCCAATAAATGATGTGCCTGCCCGATCTCCCTGCCAAGACCTAGAGTGCCCGGCCGATCCCGCAGCCGAGGTGGGAGTGCCAAGCCGCATTTCCTGCAAGCTGATACCCTTGCCGAGACGTGAAGAGCCTGGCCGATCCCATTCTAGTTGATAACCCGCCAATACGTGAAGTGCCTGGCCGATCTCCCAGCCAAGGCCTGGAGTGCCCGGCCGATCCGCTTGCCGAGACGTGGAGTGCCCAGCCGATTCCCCTGCCGCCGCGTGGAGTGCCTGGCCGATTCTTCTGCCAGCTGATAACCCGCCAATAAATGATATGCCTGCCCGATCTCCCTCCCAATGCGGATCCCCCTGCCGAGGCGTGGAGGGACCAGCTGATTCCCCTGCCGACACGTGGAGGGCCAGGCAGCTTTTCCTGCCAGCTGGTAACCCGCCAATAAATGATGTGCCTGGCCGATCTTCCTGCCAAGACCTGGAGTGCCCGGCCGATCCCGCAGCCAAGGTGGGAGTGCCAAGCCGCATTTCCTGCAAGCTGATACCCCTGCCGAGACGTGAAGAGCTTGGCCGATCCCCTCCCAGTTGATAATCCACCAATACGTGAAGTGCTTAACCGATCTCCCTGCCAATGCCTGGAGTGCCCGGCCGATCTGCCTACCGAGGCGTGGAGTACCCAGCCGATTCCCCTGCCGACGCGCGGAGGGCCTAGCCGCTTCCCCTGCCAGCTGATAACCCGCCAATAAATGATATGCATGCCCGATCTCCCTGCCAATGCCTGGAGTGCCCGGCCGATCCCCCTGCGGAGGCGTGGAGTGCCCGATCCTTTCCCAGTTGATAACCCGCCAATACGTGAAGTGCCTGGCCGATCTCCTTGCCAAGGTCTGGAATGCCCGGCCGACCCATCTGCCGAGACGTGGAGTGCCTAGCCGATTCCCCTGCCGACGCGTGGAGTGCCTGGCCGATTCTTCTGCCAGCTGATAACCCGCCAATAAATGATATGCATGCCCGATCTCCCTGCCGAGGCGTGGAGGACCCAGCCGATTCCCCTGCCGTCGCGTGGAGGGTCTAGCTGCTTCCCCTGCCAGCTGATAACCCGCTAATAAATGAAATGCATGCCCGATCTCCCTCCAAATGCCTGGAGTGCCCGGCCGATCCCCCTGCCGAGGCGTGAAGTGCCTGGCCGATTTCCCTGCCAAGGCCTGGAGTGCCCGGCCGAATCCCCTGCCATCTGTTTACCCTCCAATACGTGAAGTGCCTGGCCGATCTCCCTGCCAAGGCCTGGAGTGCCCGGCCGAATCCCCTGCCGACGCGTGGAGTGTCAGCCGATTCCCCTGCCGACGCGCGGAGTGCCTGGCCCATCATCTGCCAGCTGATAACCGGCCAATTACTGATATGCCTGCCCGATCTCCCTGCCAAGACGTGGAAGGCCCGGACGATCCCGCAGCCGGGGTGGGAGTGCCTATCCATATTCCCTACAAGCTGAAACCCCTGCCGAGTAGTGAAGAGCCTGGCCGATTCCCTCCCAGTTGATAACCCGCCAATACGTGAAGTGACTGGCCGATCTCCCTGCCAATGCCTGGAGTGGAGTCGTGGAGTGACCAGCCGATTTCCTTGCCGACGCGTAGATGCCGGCCGATGCCGCAGCCGAGGTGGGAGTGCCAATCCGTATTCCCTGCAAGCTGAAACCTCTGCCGAGACATGAAGAGCCTGTCCGATCCCCTGGCAGTTGATAACCCGCCAATACGTGAAATGCCTGGCCGATCTCCTTGCCAAGGCCTGGAGTGCCCGGCCGAATCCCCTGCGAGGCGTGGAGTGTCCAGTCGATTCCCCTGCCAACGCTCGGAATGCCTGGCCCAACCCCTGCCAGCGGATAACCGGCCAATAACTGATATGCCTTCCCGATCTCCCTGCCAAAACCTGGAGTGCCCGGCCGATCCCGCAGCCGAGGTGGGAGTGCCCATCCGTATTCCCTACAAGCTGAAACCCCTGCCGAGTAGTGAAGAGCCTGGCCGATCCCCTCCCAGTTGATAAACCGCCAATACGTGAAGTGCCTGGGCGATCTCCCTGCCAAGGCCTGGAATGCGCGGCCGATCCGCTTGCCGAGGCGTGGAGTGCCCAGACGATTCCCCTGCCGACGCGTGGAGTGCCTGGCCGATTCTTCTGCCAGCTGATAACCCGCCAATAAATGATATGCCTGCCCGATCTCCCTCCCAATACCTGGAGTGCCCGGCCGGTCCCCTGCCGAGGCGTGGAGGACCCAGCTGATTTCCCTGCCGACACGTGGAGGGCCTGGCAGCGTTCCCTGCCAGCTTGTAACCCGCCAATAAATGATATGCCTGCCCGATCTCCCTGCCAAGACCTGGAGGGCCCACCAAATCACGCAGACGATGTAGGAGTGCCAACGCGTATTCCCTGCAAGCTCAAACCCCTGCCGTGACGTGAAGAGCTTCGCCGATCCCCTCCAAGTTGATAATCCACCAATAAGTGAAGTGCTTCACCGATCTCCCTGCCAATGCCTGGAGTGCCCGACCGATCCGCCTGCCGAGGCGTGGAGTACCCAGCCGAATCCCCTGCCGACGCGTGGAGGGCCTAGCCGCTCCCCCTGCCAGCTGATAACCCGCCAATAACTGATATGCATGCCCGATCTCCCTGCCAATGCCTGGAGTGCCCGGCCGATCCCCCTGCCGAGGCGTGGAGTGCCCAGCCGATTCCCGTGCCGACACGTGGGTGCCTGTCCGATCATCTGCCAGCTGGTAACCCTCCAATACGTTAAGTGCTTAACCGATCTCCCTACGAATGCCTGGAGGGCGCGACCGACCCCCCTGACGAGGCCTGGAGTGCCCAGCCGATCCCGCAGCCGAGGTGAGAGTGCCCATCCGTATTCCCTGCAAGCTGAAACCCCTGCCGAGACGTGAAGAGCCTGGCCGATCCTTTCCCAGTTGAAAACCCGCCAATACGTGAAGTGCCTGCCAAGGTCTGGAATGCCCGGCCGACCCATCTGCCGAGACGTGGAGTGCCTAGCCGCTAAGACCGCTAAGAAATGATATGCATGCCCGATCTCCCTCCCAATACCTGGAGTGCCCGGCCGATCCCCCTGCCGAGGCGTGGAGGACCCAGCCGATTCCCCTGCCGTCGCGTGGAGGGTCTAGCTGCTTCCCCTGCCAGCTGATAACCCGCCAATAAATGAAATGCATGCCCGATCTCCCTCCGAATGCCTGGAGTGCCCGGCCGATCCCCCTGCCGAGGCGTGGAGTGCCCAGCCGATTCCCGTGCCGACGCGAGGTTGCCTATCCGATCATCTGCCAGCTGGTAACCCTCCAATACGTTAAGTGCTTAACCGATCTCCCTGCCAATGCCTGGAGTGTACGGCCGATTCGCCTCCCGAGACGTGGAGTGCCTAGCCGATTCCCCTGCTAGCTGATAACCCGCTTATAAATGATATGCATGCCCGATCTCCCTCTCAATACCTGGAGTGCCCGGCCGATCCCCCTGCCGAGGCGTGGAGGACCCAGCCGATTCCCCTGCCGTCGCGTGGAGGGTCTAGCTGCTTCCCCTGCCAGCTGATAACCCGCCAATAATGAAATGCATGCCCGATCTCCCTCCCAATGCCTGGAGTGCCCGGCCGATCTCCCTGCCGAGGCGTGGAGGGCCCAGCTGATTCCCCTGCCGACACGTGGAGGGCCTGGCAGCTTTCCCTGCCAGCTGGTAACCCTCCAATAAATGATGTGCCTGCCCGATCTCCCTGCCAAGACCTAGAGTGCCCGGCCGATCCCGCAGCCGAGGTGGGAGTGCCAAGCCGCATTTCCTGCAAGCTGATACCCTTGCCGAGACGTGAAGAGCCTGGCCGATCCCATTCTAGTTGATAACCCGCCAATACGTGAAGTGCCTGGCCGATCTCCCAGCCAAGGCCTGGAGTGCCCGGCCGATCCGCTTGCCGAGACGTGGAGTGCCCAGCCGATTCCCCTGCCGCCGCGTGGAGTGCCTGGCCGATTCTTCTGCCAGCTGATAACCCGCCAATAAATGATATGCCTGCCCGATCTCCCTCCCAATGCGGATCCCCCTGCCGAGGCGTGGAGGGACCAGCTGATTTCCCTGCCGACACGTGGAGGGCCAGGCAGCTTTTCCTGCCAGCTGGTAACCCGCCAATAAATGATGTGCCTGGCCGATCTTCCTGCCAAGACCTGGAGTGCCCGGCCGATCCCGCAGCCAAGGTGGGAGTGCCAAGCCGCATTTCCTGCAAGCTGATACCCCTGCCGAGACGTGAAGAGCTTGGCCGATCCCCTCCCAGTTGATAATCCACCAATACGTGAAGTGCTTAACCGATCTCCCTGCCAATGCCTGGAGTGCCCGGCCGATCTGCCTACCGAGGCGTGGAGTACCCAGCCGATTCCCCTGCCGACGCGCGGAGGGCCTAGCCGCTTCCCCTGCCAGCTGATAACCCGCCAATAAATGATATGCATGCCCGATCTCCCTGCCAATGCCTGGAGTGCCCGGCCGATCCCCCTGCGGAGGCGTGGAGTGCCCGATCCTTTCCCAGTTGATAACCCGCCAATACGTGAAGTGCCTGGCCGATCTCCTTGCCAAGGTCTGGAATGCCCGGCCGACCCATCTGCCGAGACGTGGAGTGCCTAGCCGATTCCCCTGCCGACGCGTGGAGTGCCTGGCCGATTCTTCTGCCAGCTGATAACCCGCCAATAAATGATATGCATGCCCGATCTCCCTGCCGAGGCGTGGAGGACGCAGCCGATTCCCCTGCCGTCGCGTGGAGGGTCTAGCTGCTTCCCCTGCCAGCTGATAACCCGCTAATAAATGAAATGCATGCCCGATCTCCCTCCGAATGCCTGGAGTGCCCGACCGATCCCCCTGCCGAGGCGTGGAGTGCCCAGCCGATTCCCGTGCCGACGCGAGGTTGCCTATCCGATCATCTGCCAGCTGGTAACCCTCCAATACGTTAAGTGCTTAACCGATCTCCCTGCCAATGCCTGGAGTGTACGGCCGATTCGCCTCCCGAGACGTGGAGTGCCTAGCCGATTCCCCTGCTAGCTGATAACCCGCTTATAAATGATATGCATGCCCGATCTCCCTCTCAATACCTGGAGTGCCCGGCCGATCCCCCTGCCGAGGCGTGGAGGACCCAGCCGATTCCCCTGCCGTCGCGTGGAGGGTCTAGCTGCTTCCCCTGCCAGCTGATAACCCGCCAATAATGAAATGCATGCCCGATCTCCCTCCCAATGCCTGGAGTGCCCGGCCGATCTCCCTGCCGAGGCGTGGAGGGCCCAGCTGATTCCCCTGCCGACACGTGGAGGGCCTGGCAGCTTTCCCTTCCAGCTGGTAACCCTCCAATAAATGATGTGCCTGCCCGATCTCCCTGCCAAGACCTAGAGTGCCCGGCCGATCCCGCAGCCGAGGTGGGAGTGCCAAGCCGCATTTCCTGCAAGCTGATACCCTTGCCGAGACGTGAAGAGCCTGGCCGATCCCATTCTAGTTGATAACCCGCCAATATGTGAAGTGCCTGGCCGATCTCCCAGCCAAGGCCTGGAGTGCCCGGCCGATCCGCTTGCCGAGGCGTGGAGTGCCCAGCCGATTCCCCTGCCGCCGCGTGGAGTGCCTGGCCGATTCTTCTGCCAGCTGATAACCCGCCAATAAATGATATGCCTGCCCGATCTCCCTCCCAATGCGGAGTGCCCGGCCGATCCCCCTGCCGAGGCGTGGAGGGACCAGCTGATTCCCCTGCCGACACGTGGAGGGCCAGGCAGCTTTTCCTGCCATCTGGTAGCCCGCCAATAAATGATGTGCCTGCCCGATCTCCCTGCCAAGACCTAGAGTGCCCGGCCGATCCCGCAGCCGAGGTGGGAGTGCCAAGCCGCATTTCCTGCAAGCTGATACCCTTGCCGAGACGTGAAGAGCCTGGCCGATCCCATTCTAGTTGATAACCCGCCAATACGTGAAGTGCCTGGCCGATCTCCCAGCCAAGGCCTGGAGTGCCCGGCCGATCCGCTTGCCGAGACGTGGAGTGCCCAGCCGATTCCCCTGCCGCCGCGTGGAGTGCCTGGCCGATTCTTCTGCCAGCTGATAACCCGCCAATAAATGATATGCCTGCCCGATCTCCCTCCCAATGCGGATCCCCCTGCCGAGGCGTGGAGGGACCAGCTGATTTCCCTGCCGACACGTGGAGGGCCAGGCAGCTTTTCCTGCCAGCTGGTAACCCGCCAATAAATGATGTGCCTGGCCGATCTTCCTGCCAAGACCTGGAGTGCCCGGCCGATCCCGCAGCCAAGGTGGGAGTGCCAAGCCGCATTTCCTGCAAGCTGATACCCCTGCCGAGACGTGAAGAGCTTGGCCGATCCCCTCCCAGTTGATAATCCACCAATACGTGAAGTGCTTAACCGATCTCCCTGCCAATGCCTGGAGTGCCCGGCCGATCTGCCTACCGAGGCGTGGAGTACCCAGCCGATTCCCCTGCCGACGCGCGGAGGGCCTAGCCGCTTCCCCTGCCAGCTGATAACCCGCCAATAAATGATATGCATGCCCGATCTCCCTGCCAATGCCTGGAGTGCCCGGCCGATCCCCCTGCGGAGGCGTGGAGTGCCCGATCCTTTCCCAGTTGATAACCCGCCA
Source organism: Drosophila parabipectinata (assembly GCA_018153455.1). Classification (NCBI taxonomy): domain Eukaryota; kingdom Metazoa; phylum Arthropoda; class Insecta; order Diptera; family Drosophilidae; genus Drosophila; species Drosophila parabipectinata. Next base: position 292,888 of record JAECYA010000362.1, on the reverse strand, counting down.
ATACGTGAAGTGCCTGGCCGATCTCCTTGCCAAGGTCTGGAATGCCCGGCCGACCCATCTGCCGAGACGTGGAGTGCCTAGCCGATTCCCCTGCCGACGCGTGGAGTGCCTGGCCGATTCTTCTGCCAGCTGATAACCCGCCAATAAATGATATGCATGCCCGATCTCCCTGCCGAGGCGTGGAGGACGCAGCCGATTCCCCTGCCGTCGCGTGGAGGGTCTAGCTGCTTCCCCTGCCAGCTGATAACCCGCTAATAAATGAAATGCATGCCCGATCTCCCTCCGAATGCCTGGAGTGCCCGACCGATCCCCCTGCCGAGGCGTGGAGTGCCCAGCCGATTCCCGTGCCGACGCGAGGTTGCCTATCCGATCATCTGCCAGCTGGTAACCCTCCAATACGTTAAGTGCTTAACCGATCTCCCTGCCAATGCCTGGAGTGTACGGCCGATTCGCCTCCCGAGACGTGGAGTGCCTAGCCGATTCCCCTGCTAGCTGATAACCCGCTTATAAATGATATGCATGCCCGATCTCCCTCTCAATACCTGGAGTGCCCGGCCGATCCCCCTGCCGAGGCGTGGAGGACCCAGCCGATTCCCCTGCCGTCGCGTGGAGGGTCTAGCTGCTTCCCCTGCCAGCTGATAACCCGCCAATAATGAAATGCATGCCCGATCTCCCTCCCAATGCCTGGAGTGCCCGGCCGATCTCCCTGCCGAGGCGTGGAGGGCCCAGCTGATTCCCCTGCCGACACGTGGAGGGCCTGGCAGCTTTCCCTTCCAGCTGGTAACCCTCCAATAAATGATGTGCCTGCCCGATCTCCCTGCCAAGACCTAGAGTGCCCGGCCGATCCCGCAGCCGAGGTGGGAGTGCCAAGCCGCATTTCCTGCAAGCTGATACCCTTGCCGAGACGTGAAGAGCCTGGCCGATCCCATTCTAGTTGATAACCCGCCAATATGTGAAGTGCCTGGCCGATCTCCCAGCCAAGGCCTGGAGTGCCCGGCCGATCCGCTTGCCGAGGCGTGGAGTGCCCAGCCGATTCCCCTGCCGCCGCGTGGAGTGCCTGGCCGATTCTTCTGCCAGCTGATAACCCGCCAATAAATGATATGCCTGCCCGATCTCCCTCCCAATGCGGAGTGCCCGGCCGATCCCCCTGCCGAGGCGTGGAGGGACCAGCTGATTCCCCTGCCGACACGTGGAGGGCCAGGCAGCTTTTCCTGCCATCTGGTAGCCCGCCAATAAATGATGTGCCTGGCCGATCTTCCTGCCAAGACCTGGAGTGCCCGGCCGATCCCCCTGCGGAGGCGTGGAGTGCCCGATCCTTTCCCAGTTGATAACCCGCCAATACGTGAAGTGCCTGGCCGATCTCCTTGCCAAGGTCTGGAATGCCCGGCCGACCCATCTGCCGAGACATGGAGTGCCTAGCTGATTCCCCTGCCGACGCGTGGAGTGCCTGGCCGATTCTTCTGCCAGCTGATAACCCGCCAATAAATGATATGCATGCCCGATCTCCCTGCCAATGCCTGGAGTGCCCGGCCGATCCCCCTGCGGAGGCGTGGAGTGCCCGATCCTTTCCCAGTTGATAACCCGCCAATACGTGAAGTGCCTGGCCGATCTCCCAGCCAAGGCCTGGAGTGCCCGGCCGATCCGCTTGCCGAGGCGTGGAGTGCCCAGCCGATTCCCCTGCCGACGCGTGGAGTGCCTGGCCGATTCTTCTGCCAGCTGATAACCTGCCAATAAATGATATGCTTGCCCGATCTCCCTCCCAATGCGGAGTGCCCGGCCGATCCCCCTGCCGAGGCGTGGAGGGACCAGCTGATTCCCCTGCCGACACGTGGAGGGCCAGGCAGCTTTTCCTGCCAGCTGGTAACCCGCCAATAAATGATGTGCCTGGCCGATCTTCCTGCCAAGACCTGGAGTGCCCGGCCGATCCCGCAGCCAAGGTGGGAGTGCCAAGCCGCATTTCCTGCAAGCTGATACCCCTGCCGAGACGTGAAGAGCTTGGCCGATCCCCTCCCAGTTGATAATCCACCAATACGTGAAGTGCTTAACCGATCTCCCTGCCAATGCCTGGAGTGCCCGGCCGATCTGCCTGCCGAGGCGTGGAGTACCCAGCCGATTCCCCTGCCGACGCGCGGAGTGCCTGGCCCATCATCTGCCAGCTGATAACCGGCCAATTACTGATATGCCTGCCCGATCTCCCTGCCAAGACGTGGAAGGCCCGTACGATCCCGCAGCCGGGGTGGAAGTGCCTATCCATATTCCCTACAAGCTGAAACCCCTGCCGAGTAGTGAAGAGCCTGGCCGATTCCCTCCCAGTTGATAACCCGCCAATACGTGAAGTGACTGGCCGATCTTCCTGCCAATGCCTGGAGTGGAGTCGTGGAGTGACCAGCCGATTTCCTTGCCGACGCGTAGATGCCGGCCGATGCCGCAGCCGAGGTGGGAGTGCCAATCCGTATTCCCTGCAAGCTGAAACCTCTGCCGAGACATGAAGAGCCTGTCCGATCCCCTGGCAGTTGATAACCCGCCAATACGTGAAATGCCTGGCCGATCTCCCTGCCAAGGCCTGGAGTGCCCGGCCGAATCCCCTGCGAGGCGTGGAGTGTTCAGTCAATTCCCCTGCCAACGCTCGGAATGCCTGGCCCATCCCCTGCCAGCGGATAAACGTCCAATAACTGATATGCCTTCCCGATCTCCCTGCCAAAACCTGGAGTGCCCGGCCGATCCCGCAGCCGAGGTGGGAGTGCCCATCCGTATTCCCTACAAGCTGAAACCCCTGCCGAGTAGTGAAGAGCCTGGCCGATCCCCTCCCAGTTGATAAACCGCCAATACGTGAAGTGCCTGGCCGATATCCCTGCCAAGGCCTGGAATGCCCGGCCGATCCGCTTGCCGAGGCGTGGAGTGCCCAGACGATTCCCCTGCCGACGCGTGGAGTGCCTGGCCGATTCTTCTGCCAGCTGATAACCCGCCAATAAATGATATGCCTGCCCGATCTCCCTCCCAATACCTGGAGTGCCCGGCCGGTACCCCTGCCGAGGCGTGGAGGACCCAGCTGATTTCCCTGCCGACACGTGGAGGGCCTGGCAGCGTTCCCTGCCAGCTTGTAACCCGCCAATAAATGATATGCCTGCCCGATCTCCCTGCCAAGACCTGGAGGGCCCACCCGATCACGCAGATGATGTAGGAGTGCCAACGCGTATTCCCTGCAAGCTCAAACCCCTGCCGTGACGTGAAGAGCTTCGCCGATCCCCTCCCAGTTGATAATCCACCAATAAGTGAAGTGCTTCACCGATCTCCCTGCCAATGCCTGGAGTGCCCGACCGATCCGCCTGCCGAGGCGTGGAGTACCCAGCCGATTACCCTGCCGACGCGTGGAGGGCCTAGCCGCTCCCCCTGCCAGCTGATAACCCGCCAATAACTGATATGCATGCCCGATCTCCCTGCCAATGCCTGGAGTGCCCGGCCGATCCCCCTGCCGAGGCGTGGAGGACCCAGCCGATTCCCGTGCCGACACGTGGGTGCCTGTCCGATCATCTGCCAGCTGGTAACCCTCCAATACGTTAAGTGCTTAACCGATCTCCCTACGAATGCCTGGAGGGCGCGACCGACCCCCCTGACGAGGCCTGGAGTGCCCAGCCGATCCCGCAGCCGAGGTGAGAGTGCCCATCCGTATTCCCTGCAAGCTGAAACCCCTGCCGAGACGTGAAGAGCCTGGCCGATCTCCCTGCCAAGGTCTGGAATGCCCGGCCGACCCATCTGCCGAGACGTGGAGTGCCTAGCCGCTAAGACCGCTAAGAAATGATATGCATGCCCGATCTCCCTCCCAATACCTGGAGTGCCCGGCCGATCCCCCTGCCGAGGCGTGGAGGACCCAGCCGATTCCCCTGCCGTCGCGTGGAGGGTCTAGCTGCTTCCCCTGCCAGCTGATAACCCGCCAATAAATTAAATGCATGCCCGATCTCCCTCCGAATGCCTGGAGTGCCCGGCCGATCCTCCTGCCGAGGCGTGGAGTGCCCAGCCGATTCCCGTGCCGACGCGAGGTTGCCTATCCGATCATCTGCCAGCTGGTAACCCTCCAATACGTTAAGTGCTTAACCGATCTCCCTGCCAATGCCTGGAGTGCACGGCCGATTCGCCTCCCGAGTCGTGGATTGCCTAGCCGATTCCCCTGCTAGCTGATAACCCGCTTATAAATGATATGCATGCCCGATCTCCCTCTCAATACCTGGAGTGCCCGGCCGATCCCCCTGCCGAGGCGTGGAGGACCCAGCCGATTCCCCTGCCGTCGCGTGGAGGGTCTAGCTGCTTCCCCTGCCAGCTGATAACCCGCCAATAAATTAAATGCATGCCCGATCTCCCTCCGAATGCCTGGAGTGCCCGGCCGATCCTCCTGCCGAGGCGTGGAGTGCCCAGCCGATTCCCGTGCCGACGCGAGGTTGCCTATCCGATCATCTGCCAGCTGGTAACCCTCCAATACGTTAAGTGCTTAACCGATCTCCCTGCCAATGCCTGGAGTGCACGGCCGATTCGCCTCCCGAGTCGTGGATTGCCTAGCCGATTCCCCTGCTAGCTGATAACCCGCTTATAAATGATATGCATGCCCGATCTCCCTCTCAATACCTGGAGTGCCCGGCCGATCCCCCTGCCGAGGCGTGGAGGACCCAGCCGATTCCCCTGCCGTCGCGTGGAGGGTCTAGCTGCTTCCCCTGCCAGCTGATAACCCGCCAATAATGAAATGCATGCCCGATCTCCCTCCCAATGCCTGGAGTGCCCGGCCGATCCCCCTGCCGAGGCGTGGAGGGCCCAGCTGATTCCCCTGCCGACACGTGGAGGGCCTGGCAGCTTTCCCTGCCAGCTGGTAACCCTCCAATAAATGATGTGCCTGCCTGATCTCCCTGCCAAGACCTAGAGTGCCCGGCCGATCCCGCAGCCGAGGTGGGAGTGCCAAGCCGCATTTCCTGCAAGCTGATACCCTTGCCGAGACGTGAAGAGCCTGGCCGATCCCATTCTAGTTGATAACCCGCCAATATGTGAAGTGCCTGGCCGATCTCCCAGCCAAGGCCTGGAGTGCCCGGCCGATCCGCTTGCCGAGGCGTGGAGTGCCCAGCCGATTCCCCTGCCGACGCGTGGAGTGCCTGGCCGATTCTTCTGCCAGCTGATAACCCGCCAATAAATGATATGCATGCCCGATCTCCCTGCCAATGCCTGGAGTGCCCGGCCGATCCCCCTGCGGAGGCGTGGAGTGCCCGATCCTTTCCCAGTTGATAACCCGCCAATACGTGAAGTGCCTGGCCGATCTCCTTGCCAAGGTCTGGAATGCCCGGCCGACCCATCTGCCGAGACGTGGAGTGCCTAGCCGATTCCCCTGCTAGCTGATAACCCGCTAATAAATGATATGCATGCCCGATCTCCCTCCCAATACCTGGAGTGCCTGGCCGATCCCCCTGCCTAGGCGTGGAGGACCCAGCCGATTCCCCTGCCGTCGCGTGAAGGGTCTAGCTGCTTCCCCTGCCAGCTGATAACCCGCCAATAAATGAAATGCATGCCCGATCTTCCTCCAAATGCCTGGAGTGCCCGGCCGATCCCCCTGCCGAGGCGTGGAGGGCCCAGCTGATTCCCCTGCCGACACGTGGAGGGCCTGGCAGCTTTCCCTGCCAGCTGGTAACCCGCCAATAAATGATGTGTCTGCCCGATCTCCCTGCCAAGACCTGGAGTGCCCGGCCGATCCCGCAGCCGAGGTGGGAGTGCCAAGCCGCATTTCCTGCAAGCTGATACCCCTGCCGAGACGTGAAGAGCTTGGCCGATCCCCTCCCAGGTGATAATCCACCAATACGTGAAGTGCTTAACCGATCTCCCTGCCAATGCCTGGAGTGCCCGGCCGATCCGCCTGCCGAGGCGTGGAGTACCCAGCCGATTCCCCTGCCGACGCGCGGAGGGCCTAGCCGCTTCCCCTGCCAGCTGATAACCCGCCAATAAATGATATGCATGCCCGATCTCCCTGCCAATGCCTGGAGTGCCCGGCCAATCCCACTGCGGAGGCGTGGAGTGCCCAGTCGATTCCCCTGCCAACGCGTGGATGTGCCTGGCCGATCCCCTGCCTGCTGGTAACCCTCCAATACGTGAAGTGCCTTGCCGATCTCCTTGCCAAGGCCTTGAGTGCCCGGCCGATCCCCCTGCCGAGACGTGAAGAGCCTGGCCGATCCTTTCCCAGTTGATAACCCGCCAATACGTGAAGTGCCTGGCCGATCTCCCTGCCAAGGTTTTGAATGCCCGGCCGACCCATCTGCCGAGACGTGGAGTGCCTAGCCGATTCCCCTGCTAGCTGATAACCCGCTAATAAATGATATGCATGCCCGATCTCCCTCCCAATACCTGGAGTGCCCGGCCGATCCCCCTGCCGAGGCGTGGAGGACCCAGCCGATTCCCCTGCCGTCGCGTGAAGGGTCTAGCTGCTTCCCCTGCCAGCTGATATCCCGCCAATAAATGAAATGCATGCCCGATCTTCCTCCCAATGCCTGGAGTGCCCGGCCGATCCCCCTGCCGAGGCGTGGAGGGCCCAGCTGATTCCCCTGCCGACACGTGGAGGGCCTGGCAGCTTTCCCTGCCAGCTGGTAACCCGCGAATAAATGATGTGCCTGCCCGATCTCCCTGCCAAGACCTGGAGTGCCCGGCCGATCCCGCAGCCGGAGTGGGAGTGCCAAGCCGCATTTCCTGCAAGCTGATACCCCTGCCGAGACGTGAAGAGCTTGGCCGATCCCCTCCCAGTTGATAATCCACCAATACGTGAAGTGCTTAACCGATCTCCCTGCCAATGCCTGGAGTGCCCGGCCGATCCGCCTGCCGAGGCGTGGAGTACATAGCCGATTCCCCTGCCGTCGCGTGAAGGGTCTAGCTGCTTCCCCTGCCAGCTGATAACCCGCCAATAAATGAAATGCATGCCCGATCTTCCTCCCAATGCCTGGAGTGCCCGGCCGATCCCCCTGCCGACACGTGGAGGGCATGGCAGCTTTTTCTGCCAGCTGGTAACCCGCCAATAAATGATGTGCCTGACCGATCTTCCTGCCAAGACCTGGAGTGCCCGGCCGATCCCGCAGCCAAGGTGGGAGTGCCAAGCCGCATTTCCTGCAAGCTGATACCCCTGCCGAGACGTGAAGAGCTTGGCCGATCCCCTCCCAGTTGATAATCCACTAATACGTGAAGTGCTTAACCGATCTCCCTGCCAATACCTGGAGTGCCCGGCCGATCCGCCTGCCGAGGCGTGGAGTACCCAGCCGATTCCCCTGCCGACCCGCGGAGGGCCTAGCAGCTTCCCCTGCCAGCTGATAACCCGCCAGTAAATGATTTGCATGCCCGATCTCCCTGCCAATGCCTGGAGTGCCCGGCCGATCCCACTGCGGAGGCGTGGAGTGCCCAGTCGATTCCCCTGCCGAGACGTGAAGAGCCTGGCCGATCCTTTCCCAGTTGATAACCCGCCAATACGTGAAGTGCCTGGCCGATCTCCCTGCCAAGGTTTTGAATGCCCGGCCGACCCATCTGCCGAGACGTGGAGTGCCTAGCCGATTCCCCTGCTAGCTGATAACCCGCTAATAAATGATATGCATGCCCGATCTCCCTCCCAATACCTGGAGTGCCCGGCCGATCCCCCTGCCGACACGTGGAGGGCCTGGCAGCTTTTTCTGCCAGCTGGTAATCCGCCAATAAATGATGTGCCTGACCGATCTTCGTGCCAAGACCTGGAGTGCCCGGCCGATCCCGCATCCGAGGTGGGAGTGCCAAGCCGCATTTCCTGCAAGCTGATACCCCTGCCGAGACGTGAAGAGCTTGGCCGATCCCCTCCCAGTTGATAATCCACCAATACGTGAAGTGCCTGGCCGATCTCCCTGCCAAGGTTTGGAATGCCCGGCCGACCCATCTGCCGAGACGTGGAGTGCCTAGCCGATTCCCCTGCTATCTGATAACCCGCTAATAATTGATATGCTGGCCCGATCTCCCTGCCAAGGCTGGGAGTGCCCGGCCGACCCCCCTGACGAGGACTGGAGTGCCCAGTCGATTCCCCTACCAACGCGTGGAGGGCCTAGCCGATTCCCCTGCCAGCTGATAATCCGCCAATAAATGTTATGCTGGCCCGATCTCCCTGCCAAGGCCTGGAGTGCCCGGCCGACCCCCCTGACCAGGCGTGGATTGCCCAGCCGATTCCCCTACCGACGCGTGGAGGGCCTGGCCGATCCCCTGATAGCTGATAACCCGCCAATACGTGAAGTGCCTGGCCGATCTCCCTGCCAAGGCCTGGAGTGCCCAGCCGATCTCCCTGCCAAGGCCTGGAGTGCCTGGCCGATCCGCTTGCCGAGGCGTGGAGTGCCCAGCCGATTCCCCTGCCGACGCGTGGAGTGCCTGGCAGCTTTTCCTGCCAGCTGATAACCCGCCAATAAATGATATGCATGCCCGATCTCCCTGCCAATGCCTGGAGTGCCCGGCCAATCCCCCTGCGGAGGCGTGGAGTGCCCAGTCGATCCCCCTGCCAACGCGTGGATGTGCCTGGCCGATCCCCTGCCTGCTGGTAACCCTCCAATACGTGAAGTGCCTAGCCGATCTCCTTGCCAAGGCCTTGAGTGCCCGGCCGATCCCCCTGCCGAGACGTGAAGAGCCTGGCCGATCCTTTCCCAGTTGATAACCCGCCAATACGTGAAGTGCCTGGCCGATCTCCCTGCCAAGGTTTTGAATGCCCGGCCGACCCATCTGCCGAGACGTGGAGTGCCTAGCCGATTCCCCTGCTAGCTGATAACCCGCTAATAAATGATATGCATGCCCGATCTCCCTCCCAATACCTGGAGTGCCCGGCCGATCCCCCTGCCGAGGCGTGGAGGACCCAGCCGATTCCCCTGCCGTCGCGTGAAGGGTCTAGCTGCTTCCCCTGCCAGCTGATAACCCGCCAATAAATGAAATGCATGCCGATCTTCCTCCCAATGCCTGGAGTGCCCGGCCGATCCCCCTGCCGAGGCGAGGAGGGCCCAGCTGATTCCCCTGCCGACACGTGGAGGGCCTGGCAGCTTTCCCTGCCAGCTGGTAACCCGCCAATAAATGATGTGCCTGCCCGATCTCCCTGCCAAGACCTGGAGTGCCCGGCCGATCCCGCAGCCGAGGTGGGAATGCCAAGCCGCATTTCCTGCAAGCTGATACCCCTGCCGAGACGTGAAGAGCTTGGCCGATCCCCTCCCAGTTGATAATCCACCAATACGTGAAGTGCTTAACCGATCTCCCTGCCAATGCCTGGAGTGCCCGGCCGATCCGCCTGCCGAGGCGTGGAGTACCCAGCCGATTCCCCTGCCGACGCGCGAAGGGCCTAGCCGCTTCCCCTGTCAGCTGATAACCCGCCAATAAATGATATGCATGCCCGATCTCCCTGCCAATGCCTGGAGTGCCCGGCCAATCCCCCTGCGGAGGCGTGGAGTGCCCAGTCGATTCCCCTGCCAACGCGTGGATGTGCCTGGCCGATCCCCTGCCTGCTGGTAACCCTCCAATACGTGAAGTGCCTAGCCGATCTCCTTGCCAAGGCCTTGAGTGCCCGGCCGATCCCCCTGCCGAGACGTGAAGAGCCTGGCCGATCCTTTCCCAGTTGACAACCCGCCAATACGTGAAGTGCCTGGCCGATCTCCCTGCCAAGGTTTTGAATGCCCGGCCGACCCATCTGCCGAGACGTGGAGTGCCTAGCCGATTCCCCTGCTAGCTGATAACCCGCTAATAAATGATATGCATGCCCGATCTCCCTCCCAATACCTGGAGTGCCCGGCCGATCCCCCTGCCGAGGCGTGGAGGACCCAGCCGATTCCCCTGCCGTCGCGTGAAGGGTCTAGCTGCTTCCCCTGCCAGCTGATAACCCGCCAATAAATGAAATGCATGCCCGATCTTCCTCCCAATGCCTGGAGTGCCAGGCCGATCCCCCTGCCGACACGTGGAGGGCCTGGCAGCTTTTTCTGCCAGCTGGTAACCCGCCAATAAATGATGTGCCTGCCCGATCTCCCTGCCAAGACCTGGAGTGCCCGGCCGATCCCGCAGCCGAGGTGGGAATGCCAAGCCGCATTTCCTGCAAGCTGATACCCCTGCCGAGACGTGAAGAGCTTGGCCGATCCCCTCCCAGTTGATAATCCACCAATACGTGAAGTGCTTAACCGATCTCCCTGCCAATGCCTGGAGTGCCCGGCCGATCCGCCTGCCGAGGCGTGGAGTACCCAGCCGATTCCCCTGCCGACGCGTGGAGGGCCTAGCCGCTTCCCCTGCCAGCTGAAAACCCGCCAATAAATGATATGCATGCCCGATCTCCCTGCCACTGCCTGGAGTGCCCGGCCAATCCCCCTGCGGAGGCGTGGAGTGCCCAGTCGATTCCCCTGCCAACGCGTGGATGTCCTGGCCGATCCCCTGCCTGCTGGTAACCCTCCAATACGTGAAGTGCCTAGCCGATCTCCTTGCCAAGGCCTTGAGTGCCCGGCCGATCCCGCAACCGAGGTGGGAGTGCCATTCCGTATTTCCTGCAAGATGTAACGTGACGTGACGTGAAGAGCCTGGCCGATCCCCTGCCAGTTAATAACCCGCCAATACGTGAAGTGCCTGGCCGATCTCCCTGCCCAGGCCTGGAGTGCCCGGCCGAATCCCCTGCGAGGCGTGGAGTGCGCAGTCGATTCCCCTGCCAACGCGTGGATGGCCTGGCCGATCCCCTGCCAGCTGGTAACCCTCCAATACGTGAAGTGCCTTGCCGATCTCCTTGCCAAGGCCTTGAGTGCCTGGCCGATCCCGCAGCCGAGGTGGGAGTGCCCATCCGTATTACCTACAAGCTGAAACCCCTGCCGAGACGTGAAGAGTTTGGCCGATTCCCTCCCAGTTGATAACCCGCCAATACGTGAAGTGCCTGGCCGATCTCCCTGCCAAGGTTTGGAATGCCCGGCCGACCCATCTGCCGAGACGTGGAGTGCCTAGCCGATTCCCCTGCTATCTGATAACCCGCTAATAAATGATATGCTGGCCCGATCTCCCTGCCAAGGCTGGGAGTGCCCGGCCGACCCCCCTGACGAGGACTGGAGTGCCCAGTCGATTCCCCTACCAACGCGTGGAGGGCCTAGCCGATTCCCCTGCCAGCTGATAATCCGCCAATAAATGTTATGCTGGCCCGATCTCCCTGCCAAGGCCTGGAGTGCCCGGCCGACCCCCCTGACCAGGCGTGGATTGCCCCGCCGATTCCCCTACCGACGCATGGAGGGCCTGGCCGATCCCCTGATAGCTGATAACCCGCCAATACGTGAAGTGCCTGGCCGATCTCCCTGCCAAGGCCTGGAGTGCCCAGCCGATCTCCCTGCCAAGGCCTGGAGTGCCCGGCCGATCCGCTTGCCGAGGCGTGGAGTGCCCAGCCGATTCCCCTGCCGACGCGTGGAGTGCCTGGCAGCTGATAACCCGCTAATAAATGATATGCTGGCCCGATCGTCCTGCCAAGGCCTGAAGTGCCCGGCCGACCCCCCTGACCAGGCGTGGATTGCCCAGCCGATTCCCCTACCGACGCGTGGAGGGCCTGGCCGATCCCCAGATAGCTGATAACCCGCCAATACGTGAAGTGCCTGGCCGATCTCCCTGCCAATGCCTGGAGTGCCCAGCCGATCTCCCTGCCAAGGCCGGGAGTGCCCGGCCGACCCCCCTGACGAGGACTGGAGTGCCCGGCCGATCTCCCTGCCGAGGCGTGGAGAGACCAGCTGATTCCCCTGCCGACACGTGGAGGGCCATGCAGCTTTTCCTGCCAGCTGATAACCCGCTAATAAATGATATGCTGGCCCGATCGTCCTGCCAAGGCCTGAAGTGCCCGGCCGACCCCCCTGACCAGGCGTGGATTGCGCAGCCGATTCCCCTGCCGACGCGTGGAGTGTCTAGCCGATTCCCTGCCAGCTGGTAACCCTCCAATACGTGAAGTGCCTAGCCGATCTCCTTGCCAAGGCCTTGAGTGCCGGCCGATCCCGCAGCCGAGGTGGGAGTGCCATTCCGTATTCCCTGCAAGCTGAAACCTCTGCCTGGCCGATCCCCTGCCAGTTAATAACCCGCCAATACGTGAAGTGCCTGGCCGATCTCCCTGCCAAGGCCTGGAGTGGCCGGCCGAATCCCCTGCGAGGCATGGAGTGCCCAGTCGATTCCCCTGCCAACGCGTGGATGGCCTGGCCGATCCCCTGCCAGCTGGTAACCCTCCAATAAGTGAAGTGCCAAGCCGATCTCCTTGCCAAGGCCTTGAGTGCCTGACCGATCCCGCAGCCGAGGTGGGAGTGCCCATCCGTATTCCCTACAAGCTGAAACCCCTGCCGAGACGTGAAGAGCCTGGCCGATCCTTTCCCAGTTGATAACCCGCCAATACGTGAAGCGCCTGGCCGATCTCCCTGCCAAGGTCTGGAATGCCCGGCCGACCCATCTGCCGAGACGTGGAGTGCCCAGCCGATTCCCCTGCTATCTGATAGCCCGCTAATAAATGATATGCTGGCCCGATCTCCCTGCCAAGGCCTGGAGTGCCCGGCCGAACCCCCTGACCAGGCGTGGATTGCCCAGCCGATTCCCCTGCCAGCTGATAACCCGCCAATACGTGCCTGGCCGATCTCCCTGCCAATGCCTGGAGTGCCCAGCCGATCCCCCTGCCGAGGCGTGGAGTGCCCTGCCGATTCCCCTGCCAACGCGTGGATGGCCTGGCCGATCCCCTGCCAGCTGGTAACCCTCCAATACGTGAAGTGCCTAGCCGATCTCCCTGCCAAGGCCTGGAGTGCCCGGCCGACCACCCTGACCAGGCGTGGATTGCCCAGCCGATTCCCCTTCCGACGCGTGGAGGGCCTGGCCGATCCCCTGATAGCTGATAACCTGCCAATACGTGCCTGGCCGATCTCCCTGCCAATGCCTGGAGTGCCCAGCCGATCTCCCTGCCAAGGCCTGGAGTGCCCAGCCGATTCCCCTGCCGACGCGTGGAGTGCCTGGCCGATTCTTTCAATAAATGATATGCCTGCCCGATCTCCCTCCCAATGCCTGGAGTGCCCGGCCGATCCCCCTGCCGAGGCGTGGAGGGACCAGCTGATTCCCCTGCCGACACGTGGAGGGCCAGGCAGCTTTTCCTGCCAGCTGATAGCCCGCTAATAAATGATATGCTGGCCCGATCGTCCTGCCAAGGCCTGGAGTGCCCGGCCGACCCCCCTGACCAGGCGTGGATTGCCCAGCCGATTCCCCTGCCGACGCGTGGAGTGTCTAGCCGATTCCCTGCCAGCTGGTAACCCTCCAATACGTGAAGTGCCTAGCCGATCTCCTTGCCAAGGCCTTGAGTGCCGGCCGATCCCGCAGCCGAGGTGGGAGTGCCATTCCGTATTCCCTACAAGCTGAAACCTCTGCCTGGCCGATCCCCTGCCAGTTAATAACCCACCAATACGTGAAGTGCCTGGCCGATCTCCCTGCCAAGGCCTGGAGTGGCCGGCCGAATCCCCTGCGAGGCGTGGAGTGCCCAGTCGATTCCCCTGCCAACGCGTGGATGGCCTGGCCGATCCCCTGAAAGCTGGTAACCCTCCAATAAGTGAAGTGCCAAGCCGATCTTCTTGCCAAGGCCATGAGTGCCCGGCCGATCCCGCAGCCGAGGTGGGAGTGCCCATCCGTATTCCCTACAAGCTGAAACCCCTGCCGAGACGTGAAGAGCCTGGCCGATTCCCTCCCAGTTGATAACCCGCCAATACGTGAAGTGCCTGGCCGATTCGCCTGCCGACGCGTGGAGTGCCTAGCCGATTCCCCTGCCAGCTGATAACCCGCCAATAAATGATATGCCTGACCGATCTCCCTACCAATGCCTGGAGGGCGCGGCCGACCCCCCTGACGAGGCCTGGAGTGCCCAGCCGATCCCGCAGCCGAGGTGAGAGTGCCCATCCGTATTCCCTGCAAGCTGAAACCCCTGCTGAGACGTGAAGAGCCTGGCCGATCCTTTCCCAGTTGATAACCCGCCAATACGTGAAGCGCCTGGCCGATTTCCCTCCCAATGCCTGGAGTGCCCGGCCGATCCCCCTGCCGAGGCGTGGAGGGACCAGCTGATTCCCCTGCCGACACGTGGAGGGCCAGGCAGCTTTTCCTGCCAGCTGATAGCCCGCTAATAAATGATATGCTGGCCCGATCTCCCTGCCAAGGCCTGGAGTGCCCGGCCGACCCCCCTGACCAGGCGTGGATTGTCCAGCCGATTCCCCTGCCGACGCGTGGAGTGCCTAGCCGATTCCCCTGCCAGCTGATAACCCGCCAATAAATGATATGCCGGCCCGATCTCTCTGCCAATGCCTGGAGGGCCTGGCCGATCCTCTGATAGCTGATAACCCGCCAATACGTGCCTGGCCGATCTCCCTGCCAATGCCAGGAGTGCCCAGCCGATCCCCCTGCCGAGGCGTGGAGTGCCCTGCCGATTCCCCTGCCAACGCGTGAATGGCCTGGCCGATCCCCTGCCAGCTGGTAACCCTCCAATACGTGAAGTGCCTAGCCGATCTCCTTGCCAAGGCCTTGAGTGCCTGGCCGATCTCGCAGCCGAGGTGAGAGTGCCCATCCATATTCCCTGCAAGCTGAAACCCCTGCCGAGACGTGACGATCCTGGCCGATCCCATTCTAGTTGATAACCCGCCAATACGTGAAGTGCCTGGCCGATCTCCCTGCCAATGCCTGGAGTGCCCGGCCCACCCCACTGCGGAGGCGTGGAGTGCCCAGTCGATTCCCCTGCCAACGCGTGGATGTCCTGGCCGATCCCCTGCCAGCTGGTAACCCTCCAATACGTGAAGTGCCTAGCCGATCTCCTTGACAAGGCCTTGAGTGCCCGGCCGATCCCGCAACCGAGGTGGGAGTGCCATTCCGCATTTCCTGCAAGCTGTAACGTGACGTGACGTGAAGAGCCTGGCCGATCCCCTGGCCGAGTGCGCAGTCGATTCCCCTGCCAATGTGTGGATGGCCTTGCCGATCCCCTGCCAGCTGGTAACCCTCCAATACGTGAAATGCCTAGCCGATCTCCTTGCCAAGGCCTTGAGTGCCTGGCCGATCCAGCAGCCGAGGTGGGAGTGCCCATCCGTATTACCTACAAGCTGAAACCTCTGCCTGGCCGATCCCCTGCCAGTTAATAACCCGCCAATACGTGAAGTGCCTGGCCGATCTCCCTGCCAAGGCCTGGAGTGGCCGGCCGACCCATCTGCCGAGACGTGGAGTGCCTAGCCGATTCCCCTGCTATCTGATAACCCGCTAATAAATGATATGCTGGCCCGATCTCCCTGCCAAGGCCGGGAGTGCCCGGCCGACCCCCCTGACGAGGCCTGGAGTGCCCAGTCGATTCCCCTTTCAACGCGTGGAGGGCCTAGCAGCTTCTCCTGCCAGCTGATAACCCGCCAATAAATGATATGCATGCCCGATCTCCCTGCCAATGCCTGGAGTGCCCGGCCCATCCCACTGCGGAGGCGTGGAGTGCCCAGTCGATTCCCCTGCCAACGCGTGGATGTCCTGGCCGATCCCCTGCCAGCTGGTGACCCTCCAATACGTGAAGTGCCTAGCCGATCTCCTTGCCAAGGCCTTGAGTGCCTGGCCGATCCCGCAGCCGAGGTGGGAGTGCCCATCCGTATTACCTACAAGCTGAAACCTCTGCCTGGCCGATCCCCTGCCAGTTAATAACCCGCCAATACGTGAAGTGCCTGGCCGATCTCCCTGCCAAGGCCTGGAGTGGCCGGCCGACCCATCTGCCGAGACGTGGAGTGCCTAGCCGATTCCCCTGCTATCTGATAACCCGCTAATAAATGATATGCTGGCCCGATCTCCCTGCCAAGGCCGGGAGTGCCCGGCCGACCCCCCTGACGAGGCGTGGATTGCCCAGCCGATTCCCCTACCGACGCGTGGAGGGCCTAGCCGATCCCCTGATAGCTGATAACCCGCCAATACGTGCCTGGCCGATCTCCCTGCCAATGCCTGGAGTGCCCAGCCGATCTCCCTGCCAAGGCCTGGAGTGCCCGGCCGATCCGCTTGCCGAGGCGTGGAGTGCCCAGCCGATTCCCCTGCCGACGCGTGGAGTGCCTGGCCGATTCTTCTGCCAGCTGATAACTCGCCAATAAATGATATGCCTGCCCGATCTCCCTCCCAATGCCTGGAGTGCCCGGCCGATCCCCCTGCCGAGGCGTGGAGGGACCAGCTGATTCCCCTGCCGACACGTGGAGGGCCAGGCAGCTTTTCCTGCCAGCTGATAACCCGCTAATAAATGATGTGCTGGCCCGATCGTCCTGCCAAGGCCTGGAGTGCCCGGCCGATCCCGCAACCGAGGTGGGAGTGCCATTCCATATTTCCTGCAAGCTGTAACGTGACGTGACGTGAAGAGCCTGGCCGAGGCGTGGCCGCTTGCCGAGGCGTGGAGTGCCCAGCCGATTCCCCTGCCGACGCTTGGAGTGCCTGGCCGATTCTTCTGCCAGCTGATAACTCGCCAATAAATGATATGCCTGCCCGATCTCCCTCCCAATGCCTGGAGTGCCCGGCCGATCCCCCTGCCGAGGCGTGGAGGGACCAGCTGATTCCCCTGCCGACACGTGGAGGGCCAGGCAGCTTTTCCTGCCAGCTGATAACCCGCTAATAAATGATATGCGTAGAGTGCCTGGCCGATTTTTCTGCCAGCTGATAACTCGCCAATAAATGATATGCCTGCCCGATCTCCCTCCCAATGCCTGGAGTGCCCGGCCGATCTTCTGCCGAGGCGTGGAGGGACCAGCTGATTCCCCTGCCGACACGTGGAGGGCCAGGCAGCTTTTCCTGCCAGCTGATAACCCGCTAATAAATGATATGCTGGCCCGATCGCCCTGCAAAGGCCTGGAGTGCCCGGCCGACCCCCCTGACCAGGCGTGGATTGCCCAGCCGATTCCCCTGCCGACGCGTGGAGTGTCTAACCGATTCACTGCCAGCTGGTAACCCTCCAATACGTGAAGTGCCTAGCCGATCTCCTTGCCAAGGCCATGAGTGCCGGCCGATCCCGCAGCCGAGGTGGGAGTGCCATTCCGTATTCCCTGCAAGCTGAAACCTCTGCCTGGCCGATCCCCTGCCAGTTAATAACCCGCCAATACGTGAAGTGCCTGGCCGATCTCCCTGCCAAGGCCTGGAGTGGCCGGCCGAATCCCCTGCGAGGCGTGGAGTGCCCAGTCGATTCCCCTACCGACGCGTGGAGGGCCTGGCCGATCCCCTGCTAGCTGATAACCCGCCAACACGTGAGGTGCCAGGCCGATCTCCCTGCCAAGGCCTGAAGTGCCCAGCCGATTCCCTGCCGCACGTGGAGTGACCAGCCGATTCCCCTGCCGACCCGTGGAGGGCCTGGCCGATCCCCTGCTAGCTGATAACCCGTCAATACGTGCCTGGCCGATTTCCCTGCAAAGGCCTGGAGTGCCCAGCCGATCCCGCTGCCGAGGCGGGGAGTGCCCAGCCGATTCCCCTGCCGACGCGTGGATGGCCTGCCCGATCCCCTGCTAGCTGATAACCCGTCAATACGTGCCTGGCCGATCTCCCTGCCACGTCCTGGAGTGCCCAGCCGATCCCGCTTCCGAGGCGTGGAGTGCCCAGCAGATTTCCCTGCAGACGCGTGGAGTGCCTAGTCGATTCCCCTGCCAGCTGATAAACCGCCAATAAATGATATGCCTGCCCGATATCCCTGCCAATGCCTGGAGTGCCCGGCCGACCCCCCTGACGAGGCCTAAAGTGCCCGGCCGATTCCCCTGCGAGACGTGGAGTGCCCACCCGATTCCCCAACCGACGCGTGGAGGGCCTGGCCGATCCCCTGCTAGTTGATAACCCGCCAATACGTGCCTGGCCGATCTCCCTGCCAAGGCCTGGAGTGCCCGGCCGATCCCGCAGCCGAGGTGGGAGTGCCCATCCGTATTCCCTGCAAGCTGAAGGTGATAACCCGCCAATACGTGAAGTGCTTGGCCGATCTCCCTGCCAAGGTCTGGAACGCCCGGCCAACCCACTTGCCGAGACATGGAGTGCCCAGCCGATTCCCCTCCCGACGCGTTGAGTGCCTAGCCGATTCCCCTGCCAGCTGATAACCCGCCAATAAATGATATGCCGGCTTGATCTCCCAGCCAAGACCTGGAGTGCCCGGCCGACCCCCCTGACCATGCGTGGAGTGCCCAGCCGATTCCCCTGCCGACGCGTTGAGTGCCTAGCCGATTTCCCTGCCAGCTGATAGCCCGCCAATACGTGCTTGCCCGATCTCCCTGCCAAGGCCTGGAGTGCCCATCCGATCCCCCTGCCGAGGCGTGGAGTGCCCAGCCGATTCCCCTGCCGACGCGTGGAGTGCCTAGCTGATAACCCGCCAATAAATGATATGCCGGCCCGATCTGCCTGCCAAGGCCTGGAGTGCCCAGCCGACCCCCCTGACCAGGCGTGGAGGGCCCAGCCAATTCCCCTGCCGACGCGTGGAGTGCCTAGTCGATTCCCCTGCCAGCTGATAACCCGCCAATAAATGATATGCCGGCCCGATTTCCCAGCCAAGGCCTGGAGTGCCCTGCCGAGACGTGGAGTGCCCAGCCGATTCCCCTGCCGACGCGTGGAGTGCCTAGCTGATAACCCGCCAATAAATGCTATGACGGCCCAATCTCCCTGCCAAGGCCTGGAGTGCCCGGCCGACCCCCCTGACCAGGCGTGGAGTGCCTAGCCGATTCCCCTGCCGACGCGTTGAGTGCCTAGCCGATTCCCCTGCCAGCTGATAAACCGCCAATAAATGATATGCCTGCCCGATATCCCTTCCAATGCCTGGAGTGCCCGGCCGATTCCCTTGCGGACGTGGAGTGCCCAGCCGATTCCCCAACCGACGCGTGGAGGGCCTGGCCGATCCCCTGCTAGCTGATAACCCGCCAATACGTGCCTGGCCGATCTCCCTGCCAAGGCCTTGAGTGCCCGGCCGATCCCCCTGCCGAGGCGTGGAGTGCCCAGCTTATTCCCCTACCAGCTGATCACCCGCCAATAAATGATATGCCGGCCCGATCTCCCAGCCAAGGCCTGGAGTGCCCGGCCGACCCCACTGCCGAGACGTGGAGTGCCCAGCCGATTCCCCTGCCGACGCGTTGAGTGCCTAGCCGATTCATCTGCCAGCTGACAACCCGCCAATACGTGCTTGCCCGAGCTCCCTGCCAAGGCCTGGAGTGTTCATCCGATCCCGCTGCCGAGGCGTGGAGTGCCCAGCCGATTCCCCTGCCGACGTGTGGAGTGCCTAGCTGATAACCAGCCAATAAATGATATGCCGGCCCGATCTCCCTGCCAAGGCCGGGAGTGCCCGGCCGACCCCCCTGAACAGGCGTGGAGTGCCCAGCCGATTCCCCTGCAGACGTGGAGTGCCCAGCCGATTCCCCAACCGAAGCGTGGAGGGCCTGGCCGATCCCTTGCTAGCTGATAACCCGCCAATACGTTCCTGGCCGATCTCCCTGCCAAGGCCTTGAGTGCCCGGCCGATCCCCCTGCCGAGGCGTGGAGTGCCCAGCTTATTCCCCTGCCAGCTGATAACCCGCCAATAAATGATATGCCGGCCCGATCTCCCAGCCAAGGCCTGGAGTGCCCGGCCGACCCCCCTGTCGAGGCGTGGAGTGCCCAGCCGATTCCCCTGCCGACGCGTTGAGTGCCTAGCCGATTCCCCTGACAGCTGATAACCCGCCAATAAATTATATGCCTGACCGATCTCCCTGCCAATGCCTGGAGAGCCCGGCCGACCCCCTTGACGAGGCCTGGAGTGCCCGGCCGACCCCCCTGTCGAGACGTGGAGTGCCCAGCCGATTCCCCGGCCGACGCGTTGAGTGCCTAGCCGATTCCCCTAACAGCTGATAACCCGCCAATAAATTATATGCCTGACCGATCTCCCTGCCAATGCCTAGAGAGCCCGGCCGACCCCCTTGACGAGGCCTGGAGTGTCCGGCCGATTCCCCTGCGAGGCGAGGAGTGCCCAGCCGATTCCCCTACCGACGCGTGGAGGGCCTGGCCGATCCCCTGCTAGCTGATAACCCGCCAACACGTGAGGTGCCAGGCCGATCTCCCTGCCAAGGCCTGAAGTGCCCAGCCGATTCCCTGCCGATGCGTGGAGTGCCAAGCCGATTTCCCTGCCGACCCGTGGAGGGCCTGGCCGATCCCCTGCTAGCTGATAACCCGTCAATACGTGCCTAGCCGATTTCCCTGCAAAGGCCTGGAGTGCCCAGCCGATCCCGCTTCCGAGGCGTGGAGTGCCCAGCAGATTTCCCTGCAGACGCGTGGAGTGCCTAGCTGATTCCCCTGCCAGCTGATAACCCGCCAATAAATGATATGCCTCCCTGCGTATCCTCCCTGATATGATCTCCCTGCCAATGCCTGGAGTGCCCGGCCGACCCCCCTGACGAGGCCTAAAGTGCCCGGCCGATTCCCCTGCGAGACGTGGAGTGCCCAGCCGATTCCCCAACCGACGCGTGGAGGGCCTGGCCGATCCCCTGCTAGCCCGCCATTACGTGCCTGGCCGATCTCCCTGCCAAGGCCTGGAGTGCCCGGCCGATCCCGCAGCCGAGGTGGGAGTGCCCATCCGTATTCCCTGCAAGCTGAAGGTGATAACCCGCCAATACGTGAAGTGCCTGGCCGATCTCCCTGCCAAGGTCTGGAACGCCCGGCCAACCCACTTGCCGAGACATGGAGTGCCCAGCCGGTTCCTCTCCCGACGCGTTGAGTGCCTAGCCGATTTCCCTGCCAGCTGATAACCCGCCAATACGTGCTTGCCCGATCTCCCTGCCAAGGCCTAGAGTGCCCATCCGATCCCCCTGCCGTGGCGTGGAATGCCCAGCCGATTCCCCTGCCGACGCGTGGAGTGCCTAGCTGATAACCCGCCAATAAATGATATGCCGGCCCGATCTGCCTGCCGAGGCGTGGAGTGCCCAGCTTATTCCCCTGCCAGCTGATAACCCGCCAATAAATGATATGCCGGCCCGATCTCCCAGCCAAGGCCTGGAGTGCCCGGCCGACCCCCCTGCCGAGACGTGGAGTGCCCAGCCGATTCCCCTGCCGACGCGTTTAGTGCCTAGTCGATTCCCCTGTCAGCTGATAACCCGCCAATAAATGATATGCCTGCCCGATATCCCTGCCAATGCCTGGAGTGCCCGGCCGACCCCCTTGACGAGGTCTTAAGTGCCCGGCCGATTCCCCTGCGGCATGGAGTGCCCAGCCGATTCCCCAACCGACGCGTGGAGTGCCTGGCCGATCCCTTGCTAGCTGATAACCCGCCAATACGTGCCTGGCCGATCTCCCTGCCAAGGCCTTGAGTGCCCGGCCGATCCCCCTGCCGAGGCGTGGAGTGCCCAGCTTATTCCCCTGCCAGCTGATAACCCGCCAATAAATGATATGCCGGCCCGATCTCCCAGCCAAGGCCTGGAGTGCCCGGCCGACCCCCCTGTCGAGACGTGGAGTGCCCAGCTTATTCCCCTGCCAGCTGATAACCCGCCAATAAATGATATGCCGGCCCGATCTCCCAGCCAAGGCCTGGAGTGCCCGGCAGACCCCCCCGTCGAGACGTGGAGTGCCCAGCCGATTCCCCTGCCGACGCGTTGAGTGCCTAGCCGATTCCCCTGACAGCTGATAACCCGCCAATAAATTATATGCCTGACCGATCTCCCTGCCAATGCCTGGAGAGCCCGGCCGACCCCCTTGACGAGGCCTGGAGTGCCCGGCCGACCCCCCTGTCGAGACGTGGAGGCCCAGCCGATTCCCCTGCCGACGCGTTGAGTGCCTAGCCGATTCCCCTGACAGCTGATAACCCGCCAATAAATTATATGCCTGACCGATCTCCCTGCCAATGCCTGGAGAGCCCGGCCGACCCCCTTGACGAGGCCTGGAGTGTCCGGCCGATTCCCCTGCGAGGCGAGGAGTGCCCAGCCGATTCCCCTACCGACGCGTGAAGGGCCTGGCCCATCCCCTGCTAGCTGATAACCCGCCAACACGTGAGGTGCCAGGCCGATCTCCCTGCCAAGGCCTGAAGTGCCCAGCCGATTCCCTGCCGACGCGTGGAGTGCCCAGCCGATTCCCCTGCCGACCCGTGGAGGGCCTGGCCGATCCCCTGCTAGCTGATAACCCGTCAATACGTGCCTGGCCCATTTCCCTGCAAAGGCCTGGAGTGCCCAGCCGATCCCGCTGCCGAGGCGTGGAGTGCCCAGCCGATTCCCCTACCGACGCGTGGAGGGCCTGCCCGATCCCCTGCTAGCTGATAACTCGCCAATACGTGCCTGGCCGATCTCCCTGCGAAGGCCTGGAGTGCCCAGCCGATTCCCCTGCCGACGCGTGGAGTGCCTAGCCGATTCCCCTGTCAGCTGATAACCCGCTAATAAATGATACGCCGGCCCGATCTCCCTGCCAATGCCTGGAGTGTCCGGCCGACCCCCCTGACCAGGCGTGAAGTGCCCATCCGATTCCCCTGCCGACGCGTGGACTGCCTAGCCAATTCCCCTGCCAGCTGATAGTCCGCCAATAAATGATATGCCGGCCCGATCTCCCTGCCGAGAAGTGGAGTGTCCAGCAGATTCCCCTGCCGACGCGTGGAGTGCCTAGCCGATTCCCCCGCCAATAAATGATATGCCTGACCGATCTCCCTCCAATGCCTGGAGTGCCCAACCGACCCCCCTGACGAAGCGTAGAGTGCCCAGCCGATTTCGCTGCCGACGCGTGGAGTGCCCAGCCGATTCCCCTGCCGACGCGTTGAGTGCCTAGCCGATTCCCCTGACAGCTGATAACCCGCCAATAAATTATACGCCTGACCGATCTCCCTGCCAATGCCTGGAGAGCCCGGCCGACCCCCTTGACGAGGCCTGGAGTGTCCGGCCGATTCCCCTACCGACGCGTGGAGGGCCTGGCCGATCCCCTGCTAGCTGATAACCCGTCAATACGTGCCTGGCCGATTTCCCTGCAAAGGCCTGGAGTGCCCAGCCGATCCCGCTGCCGAGGCGTGGAGTGCCCAGCCGATTCCCCTGCCGACGCGTGGATGGCCTGGCCGATCCCCTGCTAGCTGATAACCCGTCAATACGTGCCTGGCCGATCTCCCTGCCACGGCCTGGAGTGCTCAGCCGATCCCGCTTCCGAGGCGTGGAGTGCCCAGCAGATTTCCCTGCAGACGCGTGGAGTGCCTAGCTGATTCCCCTTCCAGCTGATAACCCGCCAATAAATGATATGCCTCCCTGCATATCCGCCCTGATATGATCTCCCTGCCAATGCCTGGAGTGCCCGGCCGACCCCCCTGACGAGGCCTGGAGTGCCCGGCCGATTCCCCTGCGTGGCGTGGAGTGCCCAGCCGATTCCCCTACCGACGCGTGGAGGGCCTGCCCGATCCCCTGCTAGCTGATAACTCGCCAATACGTGCCTGGCCGATCTCCCTGCGAAGGCCTGGAGTGCCCAGCCGATTCCCCTGCCGACGCGTGGAGTGCCTAGCCGATTCCCCTGTCAGCTGATAACCCGCTAATAAATGATACGCCGGCCCGATCTCCCTGCCAATGCCTGGAGTGCCCGGCCGACCCCCCTGACGAGGCCTGGAGTGCCCGGCCGATTCCCCTGCGTGGCGTGGAGTGCCCAGCCGATTCCCCTACCGACGCGTGGAGGGCCTGGCCGATCCCCTGCTAGCTGATAACCCGCCAACACGTGAGGTGCCAGGCCGATCTCCCTGCCAAGGCCTGAAGTGCCCAGCCGACTCCCTGCCGACGCGTGGAGTGCCCAGCCGATTCCCCTGCCGACCCGTGGAGGGCCTGGCCGATCCCCTGCTAGCTGATAACCCGTCAATACGTGCCTGGCCGATTTCCCTGCAAAGGCCTGGAGTGCCCAGCCGATCCCGCTGCCGAGGCGTGGAGTGCCCAGCCGATTCCCCTGCCGACGCGTGGATGGCCTGGCCGATCCCCTTCTAGCTGATAACCCGTCAATACGTGCCTGGCCGATCTCCCTGCCACGGCCTGGAGTGCCCAGCCGATCCCGTTTCCGAGGCGGGGAGTGCCCAGCAGATTTCCCTGCAGACGCGTGGAGTGTCAATAAATGATATGCCTCCCTGCATATCCTCCCTGATATGATCTCCCTGCCAATGCCTGGAGTGCCCGGCCGACCCCCCTGACGAGGCCTGGAGCGCCCGGCCGATTCCCCTGCGTGGCGTGGAGTGCCCAGCCGATTTCGCTGCCGACGCGTGGAGTGCCCAGCCGACTCCCCTGCCGACGCGTTAAGTGCCTAGCCGATTCCCCTGACAGCTGATAACCCGCCAATAAATTATATGCCTGACCGATCTCCCTGCCAATGCCTGGAGAGCCCGGCCGACCCCCTTGGCGAGGCCTGGAGTGTCCGGCCGATTCCCCTACCGACGCGTGGAGGGCCTGGCCGATCCCCTGCTAGCTGATAACCCGCCAACACGTGAGGTGCCAGGCCGATCTCCCTGCCAAGGCCTGAAATGCCCAGCCGACTCCCTACCGACGCGTGGAGTGCCCAGCCGATTCCCCTGCCGACCCGTGGAGGGCCTGGCCGATCCCCTGCTAGCTGATAACCCGTCAATACGTGCCTGGCCGATTTCCCTGCAAAGGCCTGGAGTGCCCAGCCGATCCCGCTGCCGAGGCGTGGAGTGCCCAGCCGATTCCCCTGCCGACGCGTGGAGTGCCTAGCCGATTCCCCTGTCAGCTGATAACCCGGTAATATATAATACGCCGGCCCGATCTCCCTGCCAATGCCTGGAGTGCCCGGCCGACCCCCCTGACCAGGCGTGGATTGCCCAGCCGATTCCCCTACCGACGCGTGGAGGGCCTGGCCGATCCCCTGATAGCTGATAACCCGCCAATACGTGCCTGGCCGATCTCCCTGCAAAGGCCTGGAGTGCCCGGCCGACCCCCCTGACCAGGCGTGGAGTGCCCATCCGATTCCCCTGCCGACGCGTGGAGTGCCTAGCCGATTCCCCTGCCAGCTGATAGCCCGCCAATAAATGATATGCCGGCCCAATCTCCCTGCCAAGGCCTGGAGTGTCCGGCCGATTCCCCTGCGAGGCGAGGAGTGCCCAGCCGATTCCCCTACCGACGCGTGGAGGGCCTGGCCGATCCCCTGCTAATTGATAACCCGCCAATACGTGCCTGGCCGATCTCCCTGCCAAGGCCTGGAGTGCCCGGCCGATCCCCCTGCCGAGGCGTGGAGTGCCCAGCTTATTCCCCTGCCAGCTGATAACCCGCCAATAAATGATATGCCGGCCCGATCTCCCAGCCAAGGCCTAGAGTGCCCGGCCGACCCTCCTGCCGAGACGTGGAGTGCCCAGCCGATTCCCCTGCCGACGCGTGGAGGGCCTGGCCGATCCCCTGCTAGCTGTTAACCCGCCAATACCTGAAGTGCCTGGCCGATCTCCCTGCCAAGGCTTGAAGTGCCCAGCCGATCCTTCTGCCGAGGCGTGGAGTGCTCAGCCGATTTCCTGCCGACGCGTGGAGTGCCTAGCCGATTCCCCGCCAGCTGATAACCCGCCAATTAATGATATGCCTGACCAATCTTCCTGCCAATGCCTGGAGTGCCCAACCGACCCCCCTGACGAGGCGTAGAGTGCCCAGCCGATTTCGCTACCGACGCGTGGAGTGCCCAGCCGATTCCCCTGCCAGCTGATAACCCGCCAATAAATGATATGCCGGACCGATCTCCCTGCCAAGGCTTGGAGTGCCCGGACGACCCTCCTGCCGAGGCTTGGAGTGCCCAGCCGATTCCCCTGCCGACGCGTTGAGTGCCTAGCCGATTCCCCTCCCAGCTGATAACCCGTCAATAAATAAAATGCCTGACCGTTCTCCCTGCCAATGCCTGGAGTGCCCGGCCGACCCCCCTGACGAGGCCTGGAGTGCCCGGCCGATTCCCCTGCGAGGCGTGGAGTGCCCAGCCGATTCCCCTAACGAAGCGTGGAAGGCCTGGCCGATCCTCTGCTAGCTGATAATCCGCTAATACGTGCCTTGACGATCTCCCTGCCAAGGCCTGGAGTGCCTGGCCGACCCCCCTGAACAGGCGTGGAGAGCCCAGTCGATTCCCTGATGACGCGTGAAGTGCCTAGCTGATTCCCTGATAGCTGATAACCCGCTAATAAATGATATGCCGGCCCGATGTCCCTGCCAAGGCCGGGAGTGCCCGGCCGATCCCGAAGCCGAGGTGGGATTGCCAATTCGTATTCTCTGCAAACTGATACCCTTGCCGACACGTGACGAGCCTGGCCGATCCCCTGCTGGCTGATATACCGCCAATACGTGAAGTGTCTGGTCGATCTCCCTGCCATGGCCTGGAATGCCGGCCGATCCGCTTGCCGAGGCGTGGAGTGCCCAGCCGATTCCCATGCCGTAGCGTGGACTGCCTGGCCGATTCCCTTGCCAGCTGATAACCCGCCAATAAATGATATGCCTGCCCGATCTCCCCGCCAATGCCTGGAGTGCCCAGCCGATCCCCCTGCCGAGGCGTTGAGTGCCTAGCCGATTCCCCTGCTATCTGATAACCGCCAATACGTGCTTGACCGATCTCCCTGCCAAGTGCCCAGCCGACCCCCCAGACGAGGCCTGGAATGCCCGGCCGATCCGCTTGCCGAGGCGTGGAGTGCCTAGCCGATTCCCCTGCCGGTTGATAACCCGCCAATAAATTATATGCCGGCCCGATCTCCCTGCCAAGGCCTGGAGTGCCCGGCCGACCCCCCTGACGAGGCGTGGAGTGCCCAGCCGATTTCCCTGCCAACGCGTGGAGTGCCTGGCCGATCCCCTGCCAGCTGGTAACCCTCCAATACGTGAAGTGCCTGGTCGATCTCCCTGCCATGGCCTGGAATGCCGGCCGATCCGCTTGCCGAGGCGTGGAGTGCCCAGCCGATTCCCATGCCGTAGCGTGGACTGCCTGGCCGATTCCCTTGCCAGCTGATAACCCGCCAATAAATGATATGCCTGCCCGATCTCCCCGCCAATGCCTGGAGTGCCCAGCCGATCCCCCTGCCGAGGCGTTGAGTGCCTAGCCGATTCCCCTGCTATCTGATAACCGCCAATACGTGCTTGACCGATCTCCCTGCCAAGTGCCCAGCCGACCCCCCAGACGAGGCCTGGAATGCCCGGCCGATCCGCTTGCCGAGGCGTGGAGTGCCTAGCCGATTCCCCTGCCGGTTGATAACCCGCCAATAAATTATATGCCGGCCCGATCTCCCTGCCAAGGCCTGGAGTGCCCGGCCGACCCCCCTGACGAGGCGTGGAGTGCCCAGCCGATTTCCCTGCCAACGCGTGGAGTGCCTGGCCGATCCCCTGCCAGCTGGTAACCCTCCAATACGTGAAGTGCCTGGTCGATCTCCCTGCCATGGCCTGGAATGCCGGCCGATCCGCTTGCCGAGGCGTGGAGTGCCCAGCCGATTCCCATGCCGTAGCGTGGACTG
Source organism: Drosophila parabipectinata (assembly GCA_018153455.1). NCBI lineage: Eukaryota > Metazoa > Arthropoda > Insecta > Diptera > Drosophilidae > Drosophila > Drosophila parabipectinata. Next base: position 265,498 of record JAECYA010000362.1, on the reverse strand, counting down.
CCTGGCCGATTCCCTTGCCAGCTGATAACCCGCCAATAAATGATATGCCTGCCCGATCTCCCCGCCAATGCCTGGAGTGCCCAGCCGATCCCCCTGCCGAGGCGTTGAGTGCCTAGCCGATTTCCCTGCTATCTGATAACCGCCAATACGTGCTTGACCGATCTCCCTGCCAAGTGCCCAGCCGACCCCCAGACGAGGCCTGGAATGCCCGGCCGATCCGCTTGCCGAGGCGTGGAGTGCCTAGCCGATTCCCCTGCCGGTTGATAACCCGCCAATAAATTATATGCCGGCCCGAACTCCCTGCCAAGGCCTGGAGTGCCCGGCCGACCCCCTGACGAGGCGTGGAGTGCCCAGCCGATCCCCTGCCGAGACGTGGAGTGCCTAGTCGATTCCCCTCCCAGCCGATAATCCGCCAATAAATGATATGCGTGCCCGATCTCAATGCCAGTGCCTGGAGGCGACGCGTGGAGTGCCCAGCCGATTCCCCTGCCGACGCGTTGAGTGCCTAGCCGATTCCCCTGACAGCTGATAACCCGCCAATAAATTATACGCCTGACCGATCTCCCTGCCAATGCCTGGAGAGCCCGGCCGACCCCCTTGACGAGGCCTGGAGTGTCCGGCCGATTCCCCTACCGACGCGTGGAGGGCCTGGCCGATCCCCTGCTAGCTGATAACCCGTCAATACGTGCCTGGCCGATTTCCCTGCAAAGGCCTGGAGTGCCCAGCCGATCCCGCTGCCGAGGCGTGGAGTGCCCAGCCGATTTCCCTGCCGACGCGTGGATGGCCTGGCCGATCCCCTTCTAGCTGATAACCCGTCAATACGTGCCTGGCCGATCTCCCTGCCACGGCCTGGAGTGCCCAGCCGATCCCGTTTCCGAGGCGGGGAGTGCCCAGCAGATTTCCCTGCAGACGCGTGGAGTGTCAATAAATGATATGCCTCCCTGCATATCCTCCCTGATATGATCTCCCTGCCAATGCCTGGAGTGCCCGGCCGACCCCCCTGACGAGGCCTGGAGTGCCCGGCCGATTCCCCTGCGTGGCGTGGAGTGCCCAGCCGATTTCGCTGCCGACGCGTGGAGTGCCCAGCCGACTCCCCTGCCGACGCGTTAAGTGCCTAGCCGATTCCCCTGACAGCTGATAACCCGCCAATAAATTATATGCCTGACCGATCTCCCTGCCAATGCCTGGAGAGCCCGGCCGACCCCTTGGCGAGGCCTGGAGTGTCCGGCCGATTCCCCTACCGACGCGTGGAGGGCCTGGCCGATCCCCTGCTAGCTGATAACCCGCCAACACGTGAGGTGCCAGGCCGATCTCCCTGCCAAGGCCTGAAATGCCCAGCCGACTCCCTACCGACGCGTGGAGTGCCCAGCCGATTCCCCTGCCGACCCGTGGAGGGCCTGGCCGATCCCCTGCTAGCTGATAACCCGTCAATACGTGCCTGGCCGATATCCCTGCCACGGCCTGGAGTGCCCAGCCGATCCCGCTTCCGAGGCGGGGAGTGCCCAGGAGATTTCCCTGCAGACGCGTGGAGTGCCTAGCTGATTCCCCTGCCAGCTGATAACCCGCCAATAAATGATATGCCTCCCTGCATATCCTCCCTGATATGATCTCCCTGCCAATGCCTGGAGTGCCCGGCCGACCCCCCTGACGAGGCCTGGAGTGCCCGGCCAATTCCCCTGCGTGGCGTGGAGTGCCCAGCCGATTCCCCTACCGACGCGTCGAGGGCCTGGCCGATCCCCTGCTAGCTGATAGCCCGCCAATACGTGCCTGGCCGATCTCCCTGCGAAGGCCTGGAGTGCCCAGCCGATCTCCTGCCGAGGCGTGGAGTGCCCAGCCGATTCCCCTGCCGACGCGTGGAGTGCCTAGCCGATTCCCCTGTCAGCTGATAACCCGGTAATATATAATACGCCGGCCCGATCTCCCTGCCAATGCCTGGAGTGCCCGGCCGACCCCCCTGACCAGGCGAGGAGTGCCCATCCGATTCCCCTGCCGACGCGTGGAGTGCCTAGCCGATTCCCCTGCCAGCTGATAGCCCGCCAATAAATGATATGCCGGCCCGATCTCCCTGCCAAGGCCTGGAGTGCCCGGCCGACCCCCCTGACCAGGCGTGGATTGCCCAGCCGATTCCCCTACCGACGCGTGGAGGGCCTGGCCGATCCCCTGATAGCTGATAACCCGCCAATACGTGCCTGGCCGATCTCCCTGCAAAGGCCTGGAGTGCCCGGCCGACCCCCCTGACCAGGCGTGGAGTGCCCATCCGATTCCCCTGCCGACGCGTGGAGTGCCTAGCCGATTCCCCTGCCAGCTGATAGCCCGCCAATAAATGATATGCCGGCCCGATCTCCCTGCCAAGGCCTGGAGTGTCCGGCCGATTCCCCTGCGAGGCGAGGAGTGCCCAGCCGATTCCCCTACCGACGCGTGGAGGGCCTGGCCGATCCCCTGCTAATTGATAACCCGCCAATACGTGCCTGGCCGATCTCCCTGCCAAGGCCTGGAGTGCCCGGCCGATCCCCCTGCCGAGGCGTGGAGTGCCCAGCTTATTCCCCTGCCAGCTGATAACCCGCCAATAAATGATATGCCGGCCCGATCTCCCAGCCAAGGCCTAGAGTGCCCGGCCGACCCTCCTGCCGAGACGTGGAGTGCCCAGCCGATTCCCCTGCCGACGCGTGGAGGGCCTGGCCGATCCCCTGCTAGCTGTTAACCCGCCAATACCTGAAGTGCCTGGCCGATCTCCCTGCCAAGGCTTGAAGTGCCCAGCCGATCCTTCTGCCGAGGCGTGGAGTGCTCAGCCGATTTCCTGCCGACGCGTGGAGTGCCTAGCCGATTCCCCCGCCAGCTGATAACCCGCCAATTAATGATATGCCTGACCAATCTTCCTGCCAATGCCTGGAGTGCCCAACCGACCCCCCTGACGAGGCGTAGAGTGCCCAGCCGATTTCGCTACCGACGCGTGGAGTGCCCAGCCGATTCCCCTGCCAGCTGATAACCCGCCAATAAATGATATGCCGGACCGATCTCCCTGCCAAGGCTTGGAGTGCCCGGACGACCCTCCTGCCGAGGCTTGGAGTGCCCAGCCGATTCCCCTGCCGACGCGTTGAGTGCCTAGCCGATTCCCCTCCCAGCTGATAACCCGTCAATAAATAAAATGCCTGACCGTTCTCCCTGCCAATGCCTGGAGTGCCCGGCCGACCCCCTGACGAGGCCTGGGTGCCCGGCCGATTCCCCTGCGAGGCGTGGAGTGCCCAGCCGATTCCCCTAACGAAGCGTGGAAGGCCTGGCCGATCCTCTGCTAGCTGATAATCCGCTAATACGTGCCTTGACGATCTCCCTGCCAAGGCCTGGAGTGCCTGGCCGACCCCCCTGAACAGGCGTGGAGAGCCCAGTCGATTCCCTGATGACGCGTGAAGTGCCTAGCTGATTCCCTGATAGCTGATAACCCGCTAATAAATGATATGCCGGCCCGATGTCCCTGCCAAGGCCGGGAGTGCCCGGCCGATCCCGAAGCCGAGGTGGGATTGCCAATTCGTATTCTCTGCAAACTGATACCCTTGCCGACACGTGACGAGCCTGGCCGATCCCCTGCTGGCTGATATACCGCCAATACGTGAAGTGTCTGGTCGATCTCCCTGCCATGGCCTGGAATGCCGGCCGATCCGCTTGCCGAGGCGTGGAGTGCCCAGCCGATTCCCATGCCGTAGCGTGGACTGCCTGGCCGATTCCCTTGCCAGCTGATAACCCGCCAATAAATGATATGCCTGCCCGATCTCCCCGCCAATGCCTGGAGTGCCCAGCCGATCCCCCTGCCGAGGCGTTGAGTGCCTAGCCGATTTCCCTGCTATCTGATAACCGCCAATACGTGCTTGACCGATCTCCCTGCCAAGTGCCCAGCCGACCCCCCAGACGAGGCCTGGAATGCCCGGCCGATCCGCTTGCCGAGGCGTGGAGTGCCTAGCCGATTCTCCTGCCGGTTGATAACCCGCCAATAAATTATATGCCGGCCCGATCTCCCTGCCAAGGCCTGGAGTGCCCGGCCGACCCCCCTGACGAGGCGTGGAGTGCTCAGCCGATCCCCTGCCGAGACGTGGAGTGCCTAGTCGATTCCCCTCCCAGCCGATAATCCGCCAATAAATGATATGCGTGCCCGATCTCAATGCCAGTGCCTGGAGGGTTCAGCCGATCCTCCTGCCGAGGCATGGAGTGCCCAGCCGATTCCCGAGCCGACGCGTGGAGTGCCTAGCCGATCCCCTGCCAGCTGGTAACCCTCCAATACGTGAAGTGCCTGGCCGATTCCCCTGCCGAGGAGTGGAGTGCCCAGCCGATTTCCCTGCCAACGCGTAGAGTGCCTGGCCGATCCCCTGCCAGCTGTAACCCTCCAATACGTGAAGTGCCTGGCCGATCTCCATGCCACGGCCTGGAGTGCCTGGCCGATTCCCCTGCCGAGGCGTGGAGTGCCCAGCCGATTCCTCTGCCGACGCGTGGATGCCGTGCGATGCCGCAGCCGAGATGGGAGTGCCAAGCCGTATTCCCTGCAAGCTGATGCCCCTGCCGAGACGTAAAGAGCCTGGCCGATCCCATGCTAGTTGATAACCCGCCAATAAATGATATGCCGGCCCGATCTCCCTGCCAAGACCTGGAATGCCCTTCCGACCCCCCTGACGAGGCGTGGAGTGCCCAGCCGATCCCCTGCCGAGACGTGGAGTGCCTAGTCGATTCCCCTCCCAGCCGATAATCCGCCAATAAATGATATGCGTGCCCGATCTCCCTGCCAATGCCTGGAGGGTTCAGCCGATCCTCCTGCCGAGGCGTGGAGTGCCCAGCCGATTCCCGAGCCGACGCGTGGAGTGCCTAGCCGATCCCCTGCCAGCTGGTAACCCTCCAATACGTGAAGTGCCTGGCCGATTCCCCTGCCGAGGAGTGGAGTGCCCAGCCGATTCCTCTGCCGACGCGTGGATGCTGGCCGATGCCGCAGACTAGGTAGGAGTGCCAACCCGTATTCCCTGCAAGCTTAAACCCCAGCCGAGACGTGAAGAGCCTGGCCGATCCCCTGCCAGTTGATAATCCGCCAATACGTGAAGTGCCTGGCCGATCTCCCTGCCAATGCCTGGAGTGCCCGGCCGATCCCCCTGCCGAGGCCGGGAGTGCCCAGCAGATTCCCCTGCCGTCGCGTGGAGCCAAAGCCTAGAGTGCCTGGCCGATTCCCCCCCCGAGGCGTGGAGTACCAAGACGATTCCCCTGCCGACGCGTGGAGTGACTAGCCGATTCCCCTCCCAGCCAATAATCCGCCAATAAATGATATGCGTGCCCGATCTCAATGCCAGTTCCTGGAGGCCGATCCCCTGCCAGCTGGTAACCCTCCAATACGTGAAGTGCCTGGCCGATCTCCCTGCCAATGCCTGGAGTGCCCGGCCGATCCCCCTGCCGAGGCCGGGAGTGCCCAGCAGATTCCCCTGCCGTCGCGTGGAGTGACTAGCCGATTCCCCTCCCAGCCAATAATCCGCCAATAAATGATATGCCTGCCCGATCTCTCTGCCAATGCCTGGAGTGCCCGGCCGATCCCCCTGACGAGGCGTATAGTGCCCAGCCGATTTCCCTGCCGACGCGTGGAGTGCCTGGCCGATTCCCCTGCCAGCTGATAACCCGCCCATAAATGATATGCCTGCCCGATCTCCCTGCCATAGCCTGGAGTGCCCGGCCGACCCCCCTGACGAGGCGTGGAGTGCCCAGCCGATTTCCCTGCCAACGCGTGGAGTGCCTGGCCGATCCCCTGCCAGCTGGTAACCCTCCAATACGTGAAGTGCCTGGCCGATATCCCTGCCAAAGCCTAGAGTGCCTGGCCGATTCCCCCCCGAGGCGTGGAGAACCAAGACGATTCCCCTGCCGACGCGTGGGTGACTAGCCGATTCCCCTCCCAGCCAATAATCCGCCAATAAATGATATGCGTGCCCGATCTCAATTCCAGTTCCTGGAGGCCGATCCCCTGCCAGCTGGTAACCCTCCAATACGTGAAGTGCCTGGCCGATATCCCTGCCAAAGCCTAGAGTGCCTGGCCGATTCCCCCCCCGAGGCGTGGAGTACCAAGACGATTCCCCTGCCGACGCGTGGAGTGACTAGCCGATTCCCCTCCCAGCCAATAATCCGCCAATAAATGATATGCGTGCCCGATCTCAATGCCAGTGCCTGGAGGGTTCAGCCGATCCTCCTGCCGAGGCATGGAGTGCCCAGCCGATTCCCGAGCCGACTCGTGGAGTGCCTAGCCGATCCCCTGCCAGCTGGTAACCCTCCAATACGTGAAGTGCCTGGCCGATTCCCCTGCCGAGGAGTGGAGTGCCCAGCCGATTTCCCTGCCAACGCGTGGAGTGCCTGGCCGATCCCCTGCCAGCTGTAACCCTCCAATACGTGAAGTGCCTGGCCGATCTCCATGCCACGGCCTGGAGTGCCTGGCCGATTCCCCTGACGAGGCGTGGAGTGCCCAGCCGATTCCTCTGCCGACGCGTGGATGCCGTGCGATGCCGCAGCCGAGGTGGGAGTGCCATGCCGTATTCCCTGCAAGCTGATGCCCCTGCCGAGACGTAAAGAGCCTGGGCGATCCCATGCTAGTTGATTACCCGCCAATAAATGATATGCCGGCCCGATCTCCCTGCCAAGACCTGTAGTGCCCGGCCGACCCCCCTGACGAGGCGTGGAGTGCCCAGCCGATCCCCTGCCGAGACGTGGAGTGCCTAGTCGATTCCCCTCCCAGCCGATAATCCGCCAATAAATGATATGCGTGCCCGATCTCCCTGCCAATGCCTGGAGGGTTCAGCCGATCCTCCTGCCGAGGCGTGGAGTGCCCAGCCGATTCCCGAGCCGACGCGTGGAGTGCCTAGCCGATCCCCTGCCAGCTGGTAACCCTCCAATACGTGAAGTGCCTGGCCGATTCCCCTGCCGAGGAGTGGAGTGCCCAGCCGATTCCTCTGCCGACGCGTGGATGCTGGCCGATGCCGCAGACGAGGTAGGAGTGCCAACCCGTATTCCCTGCAAGCTTAAACCCCAGCCGAGACGTGAAGAGCCTGGCCGATCCCCTGCCAGTTGATAATCCGCCAATACGTGAAGGGCCTGGCCGATCTCCCTGCCAATGCCTGGAGTGCCCGGCCGATCCCCCTGCCGAGGCCGGGAGTGCCCAGCAGATTCCCCTGCCGTCGCGTGGAGTGCCTGGCCGATTCCCCTGCCAGCTGATAACCCGCCCATAAATGATATGCCTGCCCGATCTCTCTGCCAATGCCTGGAGTGCCCGGCCGATCCCCCTGACGAGGCGTATAGTGCCCAGCCGATTTCCCTGCCGACGCGTGGAGTGCCTGGCCGATTCCCCTGCCAGCTGATAACCCGCCCATAAATGATATGCCTGCCCGATCTCCCTGCCATAGCCTGGAGTGCCCGGCCGACCCCCCTGACGAGGCGTGGAGTGCCCAGCCGATTCCCCTGCCGACGCATGGAGGGCCTGGCCGATCCGCTGCTAGCTGATAACCCGCCAATAAATGATATGCCAGCCCGATCTCCCTGCCAAGGCCTGGAGTTCCCGGCCGACCGCCCTGACGAGGCGTGGAGTGCCCAGCCGATTTCCTTGCCGACGCGTGGAGTGCCTGGCCGAACCTTTGCCGAGGAGTGGAGTGCCCAGCCGATTCCCCTACCGACGCGTGGAAGGCCTGGCCGATCCCCTGCCAGCTGATAACCCGCCCATAAATGATATGCCTGCCCGATCTCTCTGCCAATGCCTGGAGTGCCCGGCCGATCCCCCTGACGAGGCGTGGAGTGCCCAGCCGATTTCCCTGCCGACGCGTGGAGTGCCTGGCCGATGCCCTGCTAGCTGATAACCCACCAATACGTGCCTGGCCGATCTCCCTGCCATAGCCTGGAGTGCCCGGCCGACCCCCCTGACAAGGCGTGGAGTGCCCAGCCGATTCCCCTGCCGACGCATAGAGGGCCTGGCCGATCCGCTGCTAGCTGATAACCCGCCAATAAATGATATGCCAGCCCGATCTCCCTGCCAAGGCCTGGAGTTCCCGGCCGACCGCCCTGACGAGGCGTGGAGTGCCCAGCCGATTTCCTTGCCGACGCGTGGAGTGCCTGGCCGAACCCCTGACGAGGCGTGGAGTGCCCAGCCGATTTCCCTGCCAACGCGTGGAGTGCCTGGCCGATCCCCTGCCAGCTAGTAACCCTCCAATACGTGAAGTGCCTGTCCGATATGCCTGCCAAAGCCTAGAGTGCCTGGCCGATTCCCCCGCCGAGGCGTGGAGTACCAAGACGATTCCCCTGCCGACGCGTGGAGTGACTAGCCGATTCCCCTCCCAGCCGATAATCCGCCAATAAATGATATGCGTGCCCGATCTCAATGCCAGTGCCTGGAGGGTTCAGCCGATCCTCCTGCCGAGGCATGGAGTGCCCAGCCGATTCCCGAGCCGACGCGTGGAGTGCCTAGCCGATCCCCTGCCAGCTGGTAACCCTCCAATACGTGAAGTGCCTGGCCGATTCCCCTGCCGAGGAGTGGAGTGCCCAGCCGATTTCCCTGCCAACGCGTGGAGTGCCTGGCCGATCCCCTGCCAGCTGTAACCCTCCAATACGTGAAGTGCCTGGCCGATCTCCATGCCACGGCCTGGAGTGCCTGGCCGATTCCTCTGCCGACGCGTGGATGCCGTGCGATGCCGCAGCCGAGGTGGGAGTGCCAAGCCGTATTCCCTGCAAGCTGATGCCCCTGCCGAGACGTAAAGAGCCTGGGCGATCCCATGCTAGTTGATAACCCGCCAATAAATGATATGCCGGCCCGATCTCCCTGCCAAGACCTGGAGTGCCCGGCCGACCCCCCTGACGAGGCGAGGAGTGCGCAGCCGATCCCCTGCCGAGACGTGGAGTGCCTAGTCGATTCCCCTCCCAGCCGATAAACCGCCAATAAATGATATGCGTGCCCGATCTCCCTGCCAATGCCTGGAGGGTTCAGCCGATCCTCCTGCCGAGGCGTGGAGTGCCCAGCCGATTCCCGAGCCGACGCGTGGAGTGCCTAGCCGATCCCCTGCCAGCTGGTAACCCTCCAATACGTGAAGTGCCTGGCCGATTCCCCTGCCGAGGAGTGGAGTGCCCAGCCGATTCCTCTGCCGACGCGTGGATGCTGGCCGATGCCGCAGACGAGGTAGGAGTGCGAACCCGTATTCCCTGCAAGCTTAAACCCCAGCCGAGACGTGAAGAGCCTGGCCGATCCCCTGCCAGTTGATAATCCGCCAATACGTGAAGTGCCTGGCCGATCTCCCTGCCAATGCCTGGAGTGCCCGGCCGATCCCCCTGCCGAGGCCGGGAGTGCCCAGCAGATTCCCCTGCCGTCGCGTGGAGTGCCTGGCCGATTCCCCTGCCAGCTGATAACCCGCCCATAAATGATATGCCTGCCCGATCTCTCTGCCAATGCCTGGAGTGCCCGGCCGATCCCCCTGACGAGGCGTGGAGTGCCCAGCCGATTTCCCTGCCGACGCGTGGAGTGCCTGGCCGATGCCCTGCTAGCTGATAACCCGCCAATAAATGATATGCCTGCCTGATCTCCCTGCCAATGCCTGGAGTGCCCGGCCGATCCCCCTGCCGAGGCGTGGATTGCCTAGCTGATTCCCCTGGCGACACGTGGAGGGCCTGGCAGCTTTCCCTGCCAGCTTGTAACCCGCCAATAAATGCTATGCCTGCCCGATCTCCCTGCCAAAGCCTGGAGTGCCCGGCCGACCCCCCTGACGAGGCCTGGAGTGCCCGGCCGATCCCCCTGACGAGGCGTGGAGTGCCCAGCCGATTCCCCTGCCGACGCGTGAACTGCCTGGCCGATTCCCCTGCCAGCTGATAACCCGCCAATAAATGATATGCCTGCCCGATCTCCCTGTCAATGCCTGGAGTGCCCGGCCGATCCCCCTGCCGAGGCGTGGAGTGCCCAGCTGATTCCCCTGCCGACACGTGGAGAGCCTGGCAGCTTTCCCTGCCAATTTGTAACCCGCCAATAAATGCTATGCCTGCCCGATCTCCCTGCCAATGCCTGGAGTTCCCGGACGACCCCCCTGACGTGGCCTGGAGTGCCCGGCCAATACCCCTGCGAGGCGTGGAGTGCCCAGCCGATTCCCCTACCTGCCTACTCTGCTAGCTGATAACCGGCCAATAAATGATATGCCTGCCCGATCTCCCTGCCAAGACCTGGAGTGCCCGGCCGATCCCCCTGCCGAGTCGTGGAGGGCCTGGCCGATCCCCTGCCAGCTGATAACCGGCCAATAAATTATATGACTGCCCGATCTCTATGCCAAGACCTGGATTGCCCGGCCGATTCCGCAGCCGAGGTGGGAGTGCCTATTCGTATTCCCTGCAAGCTGAAACCCCTGCCGAGACGTTAAGAGCCTGGCCGATCCCCTCCCAGTTGATAAACCGCCAATACGTGAAGTGCCTGGTCGATCTCCCTGCCATGGCCTGGAATGCCGGCCAATCCGCTTGCCGAGGCGTGGAGTGCCCAGCCGATTCCCATGCCGAAGCGTGGACTGCCTGGCCGATTCCCTTGCCAGCTGATAACCCGCCAATAAATGATATGCCTGCCCGATCTCCCTGCCAATGCCTGGAGTGCCCAGCCGATCCCCCTGCCGAGGCGTTGAGTGCCTAGCCGATTCCCCTGCTATCTGATAACCCGCCAATACGTGCCTGGCCGATCTCCCTGCCAAGGCCTGAAGTGCCCAGCCGACCCCCCAGACGAGGCGTAGAGTGCCCAGCCGATCCCCCTGCCGAGACGTGGAGTGCCTAGCCGATTCCCCTGCCAGCTGATAACCCGCCAATAAATGATATGCCTGCCTGATCTCCCTGTCAATGCCTGGAGTGCCCGGCCGATCCCCCTGCCGAGGCGTGGAGTGCCTAGCTGATTCCCCTGCTATCTGATAACCCGCCAATACGTGCCTGGCCGATCTCCCTGCCAAGGCCTGGAGTGCCCAGCCGACCCCCCAGACGAGACGTGGAGTGCCCAGCCGATCCCCCTGCCGAGACGTGGAGTGCCTAGACGATTCCCCAGCCAGCTGATAACCCGCCAATAAATGTTATGCCTGCTTCATCTCCCTGCCAATACCTGGAGTGCCCGGCCGATCCCCCTGCCGAGGCGTGGAGTGCCTAGCTTATTCCCCTGCTATCTGATAACCCGCCAATACGTGCCTGGCCGATCTCCCTGCCAAGGCCTGGCGTGCCCAGACGACCCCCCAGACGAGACGTGGAGTGCCCAGCCGATCCCCCTGCCGAGACGTGGAGTGCCTAGACGATTCCCCAGCCAGCTGATAACCCGCCAATAAATGTTATGCCTGCTTCATCTCCCTGCCAATGCCTGGAGTGCCCGGACGATCCCCCTGCCGAGGCGTGGAGTGCCTAGCTTATTCCCCTGCTATCTGATAACCCGCCAATACGTGCCTGGCCGATCTCCCTGCCAAGGCCTGGCGTGCCCAGACGACCCCCCAGACGAGGCGTGGAGTGCCCAGCCGATCCCCCTGCCGAGACGTGGAGTGCCTAGCCGATTCCCCTGCCAGCTGATAACCCGCCAATAAATGATATGCCTGCCTGATCTCCCTGCCAATGCTTGGAGTGCCCGGCCGATCCATCTGTTGAGGTGTGGAGTGCCTAGCTGATTCCCCTGCTATCTGATAACCCGCCAATACGTGCCTGGCCGATCTCCCTGGCAATGCCTTAAGTGCCCAGCCGATCCTCCTGCCGAGGCGTTGAGTGCCTAGCCGATTCCCCTGCTATCTGATAACCCGCCAATACGTGCCTGTCCGATCTCCCTGCCAATGCCTGGAGTGCCCGGCCGATCCCCCTGCCGAGGCTGGGAGTGCCCAGCAGATTCCCCTGCCGTCGCGTGGAGTGCCTGGCCGATTCCCCTGCCAGCTGATAACCCGCCCATAAATGATATGCCTGCCCGATCTCTCTGCCAATGCCTGGAGTGCCCGGCCGATCCCCCTGACGAGGCGTGGAGTGCCCAGCCGATTTCCCTGCCGACGCGTGGAGTGCCTGGCCGATGCCCTGCTTGCTGATAACCCGCCAATACGTGCCTGGCCGATATCCCTGCCATAGCCTGGAGTGCCCGGCCGACCCCCCTGACGAGGCGTGGAGTGCCCAGCCGATTCCCCTGCCGACGCATAGAGGGCCTGGCCGATCCGCTGCTAGCTGATAACCCGCCAATAAATGATATGCCCGCCCGATCTCCTTGCCAAGGCCTGGAGTTCCCGGCCGACCGCCCTGACGAGGCGTGGAGTGCCCAGCCGATTTCCTTGCCGACGCGTGGAGTGCCTGGCCGAACCCCTGCCGAGGAGTGGAGTGCCCAGCCGATTCCCCTACCGACGCGTGGAAGGCCTGGCCGATCCCCTGCCAGCTGATAACCGGCCAATAAATTATATGCCTGCCCGATCTCCATGCCAAGACCTGGAGTGCCCGGCCGATTCCGCAGCCGAGGTGGGAGTGCCTAACCGTATTCCCTGCAAGCTGAAACCCCTGCCGAGCCGTGAAGAGCCTGGCCGATCCCCTCCCAGTTGATAAACCGCCAATACGTGAAGTGCCCAGCCGATCCCCCTGCCGAGACGTGGAGTGCCTAGCCGATTCCCCTGCCAGCTGATAACCCGCCAATAAATGATATGCCTGTCTGATCTCCCTGCCAATGCCTGGAGTGCCCGGCCGATCCCCCTGCCGAGGCGTGGATTGCCTAGCTGATTCCCCTGGCGACACGTGGAGGGCCTGGCAGCTTTCCCTGCCAGCTTGTAACCCGCCAATAAATGCTATGCCTGCCCGATCTCCCTGCCAAAGCCTTAGGTGCCCGGCCGACCCCCCTGACGAGGCCTGGAGTGCCCGGCCAATACCCCTGCGAGGCGTGGAGTGCCCAGCTGATTCCCCTACCGACGCGTGGAGGGCCTGGCCGATCCCCTGCTAGCTGTTAACCAGCCAATAAATGATATGCCTGCCCGATCTCCCTGCCAAGACCTGGAGTTCCCGGCCGATCCCGCAGCCGAGATGGGAGTGCCCATCCGTATTCCCTGCAAGCTGAAACCCCTGCCGAGACGTGAAGAGCCTGGCCGATCCCCTCCCAGTTGATAAACCGCCTATACGTGAAGTGCCTGGCCGATCTCCCTGCCAAGGCCTATAATGTCGGCCGATCCCCTTGCCGAGGCGTGGAGTGCCCAGCCGATTCCCCTGCCGACGCGTGGACTGCCTGGCCGATTCCCCTGCCAGCTGATAACCCGCCAATAAATGATATGCCTGCCCGATCTCCCTGTCAATGCCTAGAGTGCCCGGCCGATCCCCCTGCCGAGGCGTGGAGTGCCCAGCTGATTCCCCTGCCGACACGTGGAGAGCCTGGCAGCTTTCCCTGCCAGCTTGTAACCCGCCAATAAATGCTATGCCTGCCCGATCTCCCTGCCAATGCCTGGAGTTCCCTGACGAGGCCTGGAGTGCCCGGCCAATACCCCTGCGAGGCGTGGAGTGCCCAGCCGATTCCCCTACCTGCCTACTCTGCTAGCTGATAACCGGCCAATAAATGATATGCCTGCCCGATCTCCCTGCCAAGACCTGGAGTGCCCGGCCGATCCCCCTGCCGAGTCGTGGAGGGCCTGGCCGATCCCCTGCCAGCTGATAACCGGCCAATAAATTATATGACTGCCCGATCTCTATGCCAAGACCTGGATTGCCCGGCCGATTCCGCAGCCGAGGTGGGAGTGCCTATTCGTATTCCCTGCAAGCTGAAACCCCTGCCGAGACGTTAAGAGCCTGGCCGATCCCCTCCCAGTTGATAAACCGCCAATACGTGAAGTGCCTGGTCGATCTCCCTGCCATGGCCTGGAATGCCGGCCGATCCGCTTGCCGAGGCGTGGAGTGCCCAGCCGATTCCCATGCCGAAGCGTGGACTGCCTGGCCGATTCCCTTGCCAGCTGATAACCCGCCAATAAATGATATGCCTGCCCGATCTCCCTGCCAATGCCTGGCGTGCCCGGACGATCCCCCTGCCGAGGCGTTGAGTGCCTATCTGATTGCCCTGCTATCTGATAACCCGCCAATACGTGCCTGGCCGATCTCCCTGCCAAGCCCTGGAGTGCCCAGACGACCCCCCAGACGAGGCGTGGAGTGCCCAGCCGATCCCCCTGCCGAGACGTGGAGTGCCTAGCCGATTCCCCTGCCAGCTGATAACCCGCCAATAAATGATATGCCTGCCTGATCTCCCTGCCAATGCCTGGAGTGCCCGGCCGATCCCCCTGCCGAGGCGTGGAGTGCCTAGCTGATTCCCCTGCTATCTGATAACCCGCCAATACGTGCCTGGCCGATCTCCCTGCCAAGGCCTGGAGTGCCCAGCCGACCCCCCAGACGAGACGTGGAGTGCCCAGCCGATCCCCCTGCCGAGACGTGGAGTGCCTAGACGATTCCCCAGCCAGCTGATAACCCGCCAATAAATGTTACGCCTGCTTCATCTCCCTGCCAATGCCTGGAGTGCCCGGCCGATCCCCCTGCCGAGGCGTGGAGTGCCTAGCTTATTCCCCTGCTATCTGATAACCCGCCAATAAATGATATGCCTGCCTGATCTCCCTGCCAATGCCTGGAGTGCCCAGCCGATCCCCCTGATATGCCTGCCTGATCTCCCTGCCAATGCCTGGAGTGCCCGGCCGATCCATCTGTTGAGGTGTGGAGTGCCTAGCTGATTCCCCTGCTATCTGATAACCCGCCAATACGTGCCTGGCCGATCTCCCTGGCAATGCCTTAAGTGCCTAGCTTATTCCCCTGCAATCTGATAACCCGCCAATACGTGCCTGGCCGATCTTCCTGCCAAGGCCTGGCGTGCCCAGACGACCCCCCAGACGAGGCGTGGAGTGCCCAGCCGATCCCCCTGCCGAGACGTGGAGTGCCTAGCCGATTCCCCTGCCAGCTGATAACCCGCCAATAAATGATATGCCTGCCTGATCTCCCTGCCAATGCCTGGAGTGCCCGGCCGATCCCCCTGTTGAGGCGTGGAGTGCCTAGCTGATTCCCCTGCTATCTGATAACCCGCCAATACGTGCCTGGCCGATCTCCCTGGCAATGCCTTAAGTGCCCAGCCGATCCTCCTGCCGAGGCGTTGAGTGCCTAGCCGATTCCCCTGCTATCTGATAACCCGCCAATACGTGCCTGACCGATCTCCCTGCCAAGGCCTGGAGTGCCCAGCCAACCCCCCCCCCACGAGGCGTGGAGTGCCCAGCCGATCCCCCTGATGAGACGTGGAGTGCCTAGCCGATTCCCCTGCCAGCTGATAACCCGCCAATAAATGATATGCCTGCCTGATCTCCCTGCCAATGCCTGGAGTGCCCGGTCGATCCCCCTGCCGAGGCGTGGAGTGCCTAGCTGATTCCCCTGGCGACGCGTTGAGGGCCTGGCAGCTTTTCCTGCCAGCTTGTAACCCGCCAATAAATGCTATGCCTGCCCGATCGCCCTGCCAATGCCTGGAGTGCCCGGCCGACCCCCCTGAGGAGGCCTGGAGTGCCCGGCCAATACCCCTGCGAGGCGTGGAGTGCCCAGACGACCCCCCAGACGAGGCGTGAAGTGCCCAGCCGACCCCCCAGACGAGGCGTGGAGTCCCCGACCGATACCCCTGCCGAGGCGTGGAGTGCCTAGCCGATTCCCCTGCTATCTGATAACCCGCAAATACGTGCCTGGCCGATCTCCCTGCCAAGGCCTGAAGTGCCCAGCCGACCCCCCAGACGAGGCGTAGAGTGCCCAGCCGATCCCCCTGCCGAGACGTGGAGTGCCTAGCCGATTCCCCTGCCAGCTGATAACCCGCCAATAAATGATATGCCTGCCTGATCTCCCTGCCAATGACTGGAGTGCCCGGCCGATCCCCCTGCCGAGGCGTGGAGTGCCTAGCTGATTCCCCTGCTATCTGATAACCCGCCAATACGTGCCTGGCCGATCTCCCTGCCAAGGCCTGGAGTGCCCAGGCGACCCCCCAGACGAGACGTGGAGTGCCCAGCCGATCCCCCTGCCGAGACGTGGAGTGCCTAGACGATTCCCCAGCCAGCTGATAACCCGCCAATAAATGTTATGCCTGCTTCATCTCCCTGCCAATGCCTGGAGTGCCCGGCCGATCCCCCTGCCGAGGCGTGGAGTGCCTAGCTTATTCCCCTGCTATCTGATAACCCGCCAATACGTGCCTGGCCGATCTCCTTGCCAAGGCCTGGAGTGCCCAGACGACCCCCCAGACGAGGCGTGGAGTGCCCAGCCGATCCCCCTGCCGAGACGTGGAGTGCCTAGCCGATTCCCCTGCCAGCTGATAACCCGCCAATAAATGTTATGCCTGCTTCATCTCCCTGCCAATGCCTGGAGTCCCCGGCCGCTCCCCCTGCCGAGGTGTGGAGTGCCTAGCTTATTCCCCTGCTATCTGATAACCCGCCAATACGTGCCTGGCCGATCTCCCTGGCAATGCCTTAAGTGCCCAGCCGATCCTCCTGCCGAGGCGTAGAGTGCCTAGCCGATTCCCCTGCTATCTGATAACCCGCCAATACGTGCCTTACCGATCTCCCTGCCAAGGCCTGGAGTGCCCAGCCAACCCCCCCACGAGGCGTGGAGTGCCCAGCCGATCCCCCTGCCGAGACTTGGAGTGCCTAGTCGATTCCCCTGCCAGCTGATAACCCGCCAATAAATGATATGCCTGCCTGATCTCCCTGCCAATGCCTGGAGTGCCCGGCCGATCCCCCTGCCGAGGCGTGGAGTGCCTAGCTGATTCCCCTGGCGACACGTGGAGGGCCTGGCAGCTTTCCCTGCCAGCTTGTAACCCGCCAATAAATGCTATGCCTGCCCGATCGCCCTGCCAATGCCTGGAGTGCCCGGCCGATCTCCCTGCCAAGGCCTATAATGTCGGCCGATCCGCTTGCCGAGGCGTGGAGTGCCCAGCCGATTCCCCTGCCGACGCGTGGACTGCCTGGCCGATTCCCCTGCCAGCTGATAACCCGCCAATAAATGATATGCCTGCCCGATTTCCCTGCCAATGCCTGGAGTGCCCGGCCGATCCCACTGCCGAGGCGTGGAGTGCCCAGCTGATTCCCCTGCCGACACGTGAAGAGCCTGGCAGCTCTACCTGCCAGCTTGTAACCCGCCAATAAATGCTGGAGTTCCCGGACGACCCCCTGACGAAGCCTGGAGTGCCCGGCCAATACCCCTGCGAGGCGTGGAGTGCCCAGCCGATTCCCCTAACGACGCGTGGAGGGCGTGGCCGATCCCCTGCTAGCTGATAACCGGCCAATAAATGATATGCCTGCCCGATCTTCCTGCCAAGACCTGGAGTGCCCTGCAGCCGAGATGGGAGTGCCCATCCGTATTCCCTGCAAGCTGAAACCCCTGCCGAGACGTGAAGAGCCTGGCCGATCCCCTCCCAGTTGATAAACCGCCAATACGTGAAGTGACTGGCCGATATCCCTGCCATGGCCTGGAATGCCCGGCCGATCCGCTTGCCGAGTCGTGGAGTGCCCAGCCGATTCCCCTACCGACCCGTGGAGGGCCTGGCCGATCCCCTGCCAGCTGATAACCGGCCAATAAGTGATATGCCTGCCCGATCTCCCTGCCAAGACCTGGAGTGCCCGGCCGATCCCTCAGCCGAGGTGGGAGTGCCCATCCGTATTCCCTGCAAGCTGAAAACCCTGCCGAGACGTGAAGAGCTTGGCCGATCCCCTCCCAGTTGATAAACCGCCAATACGTGAAGTGCCTGGCCGATCTCCCTGCCAAGGCCTGGAATGCCGGCCGATCCGCTTGCCGAGGCGTGGAGTGCCCAGCCGATTCCCCTGCCGACGCGTGGACTGCCTGGCCGATTCCCATTCCAGCTGATAACCCGCCAATAAATTATGTGCCTGCCCGATCTCCCTGCCAATGCCTGGAGTGCCCGGCCGATCCCCCTGCCGAGGCGTTGAGTGCCTAGCCGATTCCCCTGCTATCTGATAACCCGCCAATACGTGCCTGGGCGATCTCCCTGCCAAGGCCTAGAGTGCCCAGCCGACCCCCCAGAGGAGGCGTGGAGTGCCCAGCCGATCCCCCTGCCGAGACGTGGAGTGCCTAGCCGATTCTCCTGCCGACGCGTGGAGTGCCTGGCCGATTCCCCTGCTATCTGATAACCCGCCAATACGTGCCTGGGCGATCTCCCTGCCGAGGCGTGGAGT
Organism: Drosophila parabipectinata; assembly: GCA_018153455.1. NCBI lineage: Eukaryota > Metazoa > Arthropoda > Insecta > Diptera > Drosophilidae > Drosophila > Drosophila parabipectinata. The sequence continues at coordinate 247,331 of JAECYA010000362.1, read as the reverse complement.
GCCCAGCTGATTCCCCTGCCGATACGTCGAGGGCCTGGCAGCTTTCCCTGCCACCCGCTAATAAATGCTATGCCTGCCCGATGTCCCTGCCTATGCTTGGAGTGCCCGGCCAATACCCCTGCGAGGCGTGGAGTTCCCAGACGATTGCGCTACCGACGCGTGGAGGGCCTGGCCGATCCCCTGCTAGCTAATAACCGGCCAATAAATGATATGCCTGCCCGATCTCCCTGCCAAGACCTGGAGTGCCCTGCAGCCGAGATGGGAGTGCCCATCCGTATTCCCTGCAAGCTGAAACCCCTGCCGAGACGTGAAGAGCCTGGCCGATCCCCTCCCAGTTGATAAACCGCCTAAACGTGAAGTGCCTGGCCGATCTCCCTGCCAAGGCCTGGAATGCCGGCCGATCCGCTTATGCCTGCCCGATCTCCCTGCCAAGACCTGGAGTGCCCTGCAGCCGAGATGGGAGTGCCCATCCGTATTCCCTGCAAGCTGAAACCCCTGCCGAGACGTGAAGAGCCTGGCCGATCCCCTCCCAGTTGATAAACCGCCTAAACGTGAAGTGCCTGGCCGATCTCCCTGCCAAGGCCTGGAATGCCGGCCGATCCGCTTGTCGAGGCGTGGAGTGGCCGGCCGATCCGCTTGCCGAGGCGTGTAGCGCCCAGCCGATTCCCCTGCCGACGCGTGGATTGCCTGGCCGATCCCCTGCTAGCTGATAACCGGCCAATTAATGATATGCCTGTCCGATCTCCCTGCCAAGACCTGGAGTGCGCGGCCGATCCCGCAGCCGAGATGGGAGTGCCCGTATTCCCTGCAAGCTGAAACCCCTGCCGAGACGTGAAGAGCCTGGCCGATCCCCTCCCAGTTGATAAACCGCCTATACGTGAAGTGCCTGGCAGATCTCCCTGCCAAGGCCTAGAATGCCCGGCCGATCCGCTTGCCGAGGCCTGGAGTGCCCAGCCGATCCCCCTGCCGACGCGTGCAGTTCCTGGCCGATTCCCCTGCTAACTGATAACCCGCCAATAAATGATATGCCTGCCCGATATCCCTGCCAATGCCTGGAGTGCCCGGTCGATCCCCCTGCCGAGGCGTGGAGTGTCCAGCTGATTCCCTTGCCGACACGTAGAGGGCCTGGCAGCTTTCCCTGCCAGCTTGTAACCCGACAATAAATGATATGCCTGCCCGATCTCTCTGCCAATGCCTGGAGTGCCCGGCCGATCACGCAGCCGAGGAGGGAGTGCCCATCCGTATTCCCTGCAAGCTGAAACCCCTGTCGAGATAACGCGTCAATACGTGCCTGGCCGATCTTCCTGCCAAGGCCTGGAGTGCCCAGCCAATCCCCCTGCCGAGGCTTGGAGTGCCAAGCCGATTTCGCTGCCGACGCGTGGAGTGCCTGACCGATCCCGTGCTAGCTGATAACCCTCCAATACGTGCTTGGCCGTTCTCCCTGTCAAGGCCCGGAGTGCCCAGCCGACCTCCCTGTCGAGACGTGGAGTGCCCAGCCGATTCCCCTGCCGACGCGTGGAGTGCCTAGCTGATAACACGCCAATAAATGCTATGCCGGCCCGATCTCCCTGCCAAGGCCTGGAGTGCCCGGCCGATCCCGCAGCCGAGGTGGGAGTGCCCATCCGTATTCCCTGCAAGCTGAAACCCCTGCGGAGACGTGAAGAGCCTGGCCGATCCCCTTTCAGTTGATAACCCGCCAATACGTGAAGTGCCTGGCCGATCTCCCTGCCAAGGTCTGGAATGGCCGGCCGACCCATCTGCCGAGACGTGGAGTGCCCAGCCGATTCCCCTGCCGACGCGTGGAGTGCCTAGCCGATTCCCCTGCCAGCTGATAACGCGCCAATAAATGATATGCCGGCCCGATCTCCCTGCCAAGGCCTGGAGTGCGCGGCCGATCCTCCCTGCCGAGGTGTGGAGTGCCCAGCCTATTCCCCTGCCGACGCGTGGAGTGCCTGGCCGATTCCCCAGCTATCTGATAACCCGCCAATACGTGCCAGGGCGATGTCCCTGCCAAGGCCTGGAGTGCCCAGCAGACCCCCCAGACGAGGCGTGGAGTGCCCAGCCGATCCCCCTGCCGAGACGTGGAGTGCCTAGACGATTCCCCTGCCAGCTAATAACCCGCCAATAAATGCTATGCCTGCCCGATCTCCCTGCCAATGCCTGAAGTGCCCGGCCGATCCCCCTGCCGAGGCGTGGAGTGCCCAGCTGATTCCCCTGCCGATACGTCGAGGGCCTGGCAGCTTTCCCTGCCACCCGCTAATAAATGCTATGCCTGCCCGATCTCCCTGCCAATGTTTGGAGTGCCCGGCCGACGCCCCTGACGAGGCCTGGAGTGCCCGGCCAATACCCCTGCGAGGCGTGGAGTTACCAGAAGATTGCGCTACCGACGCGTGGAGGGCCTGGCTGATCCCCTGCTAGCTGATAACCGGCCAATAAATGATATGCCTGCCCGATCTCCCTGCCAAGACCTGGAGTGCCCTGCAGCCGAGATGGGAGTGCCCATCTGTATTCCCTGCAAGCTGAAACCCTTGCCGAGACGTGAAGAGCCTGGCCGATCCCCTCCCAGTTGATAAACCGCCTAAACGTGAAGTGCTTGGCCGATCTCCCTGCCAAGGCCTGGAATGCCGGCCGATCCGCTTGCCGAGGCGTGGAGTGCCCGGCCGATCCGCTTGCCGAGGCGTGGAGCGCCCAGCCGATTCCCCTGCCGACGCGTGGAGTGCCTGGCCGATCCCCTGCTAGCTGATAACCGGCCAATTAATGATATGCCTGTCCGATCTCCCTGCCAAGAACTGGAGTGCGCGGCCGATCCCGCAGCCGAGATGGGAGTGCCCGTATTCCCTGCAAGCTGAAACCCCTGCCGAGACGTGAAGAGCCTGGCCGATCCCCTCCCAGTTGATAAACCGGCTATACTTGAAGTGCCTGGCTGATCTCCCTGCCAATGCCTGGAGTGCACGGCCGACCCCCCTGACCAGGCGTGGAGTGCCCAGCCGATTCCCCTGCCGACGCGTGGAGTGCCTTGCCGATTTCCCTGCCAGCTGATAACCCGCCAATAAATGATATGCCGGCCCGATCTCCCTCCCAAGGCTTGGAGTGCCCGGCCGACCCCACTGCCGAGACGTGGAGTGCCCAGCCGATTCCCCTGCCGACAAGTTGAGTTCCTAGCCGATTCCCCTGCTAGCTGATAACCCGCCAATACGTGCCTGGCCGTTCTCCCTTCCAAGGGCTGGAGTGCCCAGCCGATCCCCCTGACCAGGCGTGGAGTGCCCAGCCGATTCCTTGGCCGACACGTGGAGTGCCTAGCTGATTCCCCTGCCAGCTGATAACCCGCCAATAAATGATATGCCGGCCCGATCTCCCTGCCAAGGCCTGGAGTGCCCGGCCGATCCCGCAGCCGAGGTGGGAGTGCCCATCCGTGTTCCCTGCAAGCTGAAACCCCTGCGGAGACGTGAAGAGCCTGGCCGATCCCCTTCCAGTTGATAACCCGCCAATACGTGAAGTGCCTGACCGATCTCCCTGCCAAGGTCTGGAATGGCCGGCCGACCCATCTGCCGAGACGTGGAGTGCCCAGCCGATTCCCCTGCCGACGCGTGGAGTGCCTAGCCGATTCCCCTGCTAGCTGATAACCCGCTAATAAATGATATGCTGGCCAGATCTCCCTGCCAAGGCCTGGAGTGCCCGGCCGACCCCCCTGACCAGGCGTGGAGTGCCCAGCCTATTCCCCTGCCGACGCGTGGAGTGCCTGGCCGATTCCCCTGCCAGCTGATAACCCGCCAATAAATGATATGCCTGACCGATCTCACTGCCAATGCCTGGAGTGCCCGGCCGACCCCCCTGACGAGGCCTGGAGTGCACGGCCGATTCCTCTACCGACGCGTGGAGGGCCTGGCCGATTCCCTGCTAGCTGATAACCCGCCAATACGTGCCTGGCCGATCTCCCTGCCAAGGCCTAAAGTGTCCAGCCGATCCCCTGCCGAGGCGTGGAGTAACCCGCCAATAAATGATATGCCGGCCCGATCTCCCAGCCAAGGCCTGGAGTGCAAGGCCGACCCCCCTGACCAAGCGTGGAGTGCCCAGCCGATTCCGTGGAGTGCCTGGCCGATTCCCCTGCCAGCTGATAACCCGCCAATAAATGATATGCCGGCCCGATCTCCCTGCCAAGGCCTGGAGTGCCCGGCCGATCCCGCAGCCGAGGTGGGAGTGCCCATCCGTATTCCCTGCAAGCTGAAACCCCTGCGGAGACGTGAAGAGCCTGGCCGATCCCCTTCCAGTTGATAGCCCGCCAATACGTGAAGTGCCTGGCCGATCTCCCTGCCAAGGTCTGGAATGGCCGGCCGACCCATCTGCCGAGACGTGGAGTGCCCAGCCCATTCCCCTGCCGACGCGTGGAGTGCCTAGCCGATTCCCCTGCCAGCTGATAACGCGCCAATAAATGATATGCCGGCCCGATCTCCCTGCCAAGGCCTGGAGTGCGCGTCCGATCCTCCCTGCCGAGGTGTGGAGTGCCCAGCCTATTCCCCTGCCGACGCGTGGAGTGCCTGGCCGATTCCCCTGCCAGCTGATAACCCGCCAATAAATGATATGCCTCACCGATCTCACTGACCCCCCTGACCAATCGTGGAGTGCCCAGCCGATTCCCCTGCCGACGCGTGAAGTGCCTAGCCGATTCCCCTGCCAGCTGATAACCCGCCAATAAATGATATGCCGGCCCGATCTCCCTGCCAAGGCCTGGAGTGCCCGGCCGATCCCGCAGCCGAGGTGGGAGTGCCCATCCGTATTCCCTGCAAGCTGAAACCCCTGCGGAGACGTGAAGAGCCTGGCCAATCCCCTTCCAGTTGATAACCCGCCAATACGTGAAGTGCCTGGCCGATCTCCCTGCCAAGGTCTGGAATGGCCGGCCGACCCATCTGCCGAGACGTGGAGTGCCCAGCCGATTCCCCTGCCGACGCGTGGAGTGCCTAGCCGATTCCCCTGCCAGCTGATAACGCGCCAATAAATGATATGCCGGCCCGATCTCCCTGCCAAGGCCTGGAGTGCGCGGCCGATCCTCCCTGCCGAGGTGTGGAGTGCCCAGCCTATTCCCCTGCCGACGCGTGGAGTGCCTGGCCGATTCCCCTGCCAGCTGATAACCCGCCAATAAATGATATGCCTGACCGATCTCACTGTCAATGCCTGGAGTGCCCGGCCGACCCCTCTGACGAGGCCTGGAGTGCACGGCCGATTCCCCTACCGACGCGTGGAGGGCCTGGCCGATCCCCTGCTAGCTGATAACCCGCGAATACGTGCCTAACCGATCTCCCTGCCAATGCCTGGAGTGCCCAGCCGATCCCCCTGCCGGGGCGTGGAGTGCCCAGCCGATTCCCCTGCCGACGCGTGGAGTGCATAGTTGATTCCCCTGTCAGCTGATAACCCGCCAATAACCCGACCCCCCATGACGAGGTCTGGAGTGCATGGCCTGGAGTGCCCGGCCGACCCCCCTGACGAGGCCTGGAGTGCACGGCCGATTCCCCTACCGACACGTGGAGGGCCTGGCCGATCCCCTGCTAGCTGATAACCCGCCAATACCTGCCGATGCGTGGAGTGCATAGCTGATTCCCCTGCCAGCTGATAACCCGCCAATAAATTATATGCCTGACCGATCTCCCTGCCAATGCCTGGAGTACCCGGCCGACCCCCCTGACGAGGCCTGGAGTGCACGGCCTGGAGTGCCCGGCCGACCCCTCTGACGAGGCCTGGAGTGCACGGCCGATTCCCCTACCGACGCGTGGAGGGCCTTGCCGATCCCCTTCCAGTTGATAACCCGCCAATACGTGAAGTGCCTGACCGATCTCCCTGTCAAGGTCTGGAATGGCCGGCCGACCCATCTGCCGAGACGTGGAGTGCCCAGCCGATCCCCCTGCCGAGACGTGGAGTGCCTAGCCGATTCCCCTGCCAGCTGATAACCCGCCAATAAATGCTATGCCTGCCCAATCTCCCTGATAACCCGCCAATAAATGATATGCCGGCCCGATCTCCCTGCCAAAGCTTAAAGTGTCCGGCCGACCCCCCTGCCGAGACGTGGAGTGCCCAGCCGATTCCCCTGCCGACGCGTTAAGTGCCTAGCCGATTTTCCTGCTAGCTGATAACCAGCCAATACGTGCCTGGCCGATCTCCCTGCCAAGGACTGGAGTGCCCAGCCGATCCCCCTGTCGAGGCTTGAAGTGCCCAGCCGATTCCTTGGCCGACACGTGGAGTGCCTAGCTGATTCCCCTGCCAGCTGATAACCCGCCAATAAATGATATGCCTGACCGATATCCCTGCCAATGCCTGGAAAGCCCGGCCGAGCCCTCTGCCGGGGCGTGGAGTGCCCAGCCGATTCCCCTGCCGACACGTGGAATGCCTAGCCGATTCCCCTGCTAGCTGCTAACCCGCTAATAAATGATATGCTGGCCCGATCTCCCTGCCAAGGCCTGGAGTGCCCGGCCGACCCCCCTGACCAGTCGTGGAGTGCCCAGCCGATTCCCCTGCCGACGCGTGGAGTGCCTAGCCGATTCCCCTGCCAGCTGATAACCCGCCAGTTAATGATATGCCGGCCCGATCTCCCTGCCAATGCCTGGAGTGCCCGGCCGACCCCCCTGCCGAGGAGGGAGTGCCCAGCCTATTCCCCTGCCGTCGCGTGGAGTGCTTGGCCGATTCCCCTGCCAGCTGATAAACCGCCAATAAATGATATGCCTGACCGATCTCACTGCCAATGCCTGGAGAGCCCGGCCGACCCCCCTGACGAGGCCTGGAGTGCACGGCCGATTCCCCTACCGACGCGTGGAGGGCCTGGCCGATCCCCTGCTAGCTGATAACCCGCTAATAAATGATGTGCCGGCCCGATCTCTTCCGACGAAGAGATCTTTTCCAAGTCCTGGCCAAGTCCTGGAGTGCCCGGCCGATCCCGCAGCCTACGCGTGGAGCGCCCCGCCGATTCCCTTGCCGACGCGTGGAAGTTGATAACCCTTGATAGTGAAGTTGATAACCCTTCCAGTTGATAACCCGCCAATACGTGAAGTGCCAATGCGTGAAGTGCCTGGAGTGCCCAGCCGATTCCCCTGCCGACGCGTGGAGTGCCTAGCCGATACCCCTGTCAGCTGATAACGCGCTAATAAATGATATGCCGGACCGATCTCTCTGCCAAGGCCTGGAGTGCCCGGCCGACCCCCCTGACGAGGCCTGGAGTGCACGGCCGATTCCCCTACCGACGCGTGGAGGGCCTGGCCGATCCCCTGCTAGCTGATAACCCGCCAATACGTGCCTGGCCGATCTCCCTGCCAATGCCTGGAGTGCCCAGCCGATCCCCCTGCCGGGGCGTGGAGTGCTCAGCCGATTCCCCTGCCAGCTGATAACCCGCCAGTAAATGATATGCCGGCCCGATCTCCCTGCCAAGGCCTGGAGTGCCCGGCCGACCCCCCTGCCGAGGTGTGGAGCGCCCAGCCTATTCCCCTGCCGACGCGTGGAGTGCCTGGCCGATTCCCCTGCCAGCTGATAACCCGCCAATAAATGCTATGCCTGACCGATCTCACTGCCAATGCCTGGAGTGCCCGGCCAACTTCCCTGACGAGGCCTGGAGTGCACGGCCGATTCCCCTACCGACGCGTGGAGGGCCTGGCCGATCCCCTGCTAGCTGATAACCCGCCAATACGTGCCCAGCCGATCGCCCTGCCGGGGCGTGGAGTGCCTAGCCGATTCCCCTGCCGACGCGTGGAGTGCATAGTTGATTCCCCTGCCAGCTGATAACCCGTTAATAGCCCGACCCCCCTGACGAGGCCTGGAGTGCACGGCCTGGAGTGCCCGGCCGACCCCCCTGACGAGGCCTGGAGTGCACGGCCGATTCCCCTACCGAAACGTGGAGGGCCTGGCCGATCCCCTGCTAGCTGATAACCGGCCAATTAATGATATGCCTGTCCGATCTCCCTGCCAAGACCTGGAGTGCGCGGCCGATCCCGCAGCCGAGATGGGAGTGCCCGTATTCCCTGCAAGCTGAAACCCCTGCCGAGACGTGAAGAGCCTGGCCGATCCCCTCCCAGTTGATAAACCGCCTATACGTGAAGTGCCTGGCCGATCTCCCTGCCAAGGCCTGGAATGCCCGGCCGATCCGCTTGCCGAGGCCTGGAGTGCCCAGCCGATTCCCCTGCCGACGCGTGGAGTGCCTGGTCGATTCCCCTGCTAACTGATAACCCGCCAATAAATGATATGCCTGCCCGATATCCCTGCCAATGCCTGGAGTGCCCGGTCGATCCCCCTGCCGAGGCGTGGAGTGTCCAGCTGATTCCCTTGCCGACACGTAGAGGGCCTGGCAGCTTTCCCTGCCAGCTTGTAACCCGCCAATAAATGAAATGCCTGCCCGATCTCTCTGCCAATGCCTTGAGTGCCCGGCCGATCCCGCAGCCGAGGAGGGAGTGCCCAGCCGATTCCCCTGCCGATGCGTGGAGTGCCTGGTCGATTCCCCTGCCATCTAATAACCCGCCAATGAATGATATGCCTGCCCGATATCCCTGCCAATGCCTGGAGTGCCCCTTCGATCCCCCTGCCGAATCGTGGAGTGTCCAGCTGATTCCCTTGCCGACACGTAGAGGGCCTGGCAGCTTTCCCTGCTAGCTTGTAACCCGCCAATAAATGATATGCCTGCCCGGTCTCTCTGCCAATGCCTGCTAGCTGATAACCCGCCAATACGTGCCTGGCCGTTCTCCCTTCCAAGGCCTGGAGTGCCCAGCCGATCCCCCTGCCGAGACGTGGAGTGCCTAGCCGATTCCCCTGCCAGCTGATAACCCGCCAATAAATGATATGCCGGCCCGATCTCCCTGCCAAGGCCTGGAGTGCCCGGCCGATCCCGCAGCCGAGGTGGGAGTGCCCATCCGTATTCCCTGCAAGCTGAAACCCCTGCGGAGACGTGAAGAGCCTGGCCGATCCCCTTTCAGTTGATAACCCGCCAATACGTGAAGTGCCTGGCCGATCTCCCTGCCAAGGTCTGGAATGGCCGGCCGACCCATCTGCCGAGACGTGGAGTGCCCAGCCGATTCCCCTGCCGACGCGTGGAGTGCCTAGCCGATTCCCCTGCCAGCTGATAACGCGCCAATAAATGATATGCCGGCCCGATCTCCCTGCCAAGGCCTGGAGTGCGCGGCCGATCCTCCCTGCCGAGGTGTGGAGTGCCCAGCCTATTCCCCTGCCGACGCGTGGAGTGCCTGGCCGATTCCCCTGCCAGCTGATAACCCGCCAATAAATGATATGCCTGACCGATCTCACTGCCAATGCCTGGAGTGCCCGGCCGACCCCCCTGACGAGGCCTGGAGTGCACGGCCGATTCCCCTACCGACGCGTGGAGGGCCTGGCCGATTCCCTGCTAGCTGATAACCCGCCAATACGTGCCTGGCCGATCTCCCTGCCAAGGCCTTAAGTGCCCAGCCGATCCCCTGCCGAGGCGTGGAGTAACCCGCCAATAAATGATATGCCGGCCCGATCTCCCAGCCAAGGCCTGGAGAGCCCGGCCGACCCCCCTGACCAATCGTGGAGTGCCCAGCCGATTCCCCTGCCGTCGCGTGGAATGCCTAGCCGATTCCCCTGCCAGCTGATAACCCGCCAATAAATGATATGCCGGCCCGATCTCCCTGCCAAGGCCTGGAGTGGCCGACCGACCCCCCTGCTGAGGTGTGGAGTGCCCAGCCTATTCCCCTGCCGACGCGTGGAGTGCCTGGCCGATTCCCCTGCCAGGTGATAACCCGCCAATAAATGATATGCCTGACCGATCTCCCTGCCAATGCCTGGAGTGCCCGGCCGATTCCCCTGCTAGCTGATAACCCGCCAATACGTGCCTGGCCGATCTCCCTGCCAAGGCGTGAAGTGCCCAGCCGACCCCCCAGACGATGCGTGGAGTGCCCAGCCGATCCCCCTACCGAGACGTGGAGTGCCTGGGAATCGGCTGATTCCCCTGCCAGCTGATAACCCGCCAATAAATGCTATGCCTGCCCAATCTCCCTGATAACCCGCCAATAAATGATATGCCGGCCCGATCTCCCTGCCAAAGCTTAAAGTGTCCGGCCGACCCCCCTGCCGAAACGTGGAGTGCCCAGCCGATTCCCCTACCGACGCGTGGAGGGCCTGGCCGATCCCCTTCTAGCTGATAACCAGCCAATACGTGCCTGGCCGATCTCCCTGCCAAGGCCTGGAGTGCCCAGCCGATCCCCCTGCCGAGGCTTGAATTGCCCAGCCGATTCCCCGGCCGACACGTGGAGTGCCTAGCTGATTCCCCTGCCAGCTGATAACCCGCTAATAAATGATATGCCTGACCGATCTCCGTACCAATGCCTGGAGTGCCCGAACGACCCCCCAGACGAGGCCTGGAGTGCCCGGCCGATTCCCCTGCGAGGTGTGGAGTGCCCAGCCGATTCTTCTTCCGACGCGGGGAGGGCCTGGCCAATCCCCTGCTAGCTGATAACCCGCCAATACGTGCCTGGCCGTTCTCCCTTCCAAGGCCTGGAGTGCCCAGCCGATCCCCTGCCGAGGCGTGGAGTGCCCAGCCGATTCCCATGCCGACGCGTGGAGTGCCTAGCCGATTCCCCTGACAGCTGATAACGCGCTAATAAATGATATGCCGGACTGATCTCACTGCCAAGGCCTGGAGTGCCCGGCCGACCCCCCTGACGAGGCCTGGAGTGCACGGCCGATTCCCCTACCGACGCGTGGAGGGCCTGGCCGATCCCCTGCTAGCTGATAACCCGCCAATACGTGCCTGGCCGATCTCCCTGCCAATGCCTGGAATGGCCGGCCGACCCATCTGCCGAGACGTGGAGTGCCCAGCCGATTCCCCTGCCGACGCGTGGAATGCCTAGCCGATTTCCCTGCTAGCTGATAACCCGCTAATAAATGATATGCTGGCCCGATCTCCCTGCCAAGGCCTGGAGTGCCCGGCCGACCCCCCTGACCAGGCGTGGAGTGCCCAGCCGATTCCCCTGCCGACGCGTGGAGTGCCTAGCCGATTCCCCTGCCAGCTGATAACCCGCCAGTAAATGATATGCCGGCCCGATCTCCCTGCCAATGCCTGGAGTGCCCAGCCTATTCCCCTGCCGACGCGTGGAGTGCTTGGCCGATTCCCCTGCCAGCTGATAAACCGCCAATAAATGATATGCCTGACCGATCTCACTGCCAATGCCTGGAGAGCCCAGCCGACCCCCCTGACGAGGCCTGGAGTGCACGGCCGATTCCTTTACCGACGCGTGGAGGGCCTGGCCGATCCCCTGCTAGCTGATAACCCGCCAAACAATGATATGCCGGCCCGATCTCTTCCGGAGCAGAGATCTCTTCCAAGTCCTGGCCAAGTCCTGGAGAGCCCGGCCGATCCCGCAGCCGACGCATGGAGTGCCCCGCCGATTCCCCTGCCGACGCGTGGAAGTTGATAACCTTTGATAGTGAAGTTGATAACCCTTCCAGTTGATAACCCGCCAATACGTGAAGTGTCAATACGTGAAGTGCCTGGAGTGCCCAGCCGATTCCCCTGCCGACGCTTGGAGTGCCTAGCCGATTCCCCTGTCAGCTGATAACGCGCTAATAAATGATATGCCGGACCGATATCTCTGCCAAGGCCTGGAGTGCCCGGCCGACCCCCCTGACGAGGCCTGGAGTGCACGGCCGATTCCCCTACCGACGCGTGGAGGGCCTGGCCGATCCCCTGCTAGCTGATAACCCGCTAATACGTGCCTGGCCGATCTCCCTGCCAATGCCTGGAGTGCCCAGCCGATCCCCCTGCCGGGGCGTGGAGTGCCCAGCCGATTCCCCTGCCAGCTGATAACCCGCCAATAAATGATATGCCGGCCAATCTCCCTGCCAAGGCCTGGAGTGGCCGGCCAACCCCCTTGCCGAGGTGTGGAGTGCCCAGCCTATTCCCCTGCCGACGCGTGGAGTGCCTGGCCGATTCCCCTGCCAGCTGATAACCCGCCAATAAATGCTATGCCTGACCGATCTCACTGCCAATGCCTGGAGTGCCCGGCCGACTCCCCTGACGAGGCCTGGAGTGCACGGCCGATTCCCCAACCGACGCGTGGAGGGCCTGGCCGATCCCCTGCTAGCTGATAACCCGCCAATACGTGCCTGGCCGATCTCCCTGCCAATGCCTGGAGTGCCCGGCCGACCCCCCTGACGAGGCCTGGAGTGCACGGCCTGGAGTGCCCGGCCAACACCCCTGACGAGGCTTGGAGTGCACGGCCGATTCCCCTACCGACGCGTGGAGGGCCTTGCCGATCCCCTTCCAGTTGATAACCCGCCAATACGTGAAATGCCTGACCGATCTCCCTGTCAAGGTCTGGAATGGCCGGCCGACCCATCTGCCGAGACGTGCCGATTCCCCTGCCGACGCGTGGAATGCCTAGACGATTCCCCTGCTAGCTGATAACCCGCTAATAAATGATATGCTGGCCCGATCTCCCTGCCAAGGCCTGGAGTGCCCGGCCGACCCTCCTGACCAGGCGTGGAGTGCCCAGCCGATTCCCCTGTCGACGCGTGGAGTGCCTAGCCGATTCCCCTGCCAGCTGATAACCCGCCAGTAAATGATATGCCGACCCGATCTCGCTGCCAATGCCTGGAGTGCCCGGCCGATCCCGCAGCCGACGCGTGGAGTGCCCCGCCGATTACCTTGACGACGCGTGGAGTGCCTTGCCGATTCCCCTGTCAGCTGATAACCCGCTAATAAATGATATGCCGGCCCTATCTCCCAGCCAAGGCCTGGAGTGCCCGGCCGAACCCGCAGCCGAGGTGGGAGTGCCAGCCAATAAATGATATGCCTGACCGATCTCCCTGCCAATGCCTGAAGTGCCGCCCGACCCCCCTGACGAGGCCTAAAGTGCACGGCCGCTTCCCCTGCGAGGCGTGGAGTGCCCAGCCGATTCCCCTGCCGACGCGTGGAGTGCCTTGCCGATTCCCCTGCCAGCTGATAACCCGCCAATAAATGATATGCCGGCCCAATCTCCCAGCCAAGGCCAGGAGTGCCCGGCCGACCCCCCTGCCGAGACGTGGAGTGCCCAGCCGATTCCCCTGCCGACGCGTTGAGTGCCTAGCCGATTCCCCTGCCAGCTGATAACCCGCGAATAAATTAAATGCCTGACCGATCTCCCTTCCAATGCCAGGAGTGCCCGGCCGACAGCCCTGACGAGGCCTAAAGTGCCCGGCCGATTCCCCTGCGAGGCGTGGAGTGCCCAGCCGATTCCCCTACCGACGCGTGGAGGGCCTGGCCGACCCCCTGCCAGCTGATAACCCGCCAATACGTGAGGTGCCTGGCCGATCTCCCTGCCGAGGCATGGAGTGCCCAGCTTATTCCCCTGCCGACACGTGGAGGGCCTGGCAGGGAAAGTGCTGACCCCCCTGCCAGCTGATTACCCGCCAATAAATGCTATTCCTGCCCGATCTCCCTGCCAAGGCCTGGAGTGCCCGGCCGACCCCCCTGACCAGGCGTGGAGTGCCCAGGCGATTCCCCTGCCGACGCGTGGAGTGCCTAGTCGATTCCCCTGGCAGCCGATAACCCGCCAATAATAGATATGCCGGCACGATCTCCCAGCCAAGGCCTGGAGTGCCCGGCCGACCGCCCTGCCAAGACGTGGAGTGCCCAGCCGATTCCCCTGCCGACGCGTTGAGTGCCTAGCCGATTCCCCTGCCAGCTGACAACCCGCCAATAAATTATATGCCTGACCGATCTCCCTGCCAATGCCTGGAGTGCCCGGCCGACCCCCTTGACGAGGCCTGGAGTGCCCGGCCGATTCCCCTGCGAGGCGTGGAGTGCCCATCCGATTCCCCTACCGACGCGTGGAGGGCCTGGCCGATCCCCTGCTAGCTGATAACCCGCCAATACATGCCTGGCCGATCTCCCTGCGAAGGCCTGGAGTGCCCTGCCGATCCCCTGCCGAGGCGTGGAGTGCCCAGCCGATTCCCCTGCCGACGCGTGGAGTGCCTGGCCGATCCCCTGCTAGCTGATACCCCGTCAATACGTGCCTGGCCGATCTCCCGTCAAGGCCTGGAGTGCCCAGCCGATTCCGCTGCGAGGCGTGGAGTGCCCATCCGATTCCCCTACCGACGCGTGGAGGGCCTGGCCGATCCCCTGCTAGCTGATAACCCGCCACTACATGCCTGGCCGATCTCCCTGCGAAGGCCTGGAGTGCCCAGCCGATCCCCTGCCGAGGCGTGGAGTGCCCAGCCGATTCCCCTGCCGACGCGTGGAGTGCCTGGCCGATCCCCTGCCAGCTGATAACCCGCCAATAAATGATATGCCTCCCTGCATATCCTCCCTGATATGATCTCCCTGCCAATGCCTGGAGTGCCCGGCCGACCCCCCTGACGAGGCCTAGAGTGCCCGGCCGATTCCCTGCGTGGCGTGGAGTGCCCAGCCGATTCCCCTACAGACGCGTGGAGGGCCTGGCCGATCCCGTGCTAGCTGATAACCCGCCAATACATGCCTGGCCGATCTCCCTGCGAAGACCTGGAGTGCCCAGCCGATCCCCTGCGGAGGCGTGGAGTGCCCAGCCGATTCCCCTGCCGACGCGTGGAGTGCCTGGCCGATTCCCCTGCCAGCTGATAACCCGCCAATAAATGATATGCCTGACCGATCTCACTGCCAATGCCTGGAGTGCCCGGCCGACCCCCCTGACGAGGCCTGGAGTGCGCGGCCGATTCCCCTACCGACGCGTGGAGGGCCTGGCCGATCCCCTTCCAGTTGATAACCCGCCAATACGTGAAGTGCCTGGCCGATCTCCCTGCCAAGGTCTGGAATGGCCGGCCGACCCATCTGCCGAGACGTGGAGTGCCCACCGATTCCCCTGCCGACGCGTGGAGTGCCTAGCCGATTCTCCAGCTAGCTGATAACCCGCTAATAAATGATATGCTGGCCCGATCTCCCTGCCAAGGCCTGGAGTGCCCGGCCGACCCCCCTGACCAGGCGTGGAGTGCCCAGCCCATTTCCCTGCCGAAGCGTGGAGTGCCTAGCCGATTCCCCTGCCAGCTGATAACCCGCCAGTAAATGATATGCCGGCCCGATCTCCCTGCCAATGCCTGGAGTGCCCGGCCGACCCCCTTGACGAGGCCTGGAGTGCCCTGCCGATTCCCTGCGTGGCGTGGAGTGCCCAGCCGATTCCCCTACCGACGCGTGGAGGGCCTGGCCGATCCCGTGCTAGCTGATAGCCCGCCAATACATGCCTGGCCGATCTCCCTGCGAAGGCCTGGAGTGCCCAGCCGATCCCCTGCCGAGGCGTGGAGTGCCCAGCCGATTCCCCTGCCGACGCGTGGAGTGCCTGGCCGATTCCCCTGCCAGCTGATAACCCGCCAATAAATGATATGCCTGACCGATCTCACTGCCAATGCCTGGAGTGCCCGGCCGACCCCCCTGACGAGACCTGGAGTGCACGGCCGATTCCCCTACCGACGCGTGGAGTGCCTAGCCGATTCTCCAGCTAGCTGATAACCCGCTAATAAATGATATGCTGGCCCGATCTCCCTGCCAGGGCCTGGAGTGCCCGGCCGACCCCCCTGACCAGGCGTGGAGTGCCCAGCCCATTTCCCTGCCGACGCGTGGAGTGCCTAGCCGATTCCTCTGCCAGCTGATAACCCGCCAGTAAATTATATGCCGGCCCGATCTCCCTGCCAATGCCTGGAGTGCCCGGCCGACCCCCTTGACGAGGCCTGGAGTGCCCGGCCGATTCCCCTGCGAGGCGTGGAGTGCCCAGCCGATTCCCCTGCCGACGCGTGGAGTGCCTAGCCGATTCCCCTGCCAGTTGTTAACCGGCCAGTACGTGAAGCGCCTGGGCGATCTCCCCGCCAAGGCCAAGAGTGCCCAGCCCATTCCCCAGCCGACGCGTGAAATGCCTAGCCGATTCCCTTGCTAGCTGACAACCCGCCAATACGTGATATGCCGGCCCGATCTCCCAGCCAAGGCCTGGAGTGCCCGGCCGAACCCCCTGCCGAGACGTGGAGTCCCCAGCCGATTCCCCTGCCGACGCGTTGAGTGCCTAGCCGATTCCCCTGCCAGCTGATAACCCGCCAATAAATTATATGCCTAACCGATCTCCCTGCCAAGGCCTGGAGTGCCCGGCCGACCCCCTTGACGAGGCGTGAAGTGCCCGGCCGATTCCCCTGCGAGGCATGGAGTGCCCATCCGATTCCCCTGCCAACGCGTGGATGGCCTGGCCGATCCCCTGCTAGCTGATAACCTGTCAATACGTGCCTGGCCGATCTCCCTGCCACGGCCTGGAGTGCCCAGCCGATCCCGCTGCCAAGGCGTGGAGTGCCTAGCCGATTTCCCTGCCGACGCGTGGAGTGCCTAGCTGATTCCCCTGCCAGCTGATAACCCGCCAATAAATGATATGCCTCCTTGCATATCCTCCCTTATATGATCTCCCTGCCAATGCCTGGAAAGCCCGGCCGACACCCCTGACGAGGCCTAGAGTGCCCGGCCGATTCCCTGCGTGGCGTGGAGTGCCCAGCCGATTCCCCTACCGACGCGTGGAGGGCCTGGCCGATCCCGTGCTAGCTGATAGCCCGCCAATACATGCCTGGCCGATCTCCCTGCGAAGGCCTGGAGTGCCCAGCCGATCCCCTGCCGAGGCGTGGAGTGCCCAGCCGATTCCCCTGCCGACGCGTGGAGTGCCTGGCCGATTCCCCTGCCAGCTGATAACCCGCCAATAAATGATATGCCTGACCGATCTCACTGCCAATGCCTGGAGTGCCCGGCCGACCCCCCTGACGAGGCCTGGAATGCACGGCCGATTCCCCTACCGACGCGTGGAGGGCCTGGCCGATCCCCTTCCAGTTGATAACCCGCCAATACATGAAGTGCCTGGCCGATCTCCCTGCCAAGGTCTGGAATGGCCGGCTGACCCATCTGCCGAGACGTGGAGTGCCCACCGATTCCCCTGCCGACGCGTGGAGTGCCTAGCCGATTCTCCAGCTAGCTGATAACCCGCTAATAAATGATATGCTGGCCCGATCTCACTGCCAATGCCTGGAGTGCCCGGCCGACCCCCCTGACGAGGCCTGGAGTGCACGGCCGATTCCCCTACCGACGCGTGGAGGGCCTGGCCGATCTCCCTGCCAAGGTCTGGAATGGCCGGCCGACCCATCTGCCGAGACGTGGAGTGCCCACCGATTCCCCTGCCGACGCGTGGAGTGCCTGGCCGATTCCCCTGCCAGCTGATAACCCGCCAATAAATGATATGCCTGACCGATCTCACTGCCAATGCCTGGAGTGCCCGGCCGACCCCCCTGACGAGGCCTGGAGTGCACGGCCGATTCCCCTACCGACGCGTGGAGGGCCTGGCCGATCCCGTGCTAGCTGATAACCCGCCAATACATGCCTGGCCGATCTCCCTGCGAAGGCCTGGAGTGCCCAGCCGATCCCCTGCCGAGGCGTGGAGTGCCCAGCCGATTCCCCTGCCGACGCGTGGAGTGCCTGGCCGATTCCCCTGCCAGCTGATAACCCGCCAATAAATGATATGCCTTACCGATCTCACTGCCAATGCCTGGAGTGCCTAGCCGACTCCCCTGACGAGGCCTGGAGTGCACGGCCGATTCCCCTACCGACGCGTGGAGGGCCTGGCCGATCCCGTGCTAGCTGATAACCCGCCAATACATGCCTGGCCGATCTCCCTGCGAAGGCCTGGAGTGCCCAGCCGATCCCCTGCCGAGGCGTGGAGTGCCCAGCCGATTCCCCTGCCGACGCGTGGAGTGCCTGGCCGATTCCCCTGCCAGCTGATAACCCGCCAATAAATGATATGCCTGACCGATCTCACTGCCAATGCCTGGAGTGCCCGGCCGACCCCCCTGACGAGGCCTGGAGTGCACGGCCGATTCCCCTACCGACGCGTGAAGTGCCTGGCCGATCTCCCTGCCAAGGTCTGGAATGGCCGGCCGACCCATCTGCCGAGACGTGGAGTGCCCACCGATTCCCCTGCCGACGCGTGGAGTGCCTAGCCGATTCTCCAGCTAGCTGATAACCCGCTAATAAATGATATGCTGGCCCGATCTCCCTGCCAAGGCCTGGAGTGCCCGGCCGACCCCCCTGACCAGGCGTGGAGTGCCCAGCCCATTTCCCTGCCGACGCGTGGAGTGCCTAGCCGCTTCCCCTGCCAGCTGATAACCCGCCAGTAAATGATATGCCGGCCCGATCTCCCTGCCAATGCCTGGAGTGCCCGGCCGACCCCCTTGACGAGGCCTGGAGTGCCCGGCCGATTCCCCTGCGAGGCGTGGAGTGCCCAGCCGATTCCCCTACCGACGCGTGGAGGGCCTGGCCGATCCCGTGCTAGCTGATAACCCGCCAATACATGGCTGGCCGATCTCCCTGCGAAGGCCTGGAGTGCCCAGCCGATCCCCTGCCGAGGCATGGAGTGCCCAGCCGATTCCCCTGCCGACGCGTGGAGTGCCTGGCCGATTCCCCTGCCAGCTGATAACCCGCCAATAAATTATATGCCTAACCGATCTCCCTGCCAAGGCCTGGAGTGCCCAGCCCATTTCCCTGCCGACGCGTGGAGTGCCTAGCCGCTTCCCCTGCCAGCTGATAACCCGCCAGTAAATGATATGCCGGCCCGATCTCCCTGCCAATGCCTGGAGTGCCCGGCCGACCCCCTTGACGAGGCCTGGAGTGCCCGGCCGATTCCCCTGCGAGGCGTGGAGTGCCCATCCGATTCCCCTACCGACGCGTGGAGGGCCTGGCCGATCCCCTGCTAGCTGATAACCCGCCAATACATGCCTGGCCGATCTCCCTGCGAAGGCCTGGAGTGCCCAGCCGATCCCGCTGCCGAGGCGTGGATGGCCTGGCCGATCCCCTGCTAGCTGATAACCCGTCAATACGTGCCTGGCCGATCTCCCTGCCACGGCCTGGAGTGCCCAGCCAATCCCCCTGCCGACGCGTGGAGTGCCTAGCTGATTCCCCTGCCAGCTGATAACCCGCCAATAAATGATATGCCTCCCTGCATATCCTCCCTGATATGATCTCCCTGCCAATGCCTGGAAAGCCCGGCCGACACCCCTGACGAGGCCTAGAGTGTCCGGCCGATTCCCTGCGTGGCGTGGAGTGCCCAGCCGATTCCCCTACCGACGCGTGGAGGGCCTGGCCGATCCCCTGCTAGCCTATAACCCGCTAATACATGCCTGGCCGATCTCCCTGCGAAGGCCTGGAGTGCCCAGCCGATCCCCTGCCGAGGCATGGAGTGCCCAGCCGATTCCCCTGCCGACGCGTGGAGTGCCTGGCCGATTCCCCTGCCAGCTGATAACCCGCCAATAAATTATATGCCTAACCGATCTCCCTGCCAAGGCCTGGAGTGCCCAGCCAATCCCCCTGCCGAGGCGTGGAGTGCCCAGCTGATTCCCCTGCCAGCTGATAACCTGCCAATAAATTAATTGCCTGACCGATCTCCCTTCCAATGCCTGGAGTGCCCGGCCGATCCCGCAGCCGAGGTGGGAGTGCCAACCCGCATTTCGTGCAAGCTGATACCCCTGCCGAGACGTGAAGAGCCTGGCCGATCCCCTGCCAGTTGATAACGCGCCAATACGTGCAGTGGCTGGCCATTCTCTCTGCCAAGGCCTGCAGTGCCCGGCCGATCCCCCTGACCAGGCGTGGAGTACCCAGCCGATTCCCCTGCCGACGCGTGAAGTGCCTGGCCGATTCCCCTGCCAGCTGATAACCCGCCAATAAATGATATGCCTGACCGATCTCACTGCCAATGCCTGGAGTGCCCGGCCGACCCCACTGACGAGGCCTGGAGTGCACGGCCGATTCCTCTACCGACGCGTGGAGGGCCTGGCCGATTCCCCTGCCAGCTGATAACCCGCTAATAAATGATATGCCTGACCTATCTCACTGCCAATGCCTGGAGTGCCCGGCCGACACCCTTGACGAGGCCTAAAGTGCCCGGCCGATTCCCCTGCGAGGCGTTATGTGCCCAGCCGATTCCCCTACCAACGCGTGGAGGGCCTGGCCGATCCCCTGCCAAGGTCTGGAGTGCCCAGCCAATCCCCCTGCCGAGGCGTGGAGTGCCCAGCTGATTCCCCTGCCGACACGTGGAGGGCCTGGCAGGGAAAGTGCCGACCCCCCTGCCAGCTGATTACCCGCCAATACGTGAGGTGCCTGGCCGATCTCCCTGCCAAGGCCTGGAGTGCCCGGCCGACCCCCCTGACCAGGCGTGGAGTGCCCAGCCGATTCCCCTGCCGACGCGTAGAGTGCCTAGTCGATTCCCCTGGCAGCCGATAACCCGCCAATTATAGATATGCCGGCCCGATCTCCCAGCCAAGGGTGGAGTACCCGGCCTACCCCCCTGCCAAGACGTGGAGTGCCCAGCCGATTCCCCTGCCGACGCGTTGAGTGCCTAGCCGATTCCCCTGCCAGCTGATAACCCGCCAATAAATTATATGCCTGACCGATCTCCCTGCCAATGCCTGGAGTGCCCGTCCGACCCCCTTGACGAGGCGTGAAGTGCCCGGCCGATTCCCCTGCGAGGCGTGGAGTGCCCATCCGATTCCCCTACCGACGCGTGGAGGGCCTGTCCGATCCCCTGCTAGCTGATAACACGCCAATACATGCCTGGCCGATCTCCCTGCGAAGGCCTGGAGTGCCCAGCCGATCCCCTGCCGAGGCGTGGAGTGCCCAGCCGATTCCCCTGCCAACGCGTGGAGTGCCTGGCCGATCCCCTGCTAGCTGATAACCCGTCAATACGTGCCTGGCCGATCTCCCGTCAAGGCCTGGAGTGCCCAGCCGATCCCGCTGCCGAGGCGTGGAGTGCCCAGCCGATTCCCCTACCGACGCGTGGAGGGCCTGGCCGATCCCCTGCTAGCTGATAACCCGCCAATACATGCCTGGCCGATCTCCCTACGAAGGCCTGGAGTGCCCAGCCGATCCCCTGCCGAGGCATGGAGTGCCCAGCCGATTCCCCTGCCGACGCGTGGAGTGCCTGGCCGATTCCCCTGCCAGCTGATAACCCGCCAATAAATGATATGCCTGACCGATCTCCCTGCCAAGACCTGGAGTGCCCGGCCGATCCCGCAGTCGAGGTGGGAGTGCCAACCCGCATTTCGTGCAAGCTGATACCCCTGCCGAGACGTGAAGAGCCTGGCCGATCCCCTGCCAGTTGATAACTCGCTAATACGTGCAGTGGCTGGCCAATCTCTCTGCCAAGGCCTGCAGTGCCCGGCCGATCCCCCTGACCAGGCGTGGAGTACCCAGCCGATTCCCCTGCCGACGCGTGGAGTGCCTAGCCGATTCCCCTGCCAGTTGTTAACCGGCCAGTACGTAAAGCGCCTGGGCGATCTCCCCGCCAAGGCCAGGAGTGCCCAGCCCATTCTCCAGCCGACGCGTGAAATGCCTAGCCGATTCCCCTGCCAGCTGATAACCCGCCAATAATTTAAATGCCTAACCGATCTCCCTGCCAATGCCTGGAGTGCCCGGCCGACCCCCTTGACGAGGCCTGGAGTGCCCGGCCGATTCCCCTGCGAGGCGTGGAGTGCCCAGCCGATTCCCGTACCGACGCGTGGAGGGCCTGGCCGATCCCCTGCTAGCTGATAACCCGCCAATACGTAATATGCCGGCCCGATCTCCCAGCCAAGGCCTGGAGTGCCCGGCCGAACCCCCTGCCGAGACGTGGAGTGCCCAGCCGATTCCCCTGCCGACGCGTTGAGTGCCTAGCCGATTCCCCTGCCAGCTGATAACCTGCCAATAAATTAAATGCCTGACCGATCTCCCTTCCAATGCCTGGAGTGCCCGGCCGATACCCCTGACGAGGCCTAAAGTGCCCGGCCGATTCCCCTGCGAGGCGTGATGTGCCCAGCCGATTCCCCTACCAACGCGTGGAGGGCCTGGCCGATCCCCTGCTAGCTGATAACCCGCCAATACGTGAGGTGCCTGGCCGATCTCCCTGCCAAGGTCTGGAGTGCCCAGCCAATCCCCCTGCCGAGGCGTGGAGTGCCCAGCTGATTCGCCTGCCGACACGTGGAGGGCCTGGCAGGGAAAGTGCCGACCCCCCTGCCAGCTGATTACCCGCCAATAAATGATATGCCGGCCCGATCTCCCTGCCAAGGCCTGGAGTGCCCGGCCGACCCCCCTGACCAGGCGTGGAGTGCCCAGCCGATTCCCCTGCCGACGCGTGGAGTGCCTAGTCGATTCCCCTGGCAGCCGATAACCCGCCAATAATAGATATGCCGGCCCGATCTCCCAGCCAAGGCCTGGAGTGCCCGGCCGACCCCCCTGCCAAGACGTGGAGTGCCCAGCCGATTCCCCTGCCGACGCGTTGAGTGCCTAGCCGATTCCCCTGCCAGCTGATAACCCGCCAATAAATTATATGCCTGACCTTTCTCCCTGCCAATGCCTGGAGTGCCCGGCCGACCCCCTTGACGAGGCCTGGAGTGACCGGCCGATTCCCCTGCCGAGGCGTGGAGTGCCCAGCCGATTCCACTGCCGACGCGTGGAGTGCCTGGCCGATCCCCTGCTAGCTGATAACCCGTCAATACGTGCCTGGCCGATCTCCCGTCAAGGCCTGGAGTGCCCGGCCGATCCCGCTGCCGAGGCGTGGAGTGCCCAGCCGATTTCCCTGCCGACGCGTGGATGGCCTGGCCGATCCCCTGCTAGCTGATAACCCGTCAATACGTGCCTGGCCGATCTCCCTGCCACGGCCTGAAGTGCCCAGCCGATCCCGCTGCTAAGGCGTGGAGTGCCCAGCCGATTTCCCTGCCGACGCGTTGAGTGCCTAGCCGATTCCCCTGCCAGCTGATAACCCGCCAATAAATTATATGCCTGACCGATCTCCCTGCCAATGCCTGGAGTGCCCGGCCGACCCCCTTGACGAGGCCTGGAGTGCCCGGCCGATTCCCTGCGTGGCGTGGAGTGCCCAGCCGATTCCCCTACCGAAACGTGGAGGGCCTGGCCGATCCCCTGCTAGCTGATAACCCGCCAATACATGCCTGGCCGATCTCCCTGCTAAGGCCTGGAGTGCCCAGCCGATCCCCTGCCGAGGCGTGGAGTGCGCAGCCGATTCCCCTGCCGACGCGTGTAGTGTCTGGCCGATTCCCCTGCCAGCTGATAACCCGCCAATAAATGATATGCCTGACCGATCTCACTGCCAATGCCTGGAGTGCCCGGCCGACCCCACTGACGAGGCCTGGAGTGCACGGCCGATTCCTCTACCGACGCGTGGAGGGCCTGGCCGATCCCCTTCCAGTTGATAACCCGCCAATACGTGAAGTGCCTGGCCGATCTCCCTGCCAAGGTCTGGAATGGCCGGCCGACCCATCTGCCGAGACGTTGTGTGAAGATATAATTCCAGGAGATTGGTTTCAGTTGGATTTTATTCAGGAGGAGCAGCTGAGGTGCCGCTCCAACGTTCAAAGTGTCTATGATCTTTTACAATATTTCTTAAGTCTAATTAAGACTAAGTCTCGTAGCAGCGCTGCTCGCAGGCGGCGGCAGAGAGACGGCTATGTACTAATATATAAAGGAATATAATAATATATGTTGTAATGCGCTCTCAAGTGGAGGCGCGAGGGGTATGCATATGCTGACCGTTTGTTACGATTATGCTGACACTAGCACTTTCTGTGTGCGGGCTAAGGCATATCGATCGGTTCATATTTCGGCCACTTAGGGTTTATGACCGGAACTTGGATAATGTAAACACTGCAACAAAGTGTTACAGTGCGCACCCTTTAAGTACTCTCGGTACAGTGGGTATTCAATATATGTGCATACTACATCTCCCTCCTTTTGAAAAATAACGTAATATAATGAAGTTATTTTTATAATAAAAATTTTTAATTAATACATTTTTTTTTTTTTTTTTTTTTTTTGTTTTGTTTTATGTGGTTAGAATCATAGAAAATGAAATTATTAAAAGAATATGTGTTTTTTTTTTTATCTATGTATGTGTGTCTTTGTATGGCCATACTAAGTGCAATTTATGAAATAAAGATTTTTAATCTATCCTTATGAACTGTTTGTTTTTTATGTTTATTATTTGCTATTACTATGTTATCTCTATCTCCTATTTCCGTTACTATATACGGACCTGTATATTTAGGATCTAACTTATGACCTGTCTCGTTTTTTAATAAAACTTTGTCACCTACTGATATATCTATATCCCTTACTTTATGATCGTATAGTAGTTTATTTCTATTCTTGTTTGCTTCTAACATAATTCTAGCTCTTTTATAGGCTACTTCTAATCTATATTTACTCTCCTTAGCATAGTCATCTATATTATATAGTGCTTCTACACTATCTATGCTATTAAAATGTTTTGGCAAATTACTTGTTTTACCGAATACTAGCTCATATGGACAATAAGTATGTGCCATAGAGGGGGTCGTGTTGAAACAGAAGACAAAATATTGAAGCCATACGTCCCAATCAGTTTTATCAGCCGATATGTAAGATCGTATGTATTCATTGAAAGTTCTATGACTTCTTTCTATTGTTCCAACTGTCTGGTGGTGGTGTGCTGTGGATGTAATATTTTCAATATTTAAATATTTGCACAAATCGTCTATAATTGAATTCTTATATTCTGTTCCCATGTCCGTAATGAACGTCTTCATTGGACCGTACTTCAGGATAAAAGATTCAAATATTGCTTTAGCGACAGTATTGGCGTTTTTATTCGGAACAGGTATGGCAACTAAATACTTAGTTAAATCACATATTAAAGTGACTGCATACTCATTGCCATTTTCTGATTTTGGCAGTGGACCAATGGTGTCCACTATCACTCTGTCGAAAGCATTTATTGGTGTGTCTGTAATTGTTAAAGGGGTCTTTGTGTGTTTAGTTATTTTTGATTTCTGGCATTTTTGACATTTTCTTACGTACTCAGTTATATCTTTAGACATGCTTTTCCAGTAATAGTGTCTTTTTACTTTGGCCAAAGTTTTTGATATGCCAGTATGACCTCCTTGAATTGGATCATCATGAAATGTAGACAAAATTGCTTCTTTTTCTTTTAAATTTGTTATTTGGGTCACCGGGTTGAGTAGCGCTACTCTTAATGTTTTCAATATTTTATTGCCCATTAATTTAAATTTATCTATTGAAGTATATTCAAAGATATTTTCCCACGGTGCCACTTTGAGTTGGCTGATTTTATGTATACCGGCTTGCATTTCAAGCCTTTGGAAAAATTGATCTAAATCAATAACTCCATTAGTATATAAATCGCTAACATCATATCTTGCAGTAATTTTTCTGCCTTGTTTAAATAAACATAACATATTTTTTATCTGCAAGGTCACTACTTTACGTACTTCATCATTGTTTATGACGTCGTATACGTTGGGCTTAGAAGCTTTATTTAAAGATTGCCTTGGCAATTCTTGTTCTTGATTTTCCGCGCGGAATTTTTGTCTACTTTGATATCTAGTAGTGACTTTTAATACATTTCTAGTTATATTTTGTAAATCTTTGATGGTTATTCTTGATAACGCATCAGCTACGTGATTATCTTTTCCCTTTAAATATTCGACTGTAAAGTCGTATTCTTCTAGTTCGAGCCTCATACGTGTCAGTTTAGAATTGGGGTTGGTCATTGAGAAAAGGTATATTAAAGGTCTATGGTCTGTTCTTATTAAGAAATGTGTTCCATATATATATGGTCTAAAATATAATATCGCCCAGTGAATTGCAGCTAATTCCTGCTCAGTAGTACATTTGTTACTTTCACCTTTTGTAAATGCTCTTGATGCGTATGCAATGGGAAGTTGGAGACCATTATGATTTTGAGTTAAAACCGCTCCACATGCTTGCTTACTTGCATCTGTTATTATGCAGAATTCTTTAGTGAAATCTGGGTATTGTAGCAAGGTAGGTTCCATAAGTTTTGTTTTTAAGTATTGGAATGCATTTTCACACTCATCCGTCCATTTAAAAGGAACATTCTTTTTACATAATCTTGTTATGTGCCGTGAATAATCGGCGAAATTTTTTATAAAGCGTCTATAATAGTTACAGAATGCTACAAAACGTCTAGCACTGTCCGCGTCGTGCGGAACTGGGTAGTTCATAATGACATCGTATTTCTTGTCATCTGGAAGTATTCCTTTATCAGTGCATTTATGACCTAGAAAAGTCACTTCATGCATAAAAAATGAACATTTTTCTGGGTGTAGCTTTAGGTTGAATTTCCTACATTTCTCAAAAACATCTGTTAAGTTTTTAAGCATATGTTTTTCGGAACAACCGATTACTATTAAGTCATCCATATAAAGGAACGCTTGAGAAGGTTCTAGACCAGAGAACGCAATAGTCATCATTCTTTGAAACGAATTAGGAGCTATTTTTAATCCGAAGGGTAATCGCGTGAAGCGATATGAGCCGTTGCTCGTTGAAAAAGACGTTATATCTCTTGAACCTTTTTCTAGTTCAATTTGATGGAATCCTGACATTAAGTCAAGACATGAAAAGTATTTTGCTCGGCCTAGTTGATCTAAAATATCATCAATTCTAGGTAATGGGAATTTATCAGATAGTAATTTTTTATTAATCTGGCGATAGTCAATTACTAATCGCCATTTCTTTGCATTTGATCCGGGGGATGATTTCTTAGGAACAAGTAACAATGGGCTATTATATTCGGATACTGACGGTTCGACAATCCCGTCTGAGATTAATTTTTCTACTTGTTTTTGTATTTCATTCACCTGACTATGTGGGCTTCGATAGTTTTTTATATAAACTGGTTCATCATCTTTTAATCTCAGTTTTTGTTTATAAAAATTATTTGTGGTTATTGATTCGGTTTCCAATCCGAATATATCGCTATACTGGGTGCATAGGCTAGTAAGCTGAGACTTGAACTGTGGTGGGAAGTTTTTTGATAGTTGTGATAGTACGGATTTTTTTCTATTGTCTGGATTTGTGTTGACTACATCGTAGTTCGAAAGTGACTCATATATTAGACTATCTGTACTCACTACTTGGTCGTTATTTGTTGTGTTTAATAATCTTATGAAGGCATTATTGGATGTTGCTATGGTATTTGCAACGTAAATACCATGTTGAATTTCCTGATTTGGAATTAATACACTGTCTGCTGTTGAATTAAGTTCAATTTTCCGAATAACTTGGGATCTTGCTGGCAGAAGTATTGAATTATTGCCAGAACTATGAGCTATTGGTACTTTTATTGGGAATTTTAAATTATTGGGTCTAATTATAAGCCAATCTTCAGATGGCTTGAAGTCTAATTGACAGTTGTATTTTTTGATAAAGTCGATGCCTATTATTCCATCGCATGGAATTGGGAAATGTGAATTTAAGATATGAAAATCGTGTGGAATTATGTAATTGGTGGTCTGTATCTCTATAGAAACTAAACCTTGGGATTTTATTATTTCTTGACTTATGCCTTTTATGTCTATGATGTAATCATTTTGGATGTTTTGGAAATTATCCGAAGTTTCTTTTAGAATGGAAATGTCGGCACCTGTGTCTATTAAAAATATAAGTTCTTTTCCAGTAGCTACATTAAAAAATGAAACGAATATATTTTGGCTGAGATTAATAGTGTGAACTCTTACTTCATTTATTGTTGAATATTTAAAGGGTTTTGGGAGTTTTCCGATGTGTTTTGGTTATTATTTTGTGTTAATCTTACATTGCCTTGGTTATTGCTATTGTGGCCTCGGTTTGAGTTACCACTGCCTCTATAATTTCCTCTATATGGGCCTCGCCCTCTATTGTTATTCTGATAGTTATTGTTATAATTACCGTTGTTGTAGTTATTGTGATTGTAGTTATTGTGATTACCACGAAAACTACCTCTATAACTGCCACGTCCGCGATTTGAGCCGTGCTGTGGATAATTCTTATAATATAGGACAGTGTTTGACTGCCCAGTTGCTTCAGTGCAACTATTAACAAATTTGGAAACGGCTTCGTTCATCGTACCGAATGTTCCAGCTTGCATGATAAGTTTTACCTTATCGATTGTGCAGTTTTTAGTCATTGCTTTGACTGCATGCTGCATGGAATAATTCCTGGCTAGCTCTAAAGATAAACCATCTGATATATATGCACCTTCTAAAGCTTTCGTCATCTGCTCAATTTCTTGTGTGTATTGGTTAGCAGTTTTATTGCGCTGCTGTAGATTCATCAGCTTCGCTGATAATACCTCAACAGTTTCGCCTTTGACGTTGCTTCTTAGTCTAGCAATCACCTCAGTAATTGTTGTTTCATTACCGATTAGATTCCTGGCGACACCTTTTAGCTTTGTTTTAATGATGGAAATAGCTAATTCTTCGTGCTCGCCTTTTATTGATTGTATTATTTGTAAAGCATCAATGAAACTTGTTAAATTTTCAGCCTTACCATCAAAAACTGGTATAAGCTTAGATGCTGTATTAATAAAATCAATATTTGATTGTGCCATTGTGATGGATTTATCTATCTTGTATTCTATGACACTCGAAGTATCTGAATCTGTAGAGTTATCCAGATCAGTGTATACCGCCGGAATAGTAAGATTATTTAAATCTGTATCTTCTATTTTGGGGTTTACTTTGGGAAGCTCTTCTGACTCAGATTCTTTGGTTTCTGTTGATTCCGAGTCAGGTGCAGTGTCAACTGCTATTGGTGTATTTAGAACGGTTGGTAACGATATTTCTAAACTGAACTTTTGTTTAATAAATATTAGATTAGATCGTAGTCGTATCAAAAGTTTCGATACCTGTGACCAATGATCTTGATTTAATCTTTCCCTATGATCATGTATTAGCATACGCGCTTCATTAAAGCACTCTACTAATATTTCAACGTGCTTTCTAACCGTATTCTTTTGAATGGGTCTATTCTGAGTTAGGGACTTGTACGATTTGTCAAAATTTGTTTTAATTATTGATAACTCCTCGTACAATTTTTTCCAATCCATGCCTTTAGTTTAGCCATACTTTTGTAATTAGAATTGCATAATATATTTTAATATTTATTTTCTGTTGCAATTTTAATATTTATTTATTTCATTTTCTTAGATTGTAAGTGTTTACATTTGTGTATAATAATTTTGTTTTTTTTTTTTTATTTTTTTTTTTTTTTTTTTTTTGGGTTTTTTTTTTTATTTAGATTTTGTCCAGGTCATTTGCTTGACTCTGGAATTTTTTCTTTAAACATTTGTTGTGTAATTTATATAATTTAAGCAACACGCTTGCTAACATTATAATGACGATTATCATTAACAATATTGTAATTGTTTGAAGATCGACTTTTCCTGGTTCAATTTTATTAACGACATTTGCCGTGGAATCTACAACTTTCGTGTCTACTAAACCCATTTTAGATATTGTATATGTTTTTGTTTTTCCAATTTCAATTATATTTTTCTCTGAGTCATATTTTGTAATGTAACTTAATTTTTCTGGGAAGTAATAGTCAGAATCATTTATTTGATCCGTTTTACTTATGCTATTACTTCTCATTAAAAGGTTATTAAATTGTTTCATAAATTTTAAGCATTTATGCTATTTTTGAATTTAATTTTTTCATTAGAAAAGAAATAAAATTTTACATAAATTTTAGGAATTTATGGTATTTTTTCCTTTAATTTAAAAAAATGTTTTTAAATCTGAGTTTTTATCTAACATTTTTCCTACCTATTATTTGTACAGCTATACGGGCCATACTTTCAAATTGGGCAAAAGAGGTTCCGCTCAATTTTTCAAAAAATATTATAGTATAAAAAAAATATGCATCGCAGTGCAATCAAAAAAATTATGCAACGCAGTGCATGGGTAAAAAAAAGTTTCTCCTCAGTTGATTTCCTCTTTTTTTTTCCACGTCAGCTGGTCGTCGCCGGTTTGGCTACGCTGACGTTCCCTCGGTGGCGCAGGAGGTGGGGTATTCCCGCACTCTATTTGCTGCTGCTGCTGTCCGGGGCCTTTTGGACTCAGGCGTTACCGGTGCCGGTCCTCGCACAGGTTTGGTTGCAGTGGGGTCTGTCCAGTGGTCCAGGGCAATCCTTCGGGCACGTCTTTTTTAGTTTTGGTAATGGCTTTGGTGGTGGAGGTTTTGTTATTATTTTTTCATTTATTTTCTTAATCGATACTGAGTGAGTGGTGGCAATTTTTGGGCTTTTATTCTTGTTGTTTATTAATTCTTCTTTCAGAAAATCTAGTTCTGTTTGAAGTTTTTGGGCCGTAGCCCACGCGGGAGGTGGAGTGTTTACGTAGAGTAGCCACTTTAGGTGTGCTACTCTTTTCTTTATTTTTTTAGCGACTCCTCCGCGATTGCCCATTGCCTCACTCTACTCACTCAGATTTTTTGTAGATTTATTTTGCATTCTCCAGTGATTTGCATTCGCCATGTGATAATATAACTCCAGTTTATCCAGTTTTTTGACTATATCCTGGGTACCCTCCTGGGTATATCCTTTTAATCCTTAGAGGTCCTACGATGTCCTTCCATCGCTGTCACGGTCGCCATGTGAAGATATAATTCCAGGAGATTGGTTTCAGTTGGATTTTATTCAGGAGGAGCAGCTGAGGTGCCGCTCCAACGTTCAAAGTGTCTATGATCTTTTACAATATTTCTTAAGTCTAATTAAGACTAAGTCTCGTAGCAGCGCTGCTCGCAGGCGGCGGCAGAGAGACGGCTATGTACTAATATATAAAGGAATATAATAATATATGTTGTAATGCGCTCTCAAGTGGAGGCGCGAGGGGTATGCATATGCTGACCGTTTGTTACGATTATGCTGACACTAGCACTTTCTGTGTGCGGGCTAAGGCATATCGATCGGTTCATATTTCGGCCACTTAGGGTTTATGACCGGAACTTGGATAATGTAAACACTGCAACAAAGTGTTACAGTGCGCACCCTTTAAGTACTCTCGGTACAGTGGGTATTCAATATATGTGCATACTACAGTTGAGTGCCCACCGATTTCCCTGCCGACGCCTAGCCTAGCTGGAGTGCCTAGCCGATTCTCCTGCTAGCTGATAACCCGCTAATAAATGATATGCTGGCCCGATCTCCCTGCCAAGGCCTGGAGTGCCCGGCCGACCCCCCTGACCAGGCGTGGAGTGCCCAGCCGATTTCCCTGCCGACGCGTGTAACCGCCAGTAAATGATATGCCTGGAGTGCCCGGCCGACCCCCCTGACGAGGCCTGGAGTGCACGGCCGATTCCCCTACCGACGCGTGGAGGGCCTGGCCGATTCCCTGCTAGATGATAACCCGCTAATAAATGATATGCCGGCCCGATCTCTTTGCCAAGGCCTGGAGTGCCCGGCCGACCCCCCTGCCAAGACCTGGAGTGCCCAGCCGTTTCCCCTGCCGACGCGTTGAGTGCCTAGCCGATTCCCCTGCCAGCTGATAACCCGCCAATGAATTATATGCCTGACCGATCTCCCTGCCAATGCCTGGAGTGCCCGGCCGACCCCCTTGACGAGGCCTGGAGTGCCAGGCCGATTCCCCTGCGAGGCGTGGAGTGCCCAGCCGATTCCCCTACCGACGCGTGGAGGGCCTGGCCGATCCCCTGCTAGCTGATAACCCGTCAATAGGTGCCTGGCCGATCTCCCGTCAAGGCCGGGAGTGCCCAGCCGATCCCGCTGCCGAGGCGTGGAGTGCCCAGCCGATTCCCTGCTGACGCGTGGATGGCCTGGCCGATCCCCTGCTAGCTGATAACCCGTCAATACGTGCCTGGCCGATCTCCCTGCCACGGCCTGGAGTGCCCAGCCGATCCCGCTGCCAAGGCGTGGAGTGCCCAGCCGATTTCCCTGCCGACGGGTGGAGTGCCTAGTCGATTCCCCTTTCAGCCGATAACCCGCCAATAATAGATATGCCGGCCCGATCTCCCAGCCAAGGCCTGGAGTGCCCGGCCGACCCCCCTGCCAAGACCTGGAGTGCCCAGCCGATTCCCCTGCCGACGCGTTGAGTGCCTAGCCGATTCCCCTGCCAGCTGATAACCCGCCAATAAATTATATGCCTGACCGATCTCCCTGCCAATGCCTGGAGTGCCCGGCCGACCCCCTTGACGAGGCCTGGAGTGCCCGGCCGATTCCCCTGCGAGGCGTGGAGTGCCCAGCCGATTCCCCTACCGACGCGTGGAGGGCCTGGCCGATCCCCTGCTAGCTGATAACCCGTCAATAGGTGCCTGGCCGATCTCCCGTCAAGGCCTGGAGTGCCCAGCCGATCCCGCTGCCGAGGCGTGGAGTGCCCAGCCGATTTCCCTGCCGACGCGTGGATGGCCTGGCCGATCCCCTGCTAGCTGATAACCCGTCAATACGTGCCTGGCCGATCTCCTGCCACGGCCTGGAGTGCCCAGCCGATCCCGCTGCCAAGGCGTGGAGTGCCCAGCCGATTTCCCTGCCGACGCGTGGAGTGCCTAGTTGATTCCCCTGCCTGCTGATAACCCGCCAATAAATTATATGCCTCCCTGCATATCCTCCCTGATATGATCTCCCTGCCAATGCCTGGAGTGCCCGGCCGATTCCCTGCGTGGCGTGGAGTGCCCAGCCGATTCCCCTACCGACGCGTGGAGGGCCTGGCCGATCCCCTGCTAGCTAATAACCCGCCAATACGTGAGGTGCCTGGCCGATCTCCCTGCCAAGGTTTGGAGTGCCCAGCCAATCCCCCTGCCGAGGCGTGGAGTGCCCAGCTGATTCCCCGTCCGACACGTGGAGGGCCTGGCAGGGAAAGTGCCGACCCCCCTGCCAGCTGATTACCCGCCAATAAATGATATGCCGGCCCGATCTCCCTGCCAAGGCCTGGAGTGCCCGGCCGACCCCCCTGACCAGGCGTAGAGTGCCCAGCCGATTCCCCTGCCGACGCGTGGAGTGCCTAGTCGATTCCCCTGGCAGCCGATAACCCGCCAATAATAGATATGCCGGCCCGATCTCCCAGCCAAGGCCTGGAGTGCCCGGCCGACCCCCCTGCCAAGACGTGGAGTGCCCAGCCGATTCCCCTGCCGACGCGTTGAGTACCTAGCCGATTCCCCTGCCAGCTGATAACCCGCCAATAAATTATATGCCTGACCGATCTCCCTGCCAATGCCTGGAGTGCCCGGCCGACCCCCTTGACGAGGCCTGGAGTGCCCGGCCGATTCCCCTGCGAGGCGTGGAGTGCCCAGCCGATTCCCCTACCAACGCGTGGAGGGCCTGGCCGATCCCCTGCTAGCTGATAACCCGTCAATACGTGCCTGGCCGATCTCCCGTCAAGGCCTGGAGTGCCCAGCCGATCCCGCTGCCGAGGCGTGGAGTGCCCAGACGATATCCCTGCCGACGCGTGGATTGCCTGGCCGATCCCCTGCTAGCTAATAACCCGTCAATACGTGCCTGGCCGATCTCCCTGCCACGGCCAGGAGTGCCCAGCCGATCCCGCTGCCAAGGCGTGGAGTGCCCAGCCGATTTCCCTGCCGACGCGTGGAGTGCCTAGCTGATTCCCCTGCCAGCTGATAACCCGCCAATAAATGATATGCCTGACCGATCTCACTGCCAATGCCTGGAGTGCCCGGCTGACCCCCCTGACGAGGCCTGGAGTGCACGGCCGATTCCCCTACCGACGCGTGGAGGGCCTGGCCGATCCCCTTCCAGTTGATAACCCGCAAATACGTGAAGTGCCTGACCGATCTCCCTGCCAAGGTCTGGAATGGCCGGCCGACCCATCTGCCGAGACGTGGAGTGCCCACCGATTCCCCTGCCGACGCGTGGAGTGCCTAGCCGATTCTCCTGCTAGCTGATAACCCGCTAATAAATGATATGCTGGCCCGATCTCCCTGCCAAGGCCTGGAGTGCCCGGCCGACCCCCCTGACCAGGCGTGGAGTGCCCAGCCGATTCCCCTGCCGACGCGTGGAGTGCCTACCCGATTCCCCTGCCAGCTGATAACCCGCCAGTAAATGATATGCCGGCCCGATCTCCCTGCCAATGCCTGGAGTGCCCGGCCGACCCCCTTGACGAGGCCTGGAGTGCCCGGCCGATTCCCCTGCGAGGCGTGGAGTGCCCAGCCGATTCCCCTGCCGACGCGTGGAGTGCCTTGCCGATTCCCCTGCCAGCTGATAACCCGCCAATAAATGATATGCCGGCCCGATCTCTTTGCCAAGGCCTGGAGTGCCCGGCCGATCCCGCAGTCGACGCGTGGAGTGCCCCGCCGATTCCCCTGCCGACGCGTTGAGTGCCTTGCCGATTCGCCAGTCAGCTGATAACCCGCTAATAAATGATATGCCGACCCGATCTCTTTGCCAAGGCCTGGAGTGCCCGGCCGATCCCGCAGCCGAGGTGGGAGTGCCCGCCAATAAATCATATGCCTGACCGATCTCCCTGCCAATGCCTGGAGTGCCGGCCGACCCCCCTGACGAGGCCTAAAGTGCACGGCCGATTCCCCTGCGAGGCGTGGAGTGCCCAGCCGATTCCCCTGCCGACGCGTGGAGTGCCTTGCCGATTCCCCTGCCAGCTGATAACCCGCCAATAAATGATATGCCGGCCCGATCTCCCAGCCAAGGCCTGGAGTGCCCGGCCGACCCCCCTGCCGAGACGTGGAGTGCCCAGCCGATTCCCCTGCCGACGCGTTGAGTGCCTAGCCGATTCCCCTGCCAGCTGATAACCCGCGAATAAATTAAATGCCTGACCGATCTCCCTTCCAATGCCTGGAGTGCCCGGCCGACAACCCTGACGTGGCCTAAAGTGCCCGGCCGATTACCCTGCGAGGCGTGGAGTGCCCAGCCGATTCCCTTACCGACGCGTGGAGGGCCTGGCCGATCCCCTGCTAGCTGATAACCCGTCAATACGTGCCTGGCCGATCTCCCGTCAAGGCCTGGAGTGCCCAGCCGATTCCCCTACCGACGCGTGGAGGGCCTGGCCGATCCCCTGCTAGCTGATAACCCGTCAATACGTGCCTGGCCGATCTCCCGTCAAGGCCTGGAGTGCCCAGCCGATCCCGCTGCCGAGGCGTGGAGTGCCCAGCCGATATCCGTGCCGACGCGTGGATGGCCTGGCCGATCCCCTGCTAGCTGATAACCCGTCAATACGTGCCTGGCCGATCTCCCTGCCACGGCCTGGAGTGCCCAGCCGATCCCGCTGCCAAGGCGTGGAGTGCCCAGCTGATTTCCCTGCCGACGCGTGGAGTGCCTAGCTGATTCCCCTGCCAGCTGATAACCCGCCAATAAATGATATGCCTCCCTGCATATCCTCCCTGATATGATCTCCCTGCCAATGCCTGGAGTGCCCGGCCGACCCCCCTGACGAGGCCTGGAGTGCCCGGCCGATTCCCTGCGTGGCGTGGAGTGCCCAGCCGATTCCCCTACCGACGCGTGGAGGGCCTGGCCGATCCCCTGCTAGCTGATAACCCGCCAATACATGCCTGGCCGATCTCCCTGCCAAGGCCTGGAGTGCCCAGCCGATCCCCTGCCGAGGCGTGGAGTGCCCAGCCGATTCCCCTGCCGACGCGTGGAGTGCCTAGCCGATTCCCCTGCCAGCTGATAACCCGCCAGTAAATGATATGCCGGCCCGATCTCCCTGCCAATGCCTGGAGTGCCCGGCCGACCCCCCTGACGAGGCCTGGAGTGCACGGCCGATTCCTCTGCGAGGCGTGGAGTGCCCAGCCGATTCCCCTACCGACGCGTGGAGGGCCTGGCCGATCCCCTGCTAGCTGATAACCCGTCAATACGTGCCTGGCCGATCTCCCGTCAAGGCCTGGAGTGCCCAGCCGATCCCGCTGCCGAGGCGTGGAGTGCCCAGCCGATATCCCTGCCGACGCGTGGATGGCCTGGCCGATCCCCTGCTAGCTGATAACCCGTCAATACGTGCCTGGCCGATCTCCCTGCCACGGCCTGGAGTGCCCAGCCGATCCCGCTGCCAAGGCGTGGAGTGCCCAGCCGATTTCCCTGCCGACGCCTGGCCGATCCCCTGCTAGCTGATAACCCGCCAATACATGCCTGGCCGTTCTCCCTGCGAAGGCCTGGAGTGCCCAGCCGATCCCCTGCCGAGGCGTGGAGTGCCCAGCCGATTCCCCTGCCGACGAGTGGCGTGCCTTGCCGATTCCCCAGTCAGCTGATAACCCGCTAATAAATGATATGGCGGTCCGATCCCTTTGCCAAGGCCTGGAGTGCCCGGCCGATCCCGCAGCCGAGGTGGGAGTGCCCGCCAATAAATCATATGCCTGACCGATCTCCCTGCCAATGCCTGGAGTGCCCGGCCGACCCCCCTGCCGAGACGTGGAGTGCCCAGCCGATTCCCCTGCCGACGCGTTGAGTGCCTAGCCGATTCCCCTGCCAGCTGATAACCCGCGAATAAATTAAATGCCTGACCGATCTCCCTTCCAATGCCTGGAGTGCCCGGCCGACACCCCTGACGAGGCCTAAAGTGCCCGGCCGATTCTCCTGCGAGGCGTGGAGTGCCCAGCCGATTCCCCTGCCGACGCGTGGAGTGCCTTGCCGATTCCCCTGCCAGCTGATAACTCGCCAATAAATGATATGCCGGCCCGATCTCCCAGCCAAGGCCTGGAGTGCCCGGCCGACCCCCCTGCCGAGACGTGGAGTGCCCAGCCGATTCCCCTGCCGACGCGTTGAGTGCCTAGCCGATTCCCCTGCCAGCTGATAACCCGCTAATAAATTAAATGCCTGACCGATCTCCCTTCCCATGCCTGGAGTGCCCGGCCGACACCCCTGACGAGGCCTAAAGTGCCCGGCCGATTCCCCTGCGAGGCGTGGAGTGCCCAGCCGATTCCCCTACCGACGCGTGGAGGGCCTGGCCGATCCCCTGCTAGCTGATAACCCGCCAATACATGCCTGGCCGATCTCCCTGCGAAGGCCTGGAGTGCCCAGCCGATCCCCTGCAGAGGCGTGGAGTGCCCAGCCGATTCCCCTGCCGACGCGTGGAGGGCCTGGCCGATCCCCTGCTAGCTGATAACCCGTCAATACGTGCCTGGCCGATCTCCCTGCCACGGCCTGGAGTGCCCAGCCGATCCCGCTGCCAAGGCGTGGAGTGCCCAGCCGATTTCCCTGCCGACGCGTGGAGTGCCTAGCTGATTCCCCTGCCAGCTGATAACCCGCCAATAAATGATATGCCTCCCTGCATATCCTCCCTGATATGATCTCCCTGCCAATGCCTGGAGTGCCCGGCCGACCCCCCTGCCGAGACGTGGAGTGCCCAGCCGATTCCCCTGCCGACGCGTTGAGTGCCTAGCCGATTCCCCTGCCAGCTGATAACCCGCGAATAAATTAAATGCCTGACCGATCTCCCTTCCAATGCCTGGAGTGCCCGGCCGACACCCGTGACGAGGCCTAAAGTGCCCGGCCGATTCCCCTGCGAGGCGTGGAGTGCCCAGCCGATTCCCCTGCCGACGCGTGGAGTGCCTTGCCGATTCCCCTGCCAGCTGATAACCCGCCAATAAATGATATGCCGGCCCGATCTCCCAGCCAAGGCCTGGAAAGCCCGGCCGACCCCCCTGCCGAGACGTGGAGTGCCCAGCCGATTCCCCTGCCGACGCGTTGAGTGCCTAGCCGATTCCCCTGCCAGCTGATAACCCGCTAATAAATTAAATGCCTGACCGATCTCCCTTCCCATGCCTGGAGTGCCCGGCCGACACCCCTGACGAGGCCTAAAGTGCCCGGCCGATTCCCCTGCGA
The DNA here is from genome assembly GCA_018153455.1 of Drosophila parabipectinata. Taxonomy (NCBI): domain Eukaryota; kingdom Metazoa; phylum Arthropoda; class Insecta; order Diptera; family Drosophilidae; genus Drosophila; species Drosophila parabipectinata. The sequence continues at coordinate 209,757 of JAECYA010000362.1, read as the reverse complement.
GGCGTGGAGTGCCCAGCCGATTCCCCTGCCGACGCGTGGAGTGCCTTGCCGATTCCCCTGCCAGCTGATAACCCGCCAATAAATGATATGCCGGCCCGATCTCCCAGCCAAGGCCTGGAAAGCCCGGCCGACCCCCCTGCCGAGACGTGGAGTGCCCAGCCGATTCCCCTGCCGACGCGTTGAGTGCCTAGCCGATTCCCCTGCCAGCTGATAACCCGCCAATAAATGATATGCCTCCCTGCATATCCTCCCTGATATGATCTCCCTGCCAATGCCTGGAGTGCCCGGCCGACCCCCCTGACGAGGCCTAAAGTGCACGGCCGATTCCCCTGCGAGGCGTGGAGTGCCCAGCCGATTCCCCTGCCGAAGCGTGGAGTGCCTTGCCGATTCCCCTGCCAGCTGATAACCCGCCAATAAATGATATGCCGGCCCGATCTCCCAGCCAAGGCTTGGAGTGCCCGGCCGACAACCCTGCCGAGACGTGGAGTGCCCAGCCGATTCCCCTGCCGACGCGTTGAGTGCCTAGCAGATTCCCCTGCCAGCTGATAACCCGCCAATAAATTATATGCCTGACCGATCTCCCTGCCAATGCCTGGAGTGCCCGGCCGACCCCCTTGACGAGGCCTGGAGTGCCCGGCCGATTCCCCTGCGAGGCGTGGAGTGCCCAGCCGATTCCCCTACCGACGCGTGGAGGGCCTGGCCGATCCCCTGCTAGCTGATAACCCGTCAATAGGTGCCTGGCCGATCTCCCGTCAAGGCCTGGAGTGCCCAGCCGATCCCGCTGCCGAGGCGTGGAGTGCCCAGCCGATATCCGTGCCAACGCGTGGATGGCCTGGCCGATCCCCTGCTAGCTGATAACCCGTCAATACGTGCCTGGCCGATCTCCCTGCCACGGCCTGGAGTGCCCAGCCGATCCCGCTGCCAAGGCGTGGAGTGCCCAGCTGATTTCCCTGCTACGCGTGGAGTGCCTAGCTGATTCCCCTGCCAGCTGATAACCCGCCAATAAATGATATGCCTCCCTGCATATCCTCCCTGATATGATTTCCCTGCCAATGCCTGGAGTGCCCGGCCGACCCCCCTGACGAGGCCTGGAGTGCCCGGCCGATTCCCCTGCGAGGCGTGGAGTGCCCAGCCGATTCCCCTGCCGACGCGTGGAGTGCCTTGCCGATTCCCCTGCCAGCTGATAACCCGCCAATAAATGATATGCCGGCCCGATCTCCCAGCCAAGGCCTGGAGTGCCCGGCCGACCCCCCTGCCGAGACGTGGAGTGCCCAGCCGATTCCCCTGCCGACGCGTTGAGTGCCTAGCCGATTCCCCTGCCAGCTGATAACCCGCGAATAAATTAAATGCCTGACCGATCTCCCTTCCAATGCCTGGAGTGCCCGGCCGACAACCCTGACGTGGCCTAAAGTGCCCGGCCGATTCCCCTGCGAGGCGTGGAGTGCCCAGCCGATTCCCCTACCGACGCGTGGAGGGCCTGGCCGATCCCCTGCTAGCTGATAACCCGTCAATACGTGCCTGGCCGATCTCCCGTCAAGGCCTGGAGTGCCCAGCCGATCCCGCTGCCGAGGCGTGGAGTGCCTGGCCGATCCCTTGCTAGCTGATAACCCGTCAATACGTGCCTGGCCGATCTCCCTGCCACGGCCTGGAGTGCCCAGCCGATCCCGCTGCCAAGGCGTGGAGTGCCCAGCCGATTTCCCTGCCAACGCGTGGACTGCCTAGCTGATTCCCCTGCCAGCTGATAACCTGCCAATAAATGATATGCCTCCCTGCATATCCTCCCTGATATGATCTTCCTGCCAATGCCTGGAGTGCCCGGCCGACCCCCCTGACGAGGCCTGGAGTGCCCAGCCGATTCCCCTACCGACGCGTGGAGGGACTGGCCGATCCCCTGCTAGATGATAACCCGCCAATACGTGAGGTGCCTGGCCGATCTCCCTGCCGAGGCGTGGAGTGCCCAGCCGATTCCCCTACCGACGCGTGGAGGGCCTGGCCGATCCCCTGCTAGCTGATAACCCGTCAATACGTGCCTGGCCGATCTCCCGTCAAGGCCTGGAGTGCCCAGCCGATCCCGCTGCCGAGGCGTGGAGTGCCTGGCCGATCCCTTGCTAGCTGATAACCCGTCAATACGTGCCTGGCCGATCTCCCTGCCACGGCCTGGAGTGCCCAGCCGATCCCGCTGCCAAGGCGTGGAGTGCCCAGCCGATTTCCCTGCCAACGCGTGGAGTGCCTAGCTGATTCCCCTGCCAGCTGATAACCTGCCAATAAATGATATGCCTCCCTGCATATCCTCCCTGATATGATCTCCCTGCCAATGCCTGGAGTGCCCGGCCGACCCCCCTGACGAGGCCTGGAGTGCCCGGCCGATTCCCTGCGTGGCGTGGAGTGCCCAGCCGATTCCCCTACCGACGCGTGGAGGGCCTGGCCGATCCCCTGCTAGCTGATAACCCGCCAATACATGCCTGGCCGATCTCCCTGCCAAGGCCTGGAGTGCCCAGCCGATCCCCTGCCGAGGCGTGGAGTGCCCAGCCGATTCCCCTGCCGACGCGTGGAGTGCCTAGCCGATTCCCCTGCCAGCTGATAACCCGCCAGTAAATGATATGCCGGCCCGATCTCCCTGCCAATGCCTGGAGTGCCCGGCCGACCCCCCTGACGAGGCCTGGAGTGCACGGCCGATTCCCCTACCGACGCGTGGAGGGCCTGGCCGATCCCCTGCTAGATGATAAACCGCTAATAAATGATATGCCGGCCCGATCTCTTTGCCAAGGCCTGGAGTGCCCGGCCGATCCCGCAGTCGACGCGTGGAGTGCCCCGCCGATTCCCCTGCCGACGCGTGGAGTGCCTTGCCGATTCGCCAGTCAGCTGATAACCCGCTAATAAATGATATGCCGGCCCGATCTCTTTGCAAAGGCCTGGAGTGCCCGGCCGATCCCGCAGCCGAGGTGGGAGTGCCCGCCAATAAATCATATGCCTGACCGATCTCCCTGCCAATGCCTGGAGTGCCGGCCGACACCCCTGACGAGGCCTTAAGTGCACGGCCGATTCCCCTGCGAGGCGTGGAGTGCCCAGCCGATTCCCCTGCCGACGCGTGGAGTGCCTTGCCGATTCCCCTGCCAGCTGATAACCCGCCAATAAATTAAATGCCTGACCGATCTCCCTTCCAATGCCTGGAGTGCCCGGCCGACAACCCTGACGTGGCCTAAAGTGCCCGGCCGATTCCCCTGCGAGGCGTGGAGTGCCCAGCCGATTCCCCTACCGACGAGTGGAGGGCCTGGCCGATCCCCTGCTAGCTGATAACCCGTCAATACGTGCCTGGCCGATCTCCCGTCAAGGCCTGGAGTGCCCAGCCGATCCCGCTGCCGAGGCGTGGAGTGCCTGGCCGATCCCTTGCTAGCTGATAACCCGTCAATACGTGCCTGGCCGATCTCCCTGCCACGGCCTGGAGTGCCCAGCCGATCCCGCTGCCAAGGCGTGGAGTGCCCAGCCGATTTCCCTGCCAACGCGTGGAGTGCCTAGCTGATTCCCCTGCCAGCTGATAACCTGCCAATAAATGATATGCCTCCCTGCATATCCTCCCTGATATGATCTTCCTGCCAATGCCTGGAGTGCCCGGCCGACCCCCCTGACGAGGCCTGGAGTGCCCGGCCGATTTCCTGCGTGGAGTGGAGTGCCCAGCCGATCCCGCTGCCGAGGCGTGGAGTGCCTGGCCGATCCCTTGCTAGCTGATAACCCGTCAATACGTGTCTGGCCGATCTCCCTGCCACGGCCTGGAGTGCCCAGCCGATCCCGCTGCCAAGGCGTGGAGTGCCCAGCCGATTTCCCTGCCAACGCGTGGAGTGCCTAGCTGATTCCCCTGCCAGCTGATAACCCGCCAATAAATGATATGCCTCCCTGCATATCCTCCCTGATATGATCTTCCTGCCAATGCCTGGAGTGCCCGGCCGACCCCCCTGACGAGGCCTGGAGTGCCCGGCCGATTTCCTGCGTGGAGTGGAGTGCCCAGCCGATTCCCCTGCCGACGCCTGGAGTGCCCAGCCGATTCCCCTACCGACGCGTGGAGGGACTGGTCGATCCCCTGCTAGATGATAACCCGCCAATACGTGAGGTGCCTGGCCGATCTCCCTGCCGAGGCGTGGAGTGCCCAGCTGATTCCCCTGCCGACACGTGGAGGGCCTGGCTGGGAAAGTGCCGACCCCCCTGCCAGCTGATTACCCGCCAATAAATGATATGCCTGCCCGATCTCCCTGCCAAGGCCTGGAGTGCCCGGCCGACCCCCCTGACCAGGCGAGGAGTGCCCAGCCGATTCCCCTGCCGACTCGAGGAGTGCCTAGTCGATTCCCCTGGCAGCTGATAACCCGCCAATAATAGATATGCCGGCCCGATCTCCCAGCCAAGGCCTGGAGTGCCCGGCCGACACCCCTGCCGAGACGTGGAGTGCCCAGCCAATCCCCCAACCGATCTCCCTGCCAATGCCTGGAGTTCCCGGCCGACCCCCTTGGCGAGGCCTGGAGTGCCCGGCCGATTCCCCTGCGAGGCGTGGAGGGCCTCGCCGATCCCCTGCTAGCTGATAACCCGCCAACACGTGCCTGGCCGATCTCCCTGCGAAGGCCTGGAGTGCCCAGCCGATTCCCCTGCCGAGGCGTGGAGGGCCTAGCCGATCCCCTGCTAGCTGATAACCCGCCAATACGGGCCTGGTCGATCTCTCGCCAAGGCCTGCAGTGCCCAACCGATCCCCCTGCCGAGGCGTAGAGTGCCCAGCCAATCCCCCTGCCGAGACGTGGAGTACCTAGCCGATTCCCCTGCCAGCTGATAACCCGCCAATAAATGATATGCCTGCCCGATCTCCCTGCCAAGGCCTGGAGTGCCCAACCGACCCCCCGGACGAGGCGTGGAGTGCCCAGCCGATCCCCCTGCCGAGACGTGAAGTGCCCAGTCGATTCCCCTGCCGACGCGTGGAGTGCCTGGCCGATCTCCATGCCGAGGCGTGGAGTGCCCGGCCGACCCCCCTGCCGAGACGTGAAGTGCCCAGTTGATTTACCTGCCGACGCGTCGAGTGTCTAGCCGATTCTCCTGCCAGCTGATAACCCGCCAATAAATGAAATGCCTGCCCGATCTCCCTGCCAATGCCTGGAGTGCACGGCCGACCACCCTGACCAGGCGTGGAGTGCCCAGCCTATTCCCCTCCCGACGCGTGGAGTGCCTGGCCGATCTCCATGCCAAGGCCTGGAGTGGCCGGCCGATTCCCCTGCCGACGCGTGGAGGACCTGGCCGATCCCCTGCTAGCTGATAACCCGCCAATACGGGCCTGGCCGATCTCTCGCCAAGGCCTGGATTGCCCAGCCGATCCCCCTGCAGAGGCGTGGAGTGCCCAGCCGATTCCCCTGCCGACGCGTGGAGTGCCTAGCCGATTCCCCTGCCAGCTGATAGCCCGCCAATAAATGATATGCCTGCCCGATCTCCCTGCCAAGGCCTGGAGTGCCCGGCCGACCCCCCTGACGAGGCCTGGAGTGCCCGGCCGATCCCCCAGCCGAGGTGGGAGTGCCCATCCGTATTGCCTGTCGACGCGTCGAGTGCCTAGTCGATTCCAGGTGGAGTGCCTAGCCGATTCCCCTGCCAGCTGATAACCCACCAACACGTGAGGTGCCTGGCCGATCTCCCTGCCAAGGCGTGGAGTGCCCAGCCGATTCCCCTGCCGACGCGTGGAGTGGCCAGCTGATTCCCCGCCGACACGTGGAGGGCCTTGCAACATTCCCTGCCAGCTGATAACCCGCCAATAAATGCTATGCCTGCCCGACCTCCCTGCCTGGAGTGCCCGGCTGACCCCCCTGACGAGGCCTGGAGTGCCCAGCCGAGGCCTGGAGTGGCCGGCCGATTCCCCTGCCGACGCGTGGAGTGCCCAGCTGATTCCCCTGCCAGCTGATAACCCGCCATAAAAGATATGCCTGCCCGATCTCCCTGCCAAGGCCTGGAGTGCCCGGCCGATCCCCCAGCCGAGGTGGGAGTGCCCATCCGTATTCCCTGCCGACGCGTCGAGTGCCTAGTCGATTCCCCTGCTAGCTGATAACCCACCAACACGTGAGGTGCCTGGCCGATTTCCCTGCCGACGCGTCGAGTGCCTAGCAGATTCCCCTGCCAGCTGATAACCCGCCAATAAATGAAATGTCGCCCGATCTCCCTGCCAATGCCTGGAGTGCACGGCCGACCCCCCTGACCAGGCGTGGAGTGCCCAGCCGATTCCCCTGCCGACGCGTGGAGGGCCTGGCCGATCCCCTGCTAGCTGATAACCCGCCAATACGGGCCTGGTCGATCTCTCGCCAAGGCCTGGAGTGCCCAGCCGATTCCCCTGCCGACGCGTGGAGTGGCCAGCTGATTCCCCGCCGACACGTGGAGGGCCTGGCAACATTCCCTGTCCCTCCCTGATAACCCGCCAATAAATGCTATGCCTGCCCGACCTCCCTGCCTGGAGTGCCCGGCTGACCCCCCTGACGAGGCCTGGAGTGCCCGGCCGAGGCCTGGAGTGCTCGGCCGAGGCCTGGAGTGGCCGGCCGATTCCCCTGCCGACGCGTGGAGTGCCCAGCTGATTCCCCTGCCAGCTGATAACCCGCCATAAAAGATATGCCTGCCCGATCTCCCTGCCAAGGCCTGGAGTGCCCGGCCGATCTCCCAGCCGAGGTGGGAGTGCCCATCCGTATTCCCTGCCGACGCGTCGAGTGCCTAGTCGATTCCCCTGCTAGCTGATAACCCACCAACACGTGAGGTGCCTGGCCGATCTCCCTGCCAAGGCGTGGAGTGCCCAGCCGATTCCCCTGCCGACGCGTGGAGTGGCCAGCTGATTCCCCGCCGACACGTGGAGGGCCTGGCAACATTCCCTGTCCCTCCCTGATAACCCGCCAATAAATGCTATGCCTGCCCGACCTCCCTGCCTGGAGTGCCCGGCTGACCCCCCTGACGAGGCCTGGAGTGCCCGGCCGATTCCCCTGCCGACGCGTGGAGGGCCTAGCCGATCCCCTGCTAGCTGATAACCCGCCAATACGGGCCTGGTCGATCTCTCGCCAAGGCCTGCAGTGCCCAACCGATCCCCCTGCCGAGGCGTGGAGTGCCCATCCGTATTCCCTGCCGACGCGCCGAGTGCCTAGTCGATTCCCCTGCTAGCTGATAACCCGCCAACACGTGAGGTGCCTGGCCGATCTCCCTGCCAAGGCCTGGAGTGCCCAGCCGATTCCCTGCCAACGCGTGGAGTGCCCAGCCGATTCCCCTGCCGACGCGTGGAGGGCCTGGCCGATCCCCTGCTAGTTGATAGCCCGCCAATACTTGAAGTGCCTGGCCGATCTTCCTTCCAAGGCCTGGAAGGCCCGGCCGATCCGCTTGCCGAGGCGTGGAGTGCCCAGCCGATTCCCCTGCCGACGCGTGGAGTGAACGGCCGATTCCCCTGCAGACGCGTGGAGGGCCTGGCCGATCCCCTGCAAGCTGATAACCCGCCAATACGGGCCTGGCCGACCTCTCGCCAAGGCCTGGAGTGCCCAGCCGATCCCCCTGCCGAGGCGTGGAGTGCCCAGCCGATTCCCCTGCCGACGCGTGGAGTGCCTTGCCGATTCCCCTGCCAGCGATAGCCCGCCAATAAATGATATGCCGGCCCGATTCCCCTGCCGACGCGTGGAGGGCCTGGCCAATCCCCTGCTAGCTGATAACCCGCCAATACGGGCCTGGCCGACCCTTCGCCAAGGCCTGGAGTGCCCAGCCGATCCCCCTGCCGAGGCGTGGAGTGCCAAGCCGATTCCCCTGCCGACGCGTGGAGGGCCTGGCCGAAACCCTGCTAGCTGATAACCCGCCAATACGTGCCTGGCCGATCTCCCTGCCAAGGCCTGGAGTGCCCAACCGCTCCCCCTGCCGAGGCGTAGTGTGCCCAGCCAATCCCCCTGCCGAGACGTGGAGTGCCTAGCCGATTCCCCTGCAAGCTGATAACCCGCCAATAAATGATATGCCTGCCCGATCTCCCTGCCAAGGCCTGGAGTGCCCGGCTGACCCCTCTGACGAGGCGTGGAGTGCCCAGCCGATCCCCCTGCCGAGACGTGAAGTGCCCAGCCGATTTCCCTGCCGACGCGTCGAGTGCCTAGCCGATTCCCCTGCCAGCTAATAACCCGCCAATAAATGAAACGCCTGCCCGATCTCCCTGCCAATGCCTGGAATGCACGGCCGACCCCCCTGACCAGGCGTGGAGTGCCCAGCCGATTCCCCTGCCGACGCGTGGAGTGCCTGGCCGAACTCCATGCCAAGGCCTGGAGTGCCCGGCCGATTCGCCTGCCGACGCGTGGAGGGCCACGCCGATCCCCTGCTAGCTGATAACCCGCCAATACGGGCCTGGCCGACCTCTCGCCAAGGCCTGGAGTGCCCAGCCGATCCCCCTGCCGACGCGTCGAGTGCCTAGTCGATTCCTCTGCTAGCTGATAACCCGCCAACACGTGAGGTGCCTGGCCGACCCCCCTGACGAGGCGTGGAGTGCCAAGCCGATTCCCTGCCGACGCGTGGAGTGCCCAGCCGATTCACCTGCCGACGCGTGGAGGGCCTGGCCGATCCCCTGCTAGTTGATAACCCGCCAATACGTGAAGTGCCTGGCCGATCTTCCTTCCAAGGCCTGGAATGCCCGGCCGATCCGCTTGCCGAGGCGTGGAGTGCCCAGCCAATTCCCCTGCCGACGCGTGGAGTGCCCAGCTGATTCCCCTGCCAGCTGATAACCCGCCATAAAAGATATGCCTGCCCGATCTCCCTGCCAAGGCCTGGAGTGCACGGCCGACCCCCCTGACGAGGCGTGGAGTGCCCAGCCGATCCCCCTGCCGAGACGTGAAGTGCCCAGCCGATTTCCCTGCCGACGCGTCGAGTGCCTAGCCGATTCCCCTGCCAGCTAATAACCCGCCAATAAATGAAACGCCTGCCCGATCTCCCTTCCAATGCCTGGAATGCACGGCCGACCCCCCTGACCAGGCGTGGAGTGCCCAGCCGATTCCCCTGCCGACGCGTGGAGTGCCTGGCCGAACTCCATGCCAAGGCCTGGAGTGCCCGGCCGATTCCCCTGCCGACGCGTGGAGGGCCTAGCCGATCCCCTGCTAGCTGATAACCCGCCAATACGGGCCTGGTCGATCTCTCGCCAAGGCCTGCAGTGCCCAGCCGATTCCCCCTGCCGAGGCGTGGAGTGCCCATCCGTATTCCCTGCCGACGCGTCGAGTGCCTAGTCGATTCCCCTGCTAGCTGATAACCCGCCAACACGTGAGGTGCCTGGCCGATCTCCCTGCCAAGGCCTGGAGTGCCCAGCCGATTCCCTGCCGACGCGTGGAGTGCCCAGCCGATTCCCCTGCCGACGCGTGGAGGGCCTGGCCGATCCCCTGCTAGTTGATAGCCCGCCAATACTTGAAGTGCCTGGCCGATCTTCCTTCCAAGGCCTGGAAGGCCCGGCCGATCCGCTTGCCGAGGCGTGGAGTGCCCAGCCGATTCCCCTGCCGACGCGTGGAGTGAACGGCCGATTCCCCTGCAGACGCGTGGAGGGCCTGGCCGATCCCCTGCAAGCTGATAACCCGCCAATACGGGCCTGGCCGACCTCTCGCCAAGGCCTGGAGTGCCCAGCCGATCCCCCTGCCGAGGCGTGGAGTGCCCAGCCGATTCCCCTGCCGACGCGTGGAGTGCCTTGCCGATTCCCCTGCCAGCGATAGCCCGCCAATAAATGATATGCCGGCCCGATTCCCCTGCCGACGCGTGGAGGGCCTGGCCAATCCCCTGCTAGCTGATAACCCGCCAATACGGGCCTGGCCGACCCTTCGCCAAGGCCTGGAGTGCCCAGCCGATCCCCCTGCCGAGGCGTGGAGTGCCAAGCCGATTCCCCTGCCGACGCGTGGAGGGCCTGGCCGAAACCCTGCTAGCTGATAACCCGCCAATAAATGATATGCCTGCCCGATCTCCCTGCCAAGGCCTGGAGTGCCCGGCTGACCCCCCTGACGAGGCGTGGAGTGCCCAGCCGATCCCCCTGCCGAGACGTGAAGTGCCCAGCCGATTTCCCTGCCGACGCGTCGAGTGCCCAGCCGATTCCCCTGCTATCTGATAACCCGCCAATAAATGAAATGCCTGCCCGATCTCCTTGCCAATGCCTGGAGTGCACGGCCAACCCCCCTGACCAGGCGTGGAGTGCCCAGCCTATTCCCCTCCCGACGCGTGGAGTGCCTGGCCGATCTCCATGCCAAGGCCTGGAGTGGCCGGCCGATTCCCCTGCTGACGCGTGGAGGGCCTGGCCGAGCCCCTGCTAGCTGATAACCCGCCAATACGGGCCTGGCCGATCTCTCGCCAAGGCCTGGATTGCCCAGCCGATCCCCCTCAGAGGCGTGGAGTGCCCAGCCGATTCCCCTGCCGACGCGTGGAGTGCCTAGCCGATTCCCCTGCCAGCTGATAACCCACCAACACGTGAGGTGCCTGGCCGATCTCCCTGCCAAGGCGTGGAGTGCCCAGCCGATTCCCCTGCCGACGCGTGGAGTGGCCAGCTGATTCCCCGCCGACACGTGGAGGGGCTGGCAACATTCCCTGCCAGCTGATAACCCGCCAATAAATGCTATGCCTGCCCGACCTCCCTGCCTGGAGTGCCCGGCTGACCCCCCTGACGAGGCCTGGAGTGCCCGGCCGAGGCCTGGAGTGGCCGGCCGATTCCCCTGCCGACGCGTGGAGTGCCCAGCTGATTCCCCTGCCAGCTGATAACCCGCCATAAAAGATATGCCTGCCCGATCTCCCTGCCAAGGCCTGGAGTGCCCGGCCGATCCCCCAGCCGAGGTGGGAGTGCCCATCCGTATTCCCTGCCGACGCGTCGAGTGCCTAGTCGATTCCCCTGCTAGCTGATAACCCACCCACACGTGAGGTGCCTGGCCGATCTCCCTGCCAAGGCGTGGAGTGCCCAGCCGATTCCCCTGCCGACGCGTGGAGTGGCCAGCTGATTCCCCGCCGACACGTGGAGGGCCTGGCAACTTTCCCTGCCGACACGTGGAGGGCCTGGCAACTTTCCCTGCCAGCTGATAACCCGCCAATAATTCCCCTGCGAGGCGTGGAGTGCCCAGCCGATTCCCCTGCCGACGCGTGGAGTGCCCAGCTGATTCCCCTGCCGAGACGTGGAGTGCCTAGCCGATTCCCCTGCAAGCTGATAACCCGCCAATAAATGATATGCCTGCCCGATCTCCCTGCCAAGGCCTGGAGTGCCCGGCTGACCCCCCTGACGAGGCGTGAAGTGCCCAGCCGATCCCCCTGCCGAGACGTGAAGTGCCCAGCCGATTTCCCTGCCGACGCGTCGAGTGCCTAGCCGATTCCCCTGCCAGCTGATAACCCGCCAATAAATGAAATGCCTGCCCGATCTCCCTGCCAATGCCTGGAGTGCACGGCCGACCCCCCTGACCAGGCGTGGAGTGCCCAGCCTATTCCCCTGCCGACGCGTGGAGTGCCTGGCCGATCTCCATGCCAAGGCCTGTAGTGGCCGGCCGATTCCCCTGCCGACGCGTGGAGGGCATGGCCGATCCCCTGCTGGCTGATAACCCGTCAATACGGGCCTGGCCGACCGCCCTGACGAGGCCTGGAGTGCCCAGCCTATCCCCGTGCTGAGGCGTGGAGTGCCCAGCCGATTCCCCTGCCGACGCGTGGAGTGCCTGGCCGATTCCTCTGCCAGCTGATAGCCCGCCAATAAATGATATGCCTGCCCGATCTCCCTGCCAAGGCCTGGAGTGCCTGGCCGACCCAACTGACGAGGCCTGGAGTGCCCGGCCGATCCCCCAGCCGAGGTGGGAGTGATCATCCGTATTCCCTGCCGACGCTTCGAGTGCCTAGTCGATCCCCCTGCTAGCTGATAACCCGCCAACACGTGAGGTGCCTGGCCGATCTCCCTGCCAAGGCCTGGAGTGCCCAGCCGATTCCCTGCCGACGCGTGAAGTGCCCAGCCGATTTCCCTGCCGACGCGTCGAAAGCCTAGCCGATTCCCCTGCTATCTGATAACCCGCCAATAAATGAAATGCCTGCCCGATCTCCTTGCCAATGCCTGGAGTGCACGGCCGACCCCCCCTGACCAGGCGTGGAGTGCCCAGCCGATTCCCCTACCGACGCGTGGAGTGCCTGGCCGATCTCCATGCCAAGGCCTGGAGTGCCCAGCCGATTCCCTTGCTGACGCGTGGAGGGCCTGGCCGATCCCCTGCTAGCTGATAACCCGCCAATCCGTATTCCCTGCCGACGCGTCGAGTGCCTAGTCGATTCCCCTGCTAGCTGATAACCCGCCAACACGTGAGGTGCCTGGCCGATCTCCCTGCCAAGGCGTGGAGTGCACAGCCGATTCCCCTGCCGACGCGTGGAGTGCCCCGCCGATCCCCTGACGAGGCCTGGAGTGCCCGGCCGATTCCCCTGCCAAGGCCAGGAGTGCCCAGCCGATTCCCCTACCGACGCGTGGAGTGCCCAGCTGATTCCCCTGCCGACACGTGGAGGGCCTGGCAACTTTCCCTGCCAGCTGATAACCCGCCAATAAATGCTATGCCGGCCCGATCTCCCTTCCAAGGCCTGGAGTGCCCGGCTGATCCCCCAGCCGAGGTGGGAGTGCCCATCCGTATTCCCTGCCGACGCGTCGAGTGCCCAGCTGATTCCCCTGCCGACGCGTGGAGTTCCTAGCCGATTCCTCTGCCAGCTGATAGCCCGCCAATAAATGATATGCCGGCCCGATCTCCCTGCCAAGGCCTGGAGTGCCCGGCCGATCCCCCAGCCGAGGTGGGAGTGCCCATCCGTATTCCCCGCCGTCGCGTCGAGTGCCTAGTCGATTCCCCTGCTAGCTGATAACCCGCCAAAGCGTGAGGTGCCTGGCCGATCTCCCTGCCAAGGCCTGGAGTGCCCAGCCGATTTCCTGCCGATGCGTGGAGTGCCCAGCCGATTCCCCTGCTAGTTGATAGCCCGCCAATACGTGAAGTGCCTGGCCGATCTTCCTTCCAAGGCCTGGAAGGCCCGGCCGATCCGCTTGCCGATGCGTGGAGTGCCCAGCCGATTCCCCTGCCGACGCATGGAGTGCCCATATAATTCCCCTGCCGACACGGGGAGGGCCTGGAAACTTTCCCTGCCAGCTGATAACCCGCCAATAAATGCTTTGCCTGCCCGATCTCCCTGCCAATGCCTGGAGTGCCCCGCCGACCCCCCTGACAAGGGCTGGAGTGCCCGACCGATTCCCCTGCGAGGCCTGGAGTGCCCGGCCGATTCCCCTGCGAGGCCTGGAGTGGCCGGCCGATTCCCCTACCGACGCGTGGAGGGCGTGGCCGATCCCCTGCTAGCTGATAACCCGCCAATACGGGTCTGGCCGACCTCTCGCCAAGGCCTGGAGTGCCCAGCCGATCCCCCTTCCGAGGCGTGGAGTGCCAAGCCGATTCCCCTGCCGAATCGTGGAGTGCCTAGCCGATTCCCCTGCCAGGTGATAGTCCGCCAATAAATGATATGCCGGCCCGATTCTCCTGCCGACGCGTGGAGGGCCTGGCCGATCCCCTGCTAGCTGATAACCCGCCAATACGGGCCTGGCCGACCTCTCGCCAAGGCCTGGAGTGCCCAGCCGATCCCCTTGCCGAGGCGTGGAGTGCCCAGCCGATTCCCCTGCCGACGCGTGGAGTTCCTAGCCGATTCCCCTGCCAGCTAATAGCCCGCCAATAAATGATATGCCGACCCGATCTCCCTGCCAAGGCCTGGAGTGCCCGGCCGATCCCCCAGCCGAGGTGGGAGTGCCCATCCGTATTCCCCGCCGTCGCGTCGAGTGCCTAATCGATTCCCCTGCTAGCTGATAACCCGCCAAAGAGTGAGGTGCCTGGCCGATCTCGCTGCCAAGGCCTGGAGTGCCCAGCCGATTCCCTGCCGACGCGTGGAGGGCCTGGCCGATCCCCTGCTAGTTTATAACCCGCCAATACGTGAAGTGCGGATAGCCCGCCAATAAATGATATGCCGGCCCGATCTCCCTGCCAAGGCCTGGAGTGCCCAGCCGATCCCCCTGCCGAGACGTGAAGTGCCCAGCCGATTTCCCTGCCGACGCGTCGAGTGCCTAGCCGATTTCCCTACCGACACGTGGAGGGCCCAGCTGATTCCCCTACCGATACGTGGAGGGCCTGGCAACTTTCCCTGCCAGCTGATAACCCGCCAATAAATGCTATGCCTGCCCGATCTCCCTGCCTGGGTCAGCCCCCCCTGACGAGGCCTGGAGTGCCCGGCCGATTCCCCTGCGAGGCCTGGAGTGGCCGGCCGATTCCCCTGCCGACGCGTGGAGGGCCTGGCCGATCCCCTGCTAGCTGATAACCCGCCAATACGGGCCTGGCCGACCTCTCGCCAAGGCCTGGAGTGCCCAGCCGATCCCCCTACCGAGGCGTGGAGTGCCCAGCCGATTCCCCTGCCGACGCGTGGAGTTCCTAGCCGATTCCCCTGCCAGCTAATAGCCCGCCAATAAATGATATGCCGGCCCGATCTCCCTGCCAAGGCCTGGAGTGCCCGGCCGATCCCCCAGCCGAGGTGGGAGTGCCCATCCGTATTCCCCGCCGTCGCGTCGAGTGCCTAGTCGATTCCCCTGCTAGCTGATAACCCGCCAAAGAGTGAGGTGCCTGGCCGATCTCCCTGCCAAGGGGTGGAGTGCCCGGCCGATTCCCTGCCGACGCGTGGAGGGCCTGGCCGATCCCCTGCTAGTTGATAACCCGCCAATACGTGAAGTGCGGATAGCCCGCCAATAAATGATATGCCGGCCCGATCTCCCTTCCAAGGCCTGGAGTGCCTAGCCGATCCCCCTGCCGAGACGTGAAGTGCCCAGCCGATTTCCCTGCCGCCGCGTCGAGTGCCTAGCCGATTCCCCTACCGACACGTGGAGGGCCTAGCTGATTCCCCTGCCGACAAATGGAGGGCCTGGCAACTTTCCCTGTCAGCTGATAACCCGCCAATAAATGCTATGCCTACCCGATCTCCCTGCCTGGAGTGCCCGGCTGACCCCCCTGACGAGGCCTGGAGTGCCCGGCCGATTCTCCTGCGAGGCCTGGAGTGGCCGGCCGATTCCCCTGCCGACGCGTGGAGGGCCAGGCCGATCCCCTGCTAGCTGATAACCCGCCAATACGGGCCTGGCCGACCTCTCGCCAAGGCCTGGAGTGCCCAGCCGATCCCCCTGCCGAGGCGTGGAGTGCCCAGCCGATTCCCCTGCCGACGCGTGGAGTGCCTAGCCGATTCCCCTGTCAGCTGATAGCCCGCCAATAAATAATATGCCGGCCCGATCTCCCTGCCAAGGCCTGAAGTGCCCAGCCGATCCCCCTGCCGAGGCGTGGAGTGCCCAGCCGATTTCCCTGCCGACGCGTCGAGTGCCTAGCCGATTCCCCTGCTATCTGATAACCCGCCAATAAATGAAATGCCTGCCCGATCTCCTTGCCAATCCCTGGAGTGCACGGCCGACCCCCCTGACCAGGCGTGGAGTGCCCAGCCGATTCCCCTGCCGACGCGTGGAGTGCCTGGCCGATCTCCATGCCAAGGCCTGGAGTGCCCAGCCGATTCCCTTGCTGACGCGTGGAGGGCCTGGCCGATCCCCTGCTAGCTGATAACCCGCCAAGGCCTGGAGTGCCCAGCCGATCCCCCTGCCGAGGCGTCGAGTGCCTAGCCGATTCCCCTGCTAGCTGATAACCCGCCAATAAATGAAATGCCTGCCCGGTCTCCTTGCCAATGCCTGGAGTGCACGGCCGACCCCCCTGACCAGGCGAGGAGTGCCCAGCCGATTCCCCTGCCGACGCGTGGAGTGCCTGGCCGATTTCCATGCCAAGGCCTGGAGTGCCCAGCCGATTCCCTTGCTGACGCGTGGAGGGCCTGGCCGATCCCCTGCTAGCTGATAGCCCGCCAATACGGGCCTGGTCGATCTCTCGCCAAGGCCTGGAGTGCCCAGCCGATCCCCCTGCCGAGGCGTGGAGTGCCCAGCCGATTCCCCTGCCGACGCGTGGAGTGCCTAGCCGATTCCCCTGCCAGCTAATAGCCCGCCAATAAATGATATGCCGACCCGATCTCCCTGCCAAGGCTTGGAGTGACCGGCCGATCCCCCAGCCGAGGTGGGAGTGCCCATCCGTATTCCCTGCCGACGCGTCGAGTGCCTAGTCGATTCCCCTGCTAGCTGATAACCCGCCAACACGTGAGGTGCCTGGCCGATCTCCCTGCCAAGTCGTGGAGTGCACAGCCGATTCCCCTGCCGACGCGTGGAGTGCCCAGCTGATTCCCCTGCCGACACGTGGAGGGCCTGGCAACTTTCCCTACCAGCTGATAACCCGCCAATAAATGCTTTGCCTGCCCGATCTCCCTGCCAATGCCTGGAGTGCCCCGCCGATCCACTGACGAGGCGTCGAGTGCCTAGCCGATTCCCCTGCTAGCTGATAACCCGCCAATAAATGAAATGCCTGCCCGGTCTCCTTGCCAATGCCTGGAGTGCACGGCCGACCCCCCTGACCAGGCGAGGAGTGCCCAGCCGATTCCCCTGCCGACGCGTGGAGTTCCTAGCCGATTCCCCTGCCAGCTAATAGCCCGCCAATAAATGATATGCCGGCCCGATCTCCCTGCCAAGGCCTGGAGTGCCCGGCCGATCCCCCAGCCGAGGTGGGAGTGCCCATCCGTATTCCCCGCCGTCGCGTCGAGTGCCTAGTCGATTCCCCTGCTAGCTGATAACCCGCCAAAGAGTGAGGTGCCTGGCCGATCTCCCTGCCAAGGGGTGGAGTGCCCGGACGATTCCCTGCCGACGCGTGGAGGGCCTGGCCGATCCCCTGCTAGTTGATAACCCGCCAATACGTGAAGTGCGGATAGCCCGCCAATAAATGATATGCCGGCCCGATCTCCCTTCCAAGGCCTGGAGTGCCTAGCCGATCCCCCTGCCGAGACGTGAAGTGCCCAGCCGATTTCCCTGCCGCCGCGTCGAGTGCCTAGCCGATTCCCCTACCGACACGTGGAGGGCCTAGCTGATTCCCCTGCCGACAAATGGAGGGCCTGGCAACTTTCCCTGCCAGCTGATAACCCGCCAATAAATGCTATGCCTGCCCGATCTCCCTGCCTGGAGTGCCCGGCTGACCCCCCTGACGAGGCCTGGAGTGCCCGGCCGATTCTCCTGCGAGGCCTGGAGTGGCCGGCCGATTCCCCTGCCGACGCGTGGAGGGCCAGGCCGATCCCCTGCTAGCTGATAACCCGCCAATACGGGCCTGGCCGACCTCTCGCCAAGGCCTGGAGTGCCCAGCCGATCCCCCTGCCGAGGCGTGGAGTGCCCAGCCGATTCCCCTGCCGACGCGTGGAGTGCCTAGCCGATTCCCCTGCCAGCTGATAGCCCGCCAATAAATAATATGCCGGCCCGATCTCCCTGCCAAGGCCTGAAGTGCCCAGCCGATCCCCCTGCCGAGGCGTGGAGTGCCCAGCCGATTTCCCTGCCGACGCGTCGAGTGCCTAGCCGATTCCCCTGCTATCTGATAACCCGCCAATAAATGAAATGCCTGCCCGATCTCCTTGCCAATCCCTGGAGTGCACGGCCGACCCCCCTGACCAGGCGTGGAGTGCCCAGCCGATTCCCCTGCCGACGCGTGGAGTGCCTGGCCGATCTCCATGCCAAGGCCTGGAGTGCCCAGCCGATTCCCTTGCTGACGCGTGGAGGGCCTGGCCGATCCCCTGCTAGCTGATAACCCGCCAAGGCCTGGAGTGCCCAGCCGATCCCCCTGCCGAGGCGTCGAGTGCCTAGCCGATTCCCCTGCTAGCTGATAACCCGCCAATAAATGAAATGCCTGCCCGGTCTCCTTGCCAATGCCTGGAGTGCACGGCCGACCCCCCTGACCAGGCGAGGAGTGCCCAGCCGATTCCCCTGCCGACGCGTGGAGTGCCTGGCCGATTTCCATGCCAAGGCCTGGAGTGCCCAGCCGATTCCCTTGCTGACGCGTGGAGGGCCTGGCCGATCCCCTGCTAGCTGATAGCCCGCCAATACGGGCCTGGTCGATCTCTCGCCAAGGCCTGGAGTGCCCAGCCGATCCCCCTGCCGAGGCGTGGAGTGCCCAGCCGATTCCCCTGCCGACGCGTGGAGTGCCTAGCCGATTCCCCTGCCAGCTAATAGCCCGCCAATAAATGATATGCCGACCCGATCTCCCTGCCAAGGCTTGGAGTGACCGGCCGATCCCCCAGCCGAGGTGGGAGTGCCCATCCGTATTCCCTGCCGACGCGTCGAGTGCCTAGTCGATTCCCCTGCTAGCTGATAACCCGCCAACACGTGAGGTGCCTGGCCGATCTCCCTGCCAAGTCGTGGAGTGCACAGCCGATTCCCCTGCCGACGCGTGGAGTGCCCAGCTGATTCCCCTGCCGACGCGTGGAGGGCCTGGCAGCTTTCCCTACCAGCTGATAACCCGCCAAGAAATGCTTTGCCTGCCCGATCTCCCTGCCAATGCCTGGAGTGCCCCGCCGATCCACTGACGAGGCGTCGAGTGCCTAGCCGATTCCCCTGCTAGCTGATAACCCGCCAATAAATGAAATGCCTGCCCGGTCTCCTTGCCAATGCCTGGAGTGCACGGCCGACCCCCCTGACCAGGCGAGGAGTGCCCAGCCGATTCCCCTGCCGACGCGTGGAGTGCCTGGCCGATTTCCATGCCAAGGCCTGGAGTGCCCAGCCGATTCCCTTGCTGACGCGTGGAGGGCCTGGCCGATCCCCTGCTAGCTGATAGCCCGCCAATACGGGCCTGGTCGATCTCTCGCCAAGGCCTGGAGTGCCCAGCCGATCCCCCTGCCGAGGCGTGGAGTGCCCAGCCGATTCCCCTGCCGACGCGTTGAGTGTCTAGCCGATTCCCCTGCCAGCTAATAGCCCGCCAATAAATGATATGCCGACCCGATCTCCCTGCCAAGGCTTGGAGTGACCGGCCGATCCCCCAGCCGAGGTGGGAGTGCCCATCCGTATTCCCTGCCGACGCGTCGAGTGCCTAGTCGATTCCCCTGCTAGCTGATAACCCGCCAACACGTGAGGTGCCTGGCCGATCTCCCTGCCAAGTCGTGGAGTGCACAGCCGATTCCCCTGCCGACGCGTGGAGTGCCCAGCTGATTCCCCTGCCGACACGTGGAGGGCCTGGCAACTTTCCCTACCAGCTGATAACCCGCCAATAAATGCTTTGCCTGCCCGATCTCCCTGCCAATGCCTGGAGTGCCCCGCCGATCCCCTGACGAGGCCTGGAGTGCCCGGCCGATTCCCCTGCCAAGGCCAGGAGTGCCCAGCCGATTCCCCTACCGACGCGTGGAGTGCCCAGCTGATTCCCCTGCCGACACGTGGAGGGCCTGGCAACTTTCCCTGCCAGCTGATAACCCGCCAATAAATGCTATGCCTGCCCGATCTCCCTGCCTGGAGTGCCCGGCTGACCCCCCTGACGGGGCCTGGAGTGCCCGGCCGAGGCCTGGAGTGGCCGGCCGATTCCCCTGCCGACGCGTGGAGGGCCTGGCCGATCCCCTGCTAGCTGATAACCCACCAATACGGGCCTGGCCGACCTGTCGCCAAGGCCTGGAGTGCCCAGCCGATGCCCCTGCCGAGGGTGGAGTGCCCAGCCGATTCCCCTGCCGACGCGTGGAGTGCCTGGCCGATCTCCATGCCAAGGCCTGGAGTGCCCAGCCGATTCCCCTGCCGACGCGTGGAGGGCCTGGCCGATCCACTGCTAGCTGATAACCCACCAATACGGGCCTGGCCGACCTGTCGCCAAGGCCTGGAGTGCCCAGCCGATGCCCCTGCCGAGGGTGGAGTGCCCAGCCGATTCCCCTGCCGACGCGTGGAGTGCCTAGCCGATTCCCCTGCCAGCTGATAGCCCGCCAATAAATGATATGCCGGCCCGATCTCCCTGCCAAGGCCTGGAGTGCCCGGCTGATCCCCCAGCCGAGGTGGGAGTGCCCAGCCGATCCCCCTGCCGAGGCGTCGAGTGCCTAGCCGATTCCCCTGCTAGCTGATAACCCGCCAATAAATGAAATGCCTGCCCGGTCTCCTTGCCAATGCCTGGAGTGCACGGCCGACCCCCCTGACCAGGCGTGGAGTGCCCAGCCGATTCCCCTACCGACGCGTGGAGTGCCTGGCCGATCTCCATGCCAAGGCCTGGAGTGCCCAGCCGATTCCCTTGCTGACGCGTGGAGGGCCTGGCCGATCCCCTGCTAGCTGATAACCCGCCAATCCGTATTCCCTGCCGACGCGTCGAGTGCCTAGCCGATTCCCCTGCTAGCTGATAACCCGCCAATAAATGAAATGCCTGCCCGGTCTCCTTGCCAATGCCTGGAGTGCACGGCCGACCCCCCTGACCAGGCGAGGAGTGCCCAGCCGATTCCCCTGCCGACGCGTGGAGTGCCTGGCCGATCTCCATGCCAAGGCCTGGAGTGCCCAGCCGATTCCCCTGCCGACGCGTGGAGGGCCTGGCCGATCCCCTGCTAGCTGATAACCCACCAATACGGGACTGGCCGATCTGTCGCCAAGGCCTGGAGTGCCCAGCCGATGCCCCTGCCGAGGGTGGAGTGCCCAGCCGATTCCCCTGCCGACGCGTGGAGTGCCTAGCCGATTCCCCTGCCAGCTGATAGCCCGCCATTAAATGATATGCCGGCCCGATCTCCCTGCCAAGGCCTGGAGTGCCCGGCTGATCCCCACGCCGATGTGGGAGTGCCCATCCGTATTCCCTGCCGACGCGACGAGTGCCTAGCCGATTCCCCTGCTAGCTGATAACCCGCCAATAAATGAAATGCCTGCCCGGTCTCCTTGCCAATGCCTGGAGTGCACGGCCGACCCCCCTGACCAGGCGAGGAGTGCCCAGCCGATTCCCCTGCCGACGCGTGGAGTGCCTGGCCGATCTCCATGCCAAGGCCTGGAGTGCCCAGCCGATTCCCCTGCCGACGCGTGGAGGGCCTGGCCGATCCCCTGCTAGCTGATAACCCACCAATACGGGACTGGCCGATCTGTCGCCAAGGCCTGGAGTGCCCAGCCGATGCCCCTGCCGAGGGTGGAGTGCCCAGCCGATTCCCCTGCCGACGCGTGGAGTGCCTAGCCGATTCCCCTGCCAGCTGATAGCCCGCCAATAAATTATATGCCGGCCCGATCTCCCTGCCAAGGCCTGGAGTGCCCGGCTGATCCCCCAGCCGATGTGGGAGTGCCCATCCGTATTCCCTGCCGACGCGACGAGTGCCTAGCCGATTCCCCTGCTAGCTGATAACCCGCCAATAAATGAAATGCCTGCCCGGTCTCCTTGCCAATGCCTGGAGTGCACGGCCGACCCCCCTGACCAGGCGAGGAGTGCCCAGCCGATTCCCCTGCCGACGCGTGGAGTGCCTGGCCGATCTCCATGCCAAGGCCTGGAGTGCCCAGCCGATTCCCCTGCCAGCTGATAGCCCGCCAATAAATGATATGCCGGCCCGATCTCCCTGCCAAGGCCTGGAGTGCCCGGCTGATCCCCCAGCCGGAGTGGGAGTGCCCAGCCGATTTCCCTGCCGACGCGTCGAGTGCCTAGCCGATTCCCCTGCTAGCTGATAACCCGCCAATAAATGAAATGCCTGCCCGGTCTCCTTGCCAATGCCTGGAGTGCACGGCCGACCCCCCTGACCAGGCGAGGAGTGCCCAGCCGATTCCCCTGCCGACGCGTGGAGTGCCTGGCCGATCTCCATGCCAAGGCCTGGAGTGCCCAGCCGATTCCCTTGCTGACGCGTGGAGGGCCTGGCCGATCCCCTGCTAGCTGATAGCCCGCCAATACGGGCCTGGTCGATCTCTC
Organism: Drosophila parabipectinata; assembly: GCA_018153455.1. Lineage (NCBI taxonomy): Eukaryota > Metazoa > Arthropoda > Insecta > Diptera > Drosophilidae > Drosophila > Drosophila parabipectinata. Next base: position 187,996 of record JAECYA010000362.1, on the reverse strand, counting down.
GCCAAGGCCTGGAGTGCCCAGCCGATCCCCCTGCTGAGGCGTGGAGTGCCCAGACGATTCCCCTGCCGACGCGTGGAGGGCCTGGCCGATCCCCTGCTAGTTGATAACCCGCCAATAAGTGAAGTGCCTGGCCGATCTTCCTTCCAAGGCCTGGAATGCCCGTCCGATCCGCTTGCCGAGGGGTGGAGTGCCCAGCCGATTCCCCTGCCGACGCGTGGAGTGCCCAGCTGATTCCCCTGCCAGCTGATAACCCGCCAATAAATGATATGCCTGCCGGATCTCCCTGCCAAGGCCTGGAGTGTCCGGCCGACCCCCCTGACCAGGCGTGGAGTGCCCAGCCGATTCCCCTGCGACGCGTGGAGTGCCTGGCCGATCTCCATGCCAAGGCGTGGAGTGCCCCGCCGATTCCCCTGCCGACGCGTGGATTGCCTGGCCGATCCCCTGCTAGCTGATAACCCGCCAATACGGGCCTGGCCGACCTGTCGCCAAGGCCTGGAGTGCCCAGCCGATCCCCCTGCCGAGGCGTGGAGTGCCCAGCTGATCCCCCTGCCGAAGCGTGAAGTGCCCAGCCGATTTCCCTGCCGACGCGTCGAGTGCCTAGCCGATTCCCCTGCCAGCTAATAACCCGCCAATAAATGAAATGCCTGCCCGATCTCCCTGCCAATGCCTGGAGTGCAAGGCCGACCCCCTTGACCAGGCGTGGAGTGCCCAGCCGATTCCCCTGCGACGCGTGGAGTGCCTGGCCGATCTCCATGCCAAGGCGTGGAGTGCCTGGCCGATTCCCCTGCCGACGCGTGGATTGCCTGGCCGATCCCCTGCTAGCTGATAACCCGCCAATACGGGCCTGGCCGACCTGTCGCCAAGGCCTGGAGTGCCCAGCCGATCCCCCTGCCGAGGCGTGGAGTGCCCAGCCGATTCCCCTGCCGACGCGTGGAGTTCCTAGCCGATTCCCCTGCCAGCTAATAGCCCGCCAATAAATGATATGCCGGCCTGATCTCCCTGACGAGGCCTGGAGTGCCCGGCCGAGGCTTGGAGTGGCCGGCCGATTCCCCTGCCGACGCGTGGAGGGCCTGGCCGATCCCCTGCTAGCTGATAACCCGCCAATAAATGAAATGCCTGCCCGATCTCCCTGCCAATGCCTGGAGTGCAAGGCCGACCCCCCTGACCAGGCGTGGAGTGCCCAGCCGATTCCCCTGCGCCGCGTGGAGTGCCTGGCCGATCTCCATGCCAAGGCATGGAGTGCCTGGCCGATTCCCCTGCCGACGCGTGGATTGCCTGGCCGATCCCCTGCTAGCTGATAACCCGCCAATACGGGCCTGGCCGACCTGTCGCCAAGGCCTGGAGTGCCCAGCCGATCCCCCTGCCGAGGCGTGGAGTGCCCAGCCGATTCCCCTGCCGACGCGTGGAGTTCCTAGCCGATTCCCCTGCCAGCTGATAGCCCGCCAATAAATGATATGCCGGCCCGATCTCCCTGCCAAGGCCTGGAGTGCCCGGCCGATCCCCCAGCCGAGGTGGGAGTGCCCATCCGTATTCCCCGCCGTCGCGTCGAGTGCCTAGTCGATTTCCCTGCTAGCTGATAACCCGCCAAAGAGTGAGGTGCCTGGCCGATCTCCCTGCCAAGGCCTGGAGTGTTCAGCCGATTCCCTGCCGACGCGTGGAGTGCCCAGCCGATTTCCCTGCCGACGCGTGGAGGGCCTGGCCGATCCCCTGCTAGTTGATAGCCCGCCAATACTTGAAGTGCCTGGCCGATCTTTCTTCCAAGGCCTGGAAGGCCCGGCCGATCCGCTTGCCGATGCGTGGAGTGCCCAGCCGATTCCCCTGCCGACGCATGGAGCGCCCAGATAATTCCCCTGCCGACACGAGGAGGGCCTGGCAACTTTCCCTGCCAGCTGATAACCCGCCAATAAATGCTTTGCCTGCCCGATCTCCCTGCCAATGCCTGGAGTGCCCCGCCGACCCCCCTGACAAGGCCTGGAGTGCCCGGCCGATTCCCCTGCGAGGCCTGGAGTGGCCGGCCGATTCCCCTACCGACGCGTGGAGGGCCTGGCCGATCCCCTGCTAGCTGATAACCCGCCAATACGGGCCTGGCCGACCTCTCGCCAAGGCCTGGAGTGCCCAGCCGATCTCCCTGCCGAGGCGTGGAGTGCCCAGCCGATTCCCCTGCCGACGCGTGGAGTTCCTAGCCGATTCCCCTGCCAGCTAATAGCCCGCCAATAAATGATATGCCGACCCGATCTCCCTGCCAAGGCCTGGAGTGCCCGGCCGATCCCCCAGCCGAGGTGGGAGTGCCCATCCGTATTCCCCGCCGTCACGTCGAGTGCCTAGTCGATTCCCCTGCTAGCTGATAACCCGCCAAAGAGTGAGTTGCCTGGCCGATCTCCCTGCCAAGGCCTGGAGTGCCCAGCCGATTCCCTGCCGACGCGTGGAGGGCCTGGCCGATCCCCTGCTAGTTGATAACCCGCCAATACGTGAAGTGCGGATAGCCCGCCAATAAATGATATGCCGGCCCAATCTCCCTGCCAAGGCCTGGAGTGCCCAGCCGATCCCCCTGCCGAGACGTGAAGTGCCCAGCCGATTTCTCTGCCGACGCGTCGAGTGCCTAGCCGATTCCCCTACCGACACGTGGAGGGCCCAGCTGATTCCCCTACCGACACGTGGAGGGCCTGGCAACTTTCCCTGCCAGCTGATAACCCGCCAATAAATGGCACTCCTGGCCGATCCCCTGCTAGTTGATAACCCGCCAATACGTGAAGTGCGGATAGCCCGCCAATAAATGATATGCCGGCCCGACCTCTCGCCAAGGCCTGGAGTGCCCAGCCGATCCCCCTGCCGAGGCGTGGAGTGCCCAGCCGATTCCCCTGCCGACGCGTGGAGTGCCTAGCCGATTCCCCTGTCAGCTGATAGCCCGCCAATAAATAATATGCCGGCCCGATCTCCCTGCCAAGGCCTGAAGTGCCCGGCCGATCCCCCAGCCGAGGTGGGAGTGCCCAGCCGATTCCCCTTCCGACGCGTGGAGGGCCTGGCCGATCCCCTGCTAGCTGATAACCCGCCAATACGGGCCTGGCTGACCTCTCGCCAAGGCCTGGAGTGCCCGGCCGATTCTCCTGCTGAGGACTGGAGAGCCCAGCCGATTCCCCTGCCGACGCGTGGTGTGCCTAGCCAATTCCCCTGCCAGCTGATAACCCGCCAATAAATGATATGCCCGTCCGACGCCCCTGACGAGGCGTGGAGTGCCCAGCCGATCCCCCTGCCGAGGCGTGGAGTGCCCAGCCGATTCCCCTGCCGACGCGTGGAGTGCCTAGCCGATTCCCCTGCCAGCTGATAGCCCGCCAATAAATGATATGCCGGCCCGATCGCCCTGCCAAGGCCTGGAGTGCCCGGCCGATCCCCCAGCCGAGGTGGGAGTGCCCAGCCGATTGCCCTACCGACGCGTGGAGGGCCTGGCCGATCCCCTGCTAGCTGATAACCCGCCAATACGTGCCTGGCCGATCTTCCTGCCAAGGCCGATCCGCTTGCCGAGGTGTGGAGTGCCCAGCCGATTTCCCTGCCGTCGCGTGGAGTGCCTGACCGATTCCCCTGCCAGCTGATAACCCGCCAATAATTGATATGCCTGCCCGATCTCCCTGCCAAGGCCTGGAGTGCTTGGCCGATCCCCCTGCCGAGGTGGGAGTGCCAAGCCGTATTCCCTGCAAGCTGATACCCCTGCCGAGACGTGAAGAGTCTGGCTAATCCCCTGCCAGTTGATAACCCACCAATACGTGAAGTGCCTGGCCAATCTCCCTGCCAAGGCCGGGAGTGCCCGGCCGATCCCCCTGCTGAGGACTGTAGTGCACAGCCGATTCCCCTGCCGACGCGTGGTGTGCCTGGCCAATTCCCCTGCCAGCTGATAACCCGCCAATAAATGATATGCCCGGCCGACGCCCCTGACGAGGCGTGGAGTGCCCAGCCAATCCCCCTGCTGAGACGTGAAGTGCCCAGCCGATTTCCCTGCCGACGCGTGGAGTGTCTAGCCGATTCCCCTGCCAGATGATAGCCCGCCAATAAATGATATGCCGGCCCGATCTCCCTGCCAATGCCTGGAGTGCCCCGCCGACCCCTCTGCCAAGGCCTGGAGTGCCCGGCCGATCCCCCTGCCGAGGTGGGAGTGCCAAGCCGTATTCCTTGCAAGCTGATACTCCTGGCGAGACGTGAAAAGTCTGGCCGATCCCGTGCCAGTTGATAACCCACCAATACGTGAAGTGCCTGGCCAATCTCCCTGCCAAGGCCGGGAGTGCCCGGCCGATCCCCCTGCTGATGACTAGAGTGCCCAGCCGATTCCCCTGCCGACGCGTGGTGTGCCTGGCCAATTCCCCTGCCAGCTGATAACCCGCCAATAAATGATCTCCTTGCCAAGTCCTGGAGTGCCCGGCCGACCCCCCTGACGAGGCCTGGAGTGCCCGGCCGATTCCCCTGCAAAGGCCTGAAGTGCCCAGCCGATTCCCCTGCCGACGCGTGGTGTGCCTGGCCAATGCCCCTGCCAGCTGATAACCCGCCAATGCCCGGCCGACCCCCCTGACGAGGCCTGGAGTGCCCGGCCAATTCCACTGCAAAGGCCTGAAGTGCCCAGCCGATTTCCCTGCCGACGCGTGGAGTGTCTAGCCGATTCCCCTGCCAGATGATAGCCCGCCAATAAATGATATGCCGGCCCGATCTCCCTGCCAATGCCTGGAGTGCCCCGCCGACCCCTCTGCCAAGGCCTGGAGTGCCCGGCCGATCCCCCTGCCGAGGTGGGAGTGCCAAGCCGTATTCCCTGCAAGCTGATACTCCTGGCGAGACGTGAAAAGTCTGGCCGATCCCGTGCCAGTTGATAACCCACCAATACGTGAAGTGCCTGGCCAATCTCCCTGCCAAGGCCGGGAGTGCCCGGCCGATCCCCCTGCTGATGACTAGAGTGCCCAGCCGATTCCCCTGCCGACGCGTGGTGTGCCTGGCCAATTCCCCTGCCAGCTGATAACCCGCCAATAAATGATCTCCTTGCCAAGTCCTGGAGTGCCCGGCCGACCCCCCTGACGAGGCCTGGAGTGCCCGGCCGATTCCCCTGCAAAGGCCTGAAGTGCCCAGCCGATTCCCCTGCCGACGCGTGGTGTGCCTGGCCAATGCCCCTGCCAGCTGATAACCCGCCAATGCCCGGCCGACCCCCCTGACGAGGCCTGGAGTGCCCGGCCAATTCCCCTGCAAAGGCCTGAAGTGCCCAGCCGATTCCCTGCCGACGCGTGGAGTGCCTAGCCGATTCCCCCGCCAGCTGATAACCCGCCAATACATGATATGCCTGACCAATCTCCCTGCCAATGCCTGGAGTGCCCGGCCGACCCCACTGACGAGGCCTGGAGTGCCCGGCCGATTCCCCTGCGAGGCGTGGAGTGCCCAGCCGATCCTTCTGCCGACGCGTGGAGAGTATAGCCGATTTCCCTGCCAGATGATAATCCGCCAATAAATGATATGCCGGCCCGATCTCCCTGCCAATGCCTGGAGTGCCCGGCCGACCCCCCTGACCAAGCGTGGAGTGCCCAGCCGATTCCCCTGCCGACGCGTGGAGTGCCTAGTCGATTCCCCTGCCAGCTGATAACCCGCCAATAAATGATATACCGGCCCAATCTCCCAGCCAAGGCCTGGAGTGCCCGGCCGACCCCCTTGCCGAGGTGGGAGTGCCAAGCCATATTCCCTGCAAGCTGATACCCCTGCCGAGACACTAAGAGTCTGGCCGATCTCCTGCCAGTTGATAACCCGCCAATACGTGAAGTGCTTTGCCGATCTCCCTGCCAAGGCCGGGGGTGCCCGGCCGATCCCCCTGCTGTGGACTGGAGTGCCCAGCGGACACCCCTGCCGACGCGAGGAGTGCCTGGTCGATCCCCTGCCAGCTAATAACCCGCCAATTAATGATATGTCGGCCCGATCTCCCTGCCAAGGCCTGGGGTGCCCGGCCGATCCCCCTCCCGAGGTGGGAGTGCCAAGCCGTATTCCCTGCAAACTGATACCCCTGCAGAGACGTGAAGAGTCTGGCCGATCCCAGTTGATTACCCGCCAATACGTGAAGTGCCTGGCCAATCTCCCTGCCAAGGCCGGGAGTGCCCGGCCGATCTCCCTGCTGAGGACTGGAGTGCCCAGCCGATTCCCCTGCCGACGCGTGGAGTGCCTGGCCAATTCCCCTGCCAGCTGATAACCCGCCAATAAATGATATGCCTGCCCAAACCCCCTGCCAAGGCCTGGAGTGCCCGGTCGATCCCCCTGCCAAGGTGGGAGTGCCAAACCATATTCCCTGCAAGCTGATACCCCTGGCGAGACGTGAAGAGTCTGGCCGATCCCCTGCCAGTTGATTACCCGCCAATACGTGAAGTGCCTGGCCAATCTCCCTGCCAAGGCCGGGAGTGCCCGGCCGATCCCCCTGCTGATGACTAGAGTGCCCAGCCGATTCCCCTGCCGACGCGTGGTGTGCCTGGCCAATTCCCCTGCCAGCTGATAACCCGCCAATAAATGAACTCCTTGCCAAGTCCTGGAGTGCCCGGCCGACCCCCCTGACGAGGCCTGGAGTGCCCGGCCGATTCCCCTGCAAAGGCCTGAAGTGCCCATCCGATTCCCCTGCCGACGCGTGGTGTGCCTGGCCAATGCCCCTGCCAGCTGATTACCCGCCAATGCCCGGCCGACCCCCCTGACGAGGCCTGGAGTGCCCGGCCAATTCCCCTGCAAAGGCCTGAAGTGCGCAGCCGATTCCCTGCCGACGCGTGGAGTGCCTAGCCGATTCCCCCGCCAGCTGATAACCCGCCAATACATGATATGCCTGACCAATCTCCCTGCCAATGCCTGGAGTGCCCGGCCGACCCCACTGACGAGGCCTGGAGTGCCCGGGCGATTCCCCTGCGAGGCGTGGAGTGCCCAGCCGATCCTTCTGCCGACGCGTGGAGAGTCTAGCCGATTTCCTTGCCAGCTGATAACCCGCCAATGCCCGGCCGACCCCCCTGACGAGGCCTGGAGTGCCCGGCCAATTCCCCTGCAAAGGCCTGAAGTGCCCAGCCGATTCCCTGCCGACGCGTGGAGTGCCTAGCCGATTCCCCCGCCAGCTGATAACCCGCCAATACATGATATGCCTGACCAATCTCCCTGCCAATGCCTGGAGTGCCCGGCCGACCCCACTGACGAGGCCTGGAGTGCCCGGCCGATTCCCCTGCGAGGCGTGGAGTGCCCAGCCGATCCTTCTGCCGACGCGTGGAGAGTCTAGCCGATTTCCTTGCCAGCTGATAACCCGCCAACAAATGATATGCCGTCCCGATCTCCCTGCCAAGGCCTGGAGTGCCCGGCCGACCCCCCTGACCAGGCGTGGAGTGCCCAGCCGATTAACCTGCCGACGCGTGGAGTGCCTAGCCGATTCCCCTGCCAGCTGATAGCCCGCCAATAAATGATATGCCGGCCCGATCGCCCTGCCAAGGCCTGGAGTGCCCGGCCGATCCCCCAGCCGAGGTGGGAGTGCCCAGCCGATTGCCCTACCGACGCGTGGAGGGCCTGGCCGATCCCCTGCTAGCTGATAACCCGCCAATACGTGCCTGGCCGATCTTCCTGCCAAGGCCGATCCGCTTGCCGAGGTGTGGAGTGCCCAGCCGATTTCCCTGCCGACGCGTGGAGTGCCTGACCGATTCCCCTGCCAGCTGATAACCCGCCATTAAATGATATGCCTGCCCGATCTCCCTGCCAAGGCCTGGAGTGCTTGGCCGATCCCCCTGCCGAGGTGGGAGTGCCAAGCCGTATTCCCTGCAAGCTGATACCCCTGCCGAGACGTGAAGAGTCTGGCTAATCCCCTGCCAGTTGATAACCCGCCAATGCGTGAAGTGCCTGGCCAATCTCTCTGCCAAGGCCTGGAGTGCCCGGCCGATCCCCTTGCCGAGGTGGGAGTGCCAAGCCGTATTCCCTGCAAGCTGATACTCCTTGCGAGACGTGAAGAGTCTGGCCGATCCCGTGCCAGTTGATAACCCACCAATACGTGAAGTGCCTGGCCAATCTCCCTGCCAAGGCCGGGAGTGCCCGGCCGATCCCCCTGCTGAGGACTGGAGTGCCCAGCCGATTCCCCTGCCGACGCGTGGTGTGCCTGGCCAATTTCCCTGCCAGCTGATAACCCGCCAATAAATGATATGTCCGGCCGACGCCCCTGACGAGGCCTGAAGTGCCCAGCCGATTCCCCTGCCGACGCGTGGTGTGCCTGGCCAATGCCCCTGCCAGCTGATAACCCGCCAATGCCCGGCCGACCCCCCTGACGAGGCCTGGAGTGCCCGGCCGATTCCCCTGCAAAGGCCTGAAGTGCCCAGCCGATTCCCCTGCCGACGCGTGGTGTGCCTGGCCAATGCCCCTGCCAGCTGATAACCCGCCAATGCCCGGCCGACCCCCCTGACGAGGCCTGGAGTGCCCGGCCAATTCCCCTGCAAAGGCCTGAAGTGCCCAGCCGATTCCCTGCCGACGCGTGGAGTGCCTAGCCGATTCCCCCGCCAGCTGATAACCCGCCAATACATGATATGCCTGACCAATCTCCCTGCCAATGCCTGGAGTGCCCGGCCGACCCCACTGACGAGGCCTGGAGTGCCCGGGCGATTCCCCTGCGAGGCGTGGAGTGCCCAGCCGATCCTTCTGCCGACGCGTGGAGAGTCTAGCCGATTTCCTTGCCAGCTGATAACCCGCCAACAAATGATATGCCGGCCCGATCTCCCTGCCAAGGCCTGGAGTGCCCGGCCGACCCCCCTGACCAGGCGTGGAGTGCCCAGCCGATTAACCTGCCGACGCGTGGAGTGCCTAGCCGATTCCCCTGCCAGCTGACAGCCCGCCAATAAATGATATGCCGGCCCGATCGCCCTGCCAAGGCCTGGAGTGCCCGGCCGATCCCCCAGCCGAGGTGGGAGTGCCCAGCCGATTGCCCTAACGACGCGTGGAGGGCCTGGCCGATCCCCTGCTAGCTGATAACCCGCCAATACGTGCCTGGCCGATCTTCCTGCCAAGGCCGATCCGCTTGCCGAGGTGTGGAGTGCCCAGCCGATTTCCCTGCCGACGCGTGGAGTGCCTGACCGATTCCCCTGCCAGCTGATAACCCGCTAGTAAATGATATGCCTGCCCGATCTCCCTGCCAAGGCCTGGAGTGCTTGGCCGATCCCCCTGCCGAGGTGGGAGTGCCAAGCCGTATTCCCTGCAAGCTGATACCCCTGCCGAGACGTGAAGAGTCTGGCTAATCCCCTGAGAGTTGATAACCCGCCAATACGTGAAGTGCCTGGCCAATCTCTCTGCCAAGGCCTGGAGTGCCCGGCCGATCCCCTTGCCGAGGTGGGAGTGCCAAGCCGTATTCCCTGCAAGCTGATACTCCTTGCGAGACGTGAAGAGTCTGGCTAATTCCCTGCCAGTTGATAACCCACCAATACGTGAAGTGCCTGGCCAATCTCCCTGCCAAGGCCGGGAGTGCCCGGCCGATCCCCCTGCTGAGGACTGTAGTGCACAGCCGATTTCCCTGCCGACGCGTGGTGTGCCTGGCCAATTCCCCTGCCAGCTGATAACCCGCCAATAAATGATATGTCCGGCCGACGCCCCTGACGAGGCCTGAAGTGCCCAGCCGATTCCCCTGCCGACGCGTGGTGTGCCTGGCCAATGCCCCTGCCAGCTGATAACCCGCCAATGCCCGGCCGACCCCCCTGACGAGGCCTGGAGTGCCCGGCCGATTCCCCTGCAAAGGCCTGAAGTGCCCATCCGATTCCCCTGCCGACGCGTGGTGTGCCTGGCCAATGCCCCTGCCAGCTGATAACCCGCCAATGCCCGGCCGACCCCCCTGACGAGGCCTGGAGTGCCCGGCCAATTCCCCTGCAAAGGCCTGAAGTGCCCAGCCGATTCCCTGCCGACGCGTGGAGTGCCTAGCCGATTCCCCCGCCAGCTGATAACCCGCCAATACATGATATGCCTGACCAATCTCCCTGCCAATGCCTGGAGTTCCCGGCCGACCCCACTGACGAGGCCTGGAGTGCCCGGCCGATTCCCCTTGACGAGGCGTGGAGTGCCCAGCCGATCCTTCTGCCGACGCGTGGAGAGTCTAGCCGATTTCCTTGCCAGCTGATAACCCGCCAATAAATTATATGCCTGCCCGATCTCCCTGCCAAGGCCTGGAGTGCCCGGCTGACCCCCCTGACGAGGCGTGGAGTGCCCAGCCGATCCCCCTGCCGAGACGTGAAGTGCCCAGCCGATTTCCCTGCCGACGCGTCGAGTGCCTAGCCGATTCCCCTGCCAGCTGATAACCCGCCAATAAATGAAATGCCTGCCCGCTCTCCCTGCCAATGCCTGGAGTGCCCGGCCGACCCCCCTGCCGAGACGTGGAGTGCCCAGCCGATTCTCCTGCCGACGCGTTGAGTGCCTAACCGATTCCCCTGCCAGCTGATAACCCGCTAGTAAATAATATGCCTGACCGATCTCCCTGCAAATGCCTGAAGTGCCCGGCCGACCCCCTTGACGAGGCCTGGAATGCCCGACCGATGCCCCTGCGAAGCGTGGAGAGCCCAGCCGATTCCCCTGCCGACGCGTGGAGTGCCTGGTCGATCCCCCGCCAGCTGATAACCCGCCAATAAATTATATGCCTGCCCGATCTCCCTGCCAAGGCCTGGAGTGCTTGGTTGATCCCCCTGCCGAGGTGGCCGCGCCAAGCCGTATTCCCTGCAAGCTGATACCCCTGCCGAGACGTGAAGAGTCTGGCTAATCCCCTGCCAGTTGATAACCCGCCAATACGTGAAGTGCCTGGCCAATCTCTCTGCCAAGGCCTGGAGTGCCCGGCCGATCCCCTTGCCGAGGTGGGAGTGCCAAGCCGTATTCCCTGCAAGCTGATACTCCTTGCGAGACGTGAAGAGTCTGGCTAATCCCCTGCCAGTTGATAACCCACCAATACGTGAAGTGCCTGGCCAATCTCCCTGCCAAGGCCGGGAGTGCCCGGCCGATCCCCCTGCTGAGGACTGTAGTGCACAGCCGATTTCCCTGCCGACGCGTGGTGTGCCTGGCCAATTCCCCTGCCAGCTGATAACCCGCCAATAAATGATATGTCCGGCCGACGCCCCTGACGAGGCCTGAAGTGCCCAGCCGATTCCCCTGCCGACGCGTGGTGTGCCTGGCCAATGCCCCTGCCAGCTGATAACCCGCCAATGCCCGGCCGACCCCCCTGACGAGGCCTGGAGTGCCCGGCCGATTCCCCTGCAAAGGCCTGAAGTGCCCATCCGATTCCCCTGCCGACGCGTGGTGTGCCTGGCCAATGCCCCTGCCAGCTGATAACCCGCCAATGCCCGGCCGACCCCCCTGACGAGGCCTGGAGTGCCCGGCCAATTCCCCTGCAAAGGCCTGAAGTGCGCAGCCGATTCCCTGCCGACGCGTGGAGTGCCTAGCCGATTCCCCCGCCAGCTGATAACCCGCCAATACATGATATGCCTGACCAATCTCCCTGCCAATGCCTGGAGTGCCCGGCCGACCCCACTGACGAGGCCTGGAGTGCCCGGCCGATTCCCCTGCGAGGCGTGGAGTGCCCAGCCGATCCTTCTGCCGACGCGTGGAGAGTCTAGCCGATTTCCTTGCCAGCTGATAACCCGCCAATGCCCGGCCGACCCCCCTGACGAGGCCTGGAGTGCCCGGCCAATTCCCCTGCAAAGGCCTGAAGTGCCCAGCCGATTCCCTGCCGACGCGTGGAGTGCCTAGCCGATTCCCCCGCCAGCTGATAACCCGCCAATACATGATATGCCTGACCAATCTCCCTGCCAATGCCTGGAGTGCCCGGCCGACCCCACTGACGAGGCCTGGAGTGCCCGGCCGATTCCCCTGCGAGGCGTGGAGTGCCCAGCCGATGCTTCTGCCGACGCGTGGAGAGTCTAGCCGATTTCCTTGCCAGCTGATAACCCGCCAACAAATGATATGCCGGCCCGATCTCCCTGCCAAGGCCTGGAGTGCCCGGCCGACCCCCCTGACCAGGCGTGGAGTGCCCAGCCGATTAACCTGCCGACGCGTGGAGTGCCTAGCCGATTCCCCTGCCAGCTGATAGCCCGCCAATAAATGATATGCCGGCCCGATCGCCCTGCCAAGGCCTGGAGTGCCCGGCCGATCCCCCAGCCGAGGTGGGAGTGCCCAGCCGATTGCCCTACCGACGCGTGGAGGGCCTGGCCGATCCCCTGCTAGCTGATAACCCGCCAATACGTGCCTGGCCGATCTTCCTGCCAAGGCCGATCCGCTTGCCGAGGTGTGGAGTGCCCAGCCGATTTCCCTGCCGACGCGTGGAGTGCCTGACCGATTCCCCTGCCAGCTGATAACCCGCCATTAAATGATATGCCTGCCCGATCTCCCTGCCAAGGCCTGGAGTGCTTGGCCGATCCCCCTGCCGAGGTGGGAGTGCCAAGCCGTATTCCCTGCAAGCTGATACCCCTGCCGAGACGTGAAGAGTCTGGCTAATCCCCTGCCAGTTGATAACCCGCCAATGCGTGAAGTGCCTGGCCAATCTCTCTGCCAAGGCCTGGAGTGCCCGGCCGATCCCCTTGCCGAGGTGGGAGTGCCAAGCCGTATTCCCTGCAAGCTGATACTCCTTGCGAGACGTGAAGAGTCTGGCCGATCCCGTGCCAGTTGATAACCCACCAATACGTGAAGTGCCTGGCCAATCTCCCTGCCAAGGCCGGGAGTGCCCGGCCGATCCCCCTGCTGAGGACTGGAGTGCCCAGCCGATTCCCCTGCCGACGCGTGGTGTGCCTGGCCAATTTCCCTGCCAGCTGATAACCCGCCAATAAATGATATGTCCGGCCGACGCCCCTGACGAGGCCTGAAGTGCCCAGCCGATTCCCCTGCCGACGCGTGGTGTGCCTGGCCAATGCCCCTGCCAGCTGATAACCCGCCAATGCCCGGCCGACCCCCCTAACGAGGCCTGGAGTGCCCGGCCGATTCCCCTGCAAAGGCCTGAAGTGCCCAGCCGATTCCCCTGCCGACGCGTGGTGTGCCTGGCCAATGCCCCTGCCAGCTGATAACCCGCCAATGCCCGGCCGACCCCCTGACGAGGCCTGGAGTGCCCGGCCAATTCCCCTGCAAAGGCCTGAAGTGCCCAGCCGATTCCCTGCCGACGCGTGGAGTGCCTAGCCGATTCCCCCGCCAGCTGATAACCCGCCAATACATGATATGCCTGACCAATCTCCCTGCCAATGCCTGGAGTGCCCGGCCGACCCCACTGACGAGGCCTGGAGTGCCCGGCCGATTCCCCTGCGAGGCGTGGAGTGCCCAGCCGATCCTTCTGCCGACGCGTGGAGAGTCTAGCCGATTTCCTTGCCAGCTGATAACCCGCCAACAAATGATATGCCGGCCCGATCTCCCTGCCAAGGCCTGGAGTGCCCGGCCGACCCCCCTGACCAGGCGTGGAGTGCCCAGCCGATTAACCTGCCGACGCGTGGAGTGCCTAGCCGATTCCCCTGCCAGCTGACAGCCCGCCAATAAATGATATGCCGGCCCGATCGCCCTGCCAAGGCCTGGAGTGCCCGGCCGATCCCCCAGCCGAGGTGGGAGTGCCCAGCCGATTGCCCTACCGACGCGTGGAGGGCCTGGCCGATCCCCTGCTAGCTGATAACCCGCCAATACGTGCCTGGCCGATCTTCCTGCCAAGGCCGATCCGCTTGCCGAGGTGTGGAGTGCCCAGCCGATTTCCCTGCCGACGCGTGGAGTGCCTGACCGATTCCCCTGCCAGCTGATAACCCGCTAGTAAATGATATGCCTGCCCGATCTCCCTGCCAAGGCCTGGAGTGCTTGGCCGATCCCCCTGCCGAGGTGGGAGTGCCAAGCCGTATTCCCTGCAAGCTGATACCCCTGCCGAGACGTGAAGAGTCTGGCTAATCCCCTGCCAGTTGATAACCCGCCAATACGTGAAGTGCCTGGCCAATCTCTCTGCCAAGGCCTGGAGTGCCCGGCCGATCCCCTTGCCGAGGTGGGAGTGCCAAGCCGTATTCCCTGCAAGCTGATACTCCTTGCGAGACGTGAAGAGTCTGGCTAATCCCCTGCCAGTTGATAACCCACCAATACGTGAAGTGCCTGGCCAATCTCCCTGCCAAGGCCGGGAGTGCCCGGCCGATCCCCCTGCTGAGGACTGTAGTGCACAGCCGATTTCCCTGCCGACGCGTGGTGTGCCTGGCCAATTCCTTTGCCAGCTGATAACCCGCCAATAAATGATATGTCCGGCCGACGCCCCTGACGAGGCCTGAAGTGCCCAGCCGATTCCCCTGCCGACGCGTGGTGTGCCTGGCCAATGCCCCTGCCAGCTGATAACCCGCCAATGCCCGGCCGACCCCCCTGACGAGGCCTGGAGTGCCCGGCCGATTCCCCTGCAAAGGCCTGAAGTGCCCAGCCGATTCCCCTGCCGACGCGTGGTGTGCCTGGCCAATGCCCCTGCCAGCTGATAACCCGCCAATGCCCGGCCGACCCCCTGACGAGGCCTGGAGTGCCCGGCCAATTCCCCTGCAAAGGCCTGAAGTGCCCAGCCGATTCCCTGCCGACGCGTGGAGTGCCTAGCCGATTCCCCCGCCAGCTGATAACCCGCCAATACATGATATGCCTGACCAATCTCCCTGCCAATGCCTGGAGTGCCCGGCCGACCCCACTGACGAGGCCTGGAGTGCCCGGCCGATTCCCCTTGACGAGGCGTGGAGTGCCCAGCCGATCCTTCTGCCGACGCGTGGAGAGTCTAGCCGATTTCCTTGCCAGCTGATAACCCGCCAATAAATGATATGCCTGCCCGATCTCCCTGCCAAGGCCTGGAGTGCCCGGCTGACCCCCCTGACGAGGCGTGGAGTGCCCAGCCGATCCCCCCTGCCGAGACGTGAAGTGCCCAGCCGATTTCCCTGCCGACGCGTCGAGTGCCTAGCCGATTCCCCTGCCAGCTGATAACCCGCCAATAAATGAAATGCCTGCCCGCTCTCCCTGCCAATGCCTGGAGTGCCCGGCCGACCCCCTGCCGAGACGTGGAGTGCCCAGCCGATTCTCCTGCCGACGCGTTGAGTGCCTAACCGATTCCCCTGCCAGCTGATAACCCGCTAGTAAATAATATGCCTGACCGATCTCCCTGCAAATGCCTGAAGTGCCCGGCCGACCCCCTTGACGAGGCCTGGAATGCCCGACCGATGCCCCTGCGAAGCGTGGAGAGCCCAGCCGATTCCCCTGCCGACGCGTGGAGTGCCTGGTCGATCCCCCGCCAGCTGATAACCCGCCAATAAATTATATGCCTGCCCGATCTCCCTGCCAAGGCCTGGAGTGCTTGGTTGATCCCCCTGCCGAGGTGGCCGCGCCAAGCCGTATTCCCTGCAAGCTGATACCCCTGCCGAGACGTGAAGAGTCTGGCTAATCCCCTGCCAGTTGATAACCCGCCAATACGTGAAGTGCCTGGCCAATCTCTCTGCCAAGGCCTGGAGTGCCCGGCCGATCCCCTTGCCGAGGTGGGAGTGCCAAGCCGTATTCCCTGCAAGCTGATACTCCTTGCGAGACGTGAAGAGTCTGGCCGATCCCGTGCCAGTTGATAACCCACCAATACGTGAAGTGCCTGGCCAATCTACCTGCCAAGGCCGGGAGTGCCCGGCTGATCCCCCTGCTGAGGACTGGAGTGCCCAGCCGATTCCCCTGCCGACGCGTGGTGTGCCTGGCCAATTTCCCTGCCAGCTGATAACCCGCCAATAAATGATATGCCTGCCCGATCACCCTGCCAAGGCCTGGAGTGCCCAGTCGATCCCCCTGCCGTGGTGGGAGTGCCAAACCGTATTCCCTGCAAGCTGATACCCCTGCCGAGACGTGAAGAGTCTGGCTGATCCCCTGCCAGTTGATAACCCGCCAATACGTGAAGTGCCTGGCCAATCTCCCTGCCAAGGCCGGGAGTGCCCGGCCGATCCCCCTGCTGAGGACTGGAGGGCCCAGCCGATTCCCCTGGCGACGCGTGGAGTTCCTGGTCGATCCCCTGCCAGCTGATAACCCGCCAATTAATGATATGACGGCCCGATCTCCCTGCCAAGGAAAAGGGCCCGGCCGATCCCCCTGACGAGGTGGGAGTGCCAAGCCGTATTCCCTGCAAGCTGATAACCCTGGCGAGACGTGAAGAGTCTGGCCGATCCCCTGCCAGTTGATTACCCGCCAATACGTGAAGTGCCTGGCCAATCTACCTGCCAAGGCCTGGAGTGCCCGGCCGATGTCCCTGGCGAGGTGGGAATGCCAAGCCGTATTCCTGCAAGCTGATACCCCTGGCGAGACGTGAAGAGTCTGGCCGATCCCCTGCCAGTTGTAAGCCCCTTAATACGTGAAGTGCCTGGCCGATCTCCCTGCCAAGGCCTGGAGTGCCCGGCCGATCCCCCTCCCGAGGTGGGAGTGCCAAGCCGTATTCCCTGCAAGCTGATACCCCTGGCGAGACGTGAAGAGTCTGACCGATCCCCTGCCAGTTGATAACCCCCCAATACGTGAAGGGCCTGGCCGATCTCCCTGCCAAGGACTGGAGTGCCCGGCCGATCCCCCTGCCGAGTCTGGCTGATCCCCTGGCAGTAGATAACCCGCCAATACGTGAAGTGCCTAGCCGATCTTCCTGCCAAGGCCTGGAGTGCCTGGCCGATCCCCCTGCCGAGGTGGGAGTGCCAAACCGTATTCCCTGCAAGCTGATACCCCTGCCGAGACGTGAAGAGTCTGGCTGATCTCCTGCCAGCTGGTAACCCCCCAATACGTGAAGTGCCTGGCCGATCTCCCTGCCAAGGCCTGGAGTGCCGGCCGATCCCCTGCCGTGGTGGAAGTGCCAAGCCGATTTACTTGCCGAGACAGAAAGTACCTGTCCGATCTCCCTGCCAGGGCCTGGAGTGCCCGGCCGATCCCCCTGCCGAAGTGGGAGTGCTAAGCCGTATTCCCTGCAAGCTGATACCCCTGCCGAGACGTGAAGAGTCTGGCCAATACGTGAAGTGCCCGGCCAATTTCCCTGCCAAGGCCTGGAATGCTCAGAGGAATCCCCTGCCGACGCGTGGAGTACCTGGTCGATCCCCTGCCAGCTGATAACCTGCCAATAAATGATTTGCCTGCCCAATCTCCCTGCCAAGGCCTGGAGTGCCCGGTTGATCCCCCTGCCGAGGTGGGAGTGCCAAGCAATATTCCCTGCAAGCTGATACCCCTGGCGAGACGTGAAGAGTCTGGCCGATCCCCTGCCAGTTGATAACCCCCCAATACGTGAAGGGAGTGGCCGATCTCCCTGCCAAGGACTGGAGTGCCCGGCCGATCCCCCTGCCGAGTCTGGCTGATCCCCTGGCAGTTGATAACCCGCCAATACGTGAAGTGCCTAGCCGATCTCCCTGCCAAGGCCTGGAGTGCCCGGCCGATCCCCCTGCCGAGGTGGGAGTGCCAAACCGTATTTCCTGCAAGCTGATACCCCTGCCGAGGTGTGAAGAGTCTGGCTGATCCCCTGCCAGTTGATAACCCGCCAATACGTGAAGTGCCTGGCCAATCTCCCTGCCAAGGCCGGGAGTGCCCGGCCGATCCCCCTGCTGAGGACTGGAGTGCCCAGCCGATTCCCCTGCCGACGCGTGGTGTGCCTGGCCAATTTACCTGCCAGCTGATAACCCGCCAATAAATGATATGCCTGCCCGATCCCCCTGCCAAGGCCTGGAGTGCCCAGTCGATCCCCCTGCCGAGGTGGGAGTGCCAAACCGTATTCCCTGCAAGCTGATACCCCTGCCGAGACGTGAAGAGTCTGGCTGATCCCCTGCCAGTTGATAACCCGCCAATACGTGAAGTGCCTGGCCAATCTCCCTGCCAAGGCCGGGAGTGCCCGGCCGATCCCCCTGCTGAGGACTGGAGGGCCCAGCCGATTCCCCTGGCGACGCGTGGAGTGCCTGGTCGATCCCCTGCCAGCTGATAACCCGCCAATTAATGATATGCCTGCCCGATCCCCCTGCCAAGGCCTGGAGTGCCCAGTCGATCCCCCTGCCGAGGTGGGAGTGCCAAACCGTATTCCCTGCAAGCTGATACCCCTGCCGAGACGTGAAGAGTCTGGCTGATCCCCTGCCAGTTGATAACCCGCCAATACGTGAAGTGCCTGGCCAATCTCCCTGCCAAGGCCGGGAGTGCCCGGCCGATCCCCCTGCTGAGGACTGGAGGGCCCAGCCGATTCCCCTGGCGACGCGTGGAGTGCCTGGTCGATCCCCTGCCAGCTGATAACCCGCCTATTAATGATATGCCGGCCCGATCTCCCTGCCAAGGAAAAGGGCCCGGCCGATCCCCCTGACGAGGTGGGAGTGCCAAGCCGTATTCCCTGCAAGCTGATAACCCTGGCGAGACGTGAAGAGTCTGGCCGATCCCCTGCCAGTTG
Source organism: Drosophila parabipectinata (assembly GCA_018153455.1). Taxonomy (NCBI): domain Eukaryota; kingdom Metazoa; phylum Arthropoda; class Insecta; order Diptera; family Drosophilidae; genus Drosophila; species Drosophila parabipectinata. Next base: position 169,632 of record JAECYA010000362.1, on the reverse strand, counting down.
ATTACCCGCCAATACGTGAAGTGCCTGGCCAATCTACCTGCCAAGGCCTGGAGTGCCCGGCCGATGTCCCTGGCGAGGTGGGAATGCCAAGCCGTATTCCTGCAAGCTGATACCCCTGGCGAGACGTGAAGAGTCTGGCCGATCCCCTGCCAGTTGTAAACCCCTTAATACGTGAAGTGCCTGGCCGATCTCCCTGCCAAGGCCTGGAGTGCCCGGCCGATCCCCCTCCCGAGGTGGGAGTGCCAAGCCGTATTCCCTGCAAGCTGATACCCCTGGCGAGACGTGAAGAGTCTGGCCGATCCCCTGCCAGTTGATAACCCCCCAATACGTGAAGGGAGTGGCCGATCTCCCTGCCAAGGACTGGAGTGCCCGGCCGATCCCCCTGCCGAGTCTGACTGATCCCCTGGCAGTAGATAACCCGCCAATACGTGAAGTGCCTAGCCGATCTCCCTGCCAGGGCCTGGAGTGCCCGCCCGATCCCCCTGCCGAAGTGGGAGTGCTAAGCCGTATTCCCTGCAAGCTGATACCCCTGCCGAGACGTGAAGAGTCTGGCTGATCTCCTGCCAGCTGGTAACCCCCCAATACGTGAAGTGCCTGGCCGATCTCCCTGCCAAGGCCTGGAGTGCCGGCCGATCCCCTGCCGTGGTGGAAGTGCCAAGCCGATTTACTTGCCGAGACAGAAAGTACCTGTCCGATCTCCCTGCCAGGGCCTGGAGTGCCCGGCCGATCCCCCTGCCGAAGTGGGAGTGCTAAGCCGTATTCCCTGCAAGCTGATACCCCTGCCGAGACGTGAAGAGTCTGGCCAATACGTGAAGTGCCCGGCCAATTTCCCTGCCAAGGCCTGGAATGCTCAGAGGAATCCCCTGCCGACGCGTGGAGTGCCTGGTCGATCCCCTGTCAGCTGATAACCTGCCAATAAATGATTTGCCTGCCCAATCTCCCTGCCAAGGCCTGGAGTGCCCGGTTGATCCCCCTGCCGAGGTGGGAGTGCCAAGCAATATTCCCTGCAAGCTGATACCCCTGGCGAGACGTGAAGAGTCTGGCCGATCCCCTGCCAGTTGATAACCCCCCAATACGTGAAGGGAGTGGCCGATCTCCCTGCCAAGGACTGGAGTGCCCGGCCGATCCCCCTGCCGAGTCGGGCTGATCCATTGGCAGTTGATAACCCGCCAATACGTGAAGTGCCTAGCCGATCTCCCTGCCAAGGCCTGGAGTGCCCGGCCGATCCCCCTGCCGAGGTGAGAGTGCCAAACCGTATTCCCTGCAAGCTGATACCTGGCGAGACGTGAAGAGTCTGGCCGATCCCCTGCCAGTTGATAACCCCCCAATACGTGAAGGGCCTGGCCGATGTCCCTGCCAAGGACTGGAGTGCCCGGCCGATCCCCCTGCCGAGTCTGGCTGATCCCCTGGCAGTAGATAACCCGCCAATACGTGAAGTGCCTAGCCGATCTCCCTGCCAAGGCCTGGAGTGCCTGGCCGATCCCCCTGCCGAGGTGGGAGTGCCAAACCGTATTCCCTGCAAGCTGATACCCCTGCCGAGACGTGAAGAGTCTGGCTGATCTCCTGCCAGCTGGTAACCCCCCAATACGTGAAGTGCCTGGCCGATCTCCCTGCCAAGGCCTGGAGTGCCGGCCGATCCCCTGCCGTGGTGGAAGTGCCAAGCCGATTTACTTGCCGAGACAGAAAGTACCTGTCCGATCTCCCTGCCAGGGCCTGGAGTGCCCGGCCGATCCCCCTGCCGAAGTGGGAGTGCTAAGCCGTATTCCCTGCAAGCTGATACCCCTGCCGAGACGTGAAGAGTCTGGCCAATACGTGAAGTGCCCGGCCAATTTCCCTGCCAAGGCCTGGAATGCTCAGAGGAATCCCCTGCCGACGCGTGGAGTGCCTGGTCGATCCCCTGCCAGCTGATAATCTGCCAATAAATGATTTGCCTGCCCAATCTCCCTGCCAAGGCCTGGAGTGCCCGGTTGATCCCCCTGCCGAGGTGGGAGTGCCAAGCAATATTCCCTGCAAGCTGAAACCCCTGGCGAGACGTGAAGAGTCTGGCCGATCCCCTGCCAGTTGATAACCCCCCAATACGTGAAGGGCCTGGTCGATCTCCCTGCCAAGGACTGGAGTGCCCGGCCGATCCCCCTGCCGAGTCTGGCTGATCCCCTGGCAGTTGATAACCCGCCAATACGTGAAGTGCCTAGCCGATCTCCCTGCCAAGGCCTGGAGTGCCCGGCCGATCCCCCTGCCGAGGTGGGAGTGCCAAACCGTATTCCCTGCAAGCTGATACCTCTGCCGAGGTGTGAAGAGTCTGGCTGATCCCCTGCCAGTTGATAACCCGCCAATACGTGAAGTGCCTGGCCAATCTCCCTGCCAAGGCCGGGAGTGCCCGGCCGATCCCCCTGCTGAGGACTGGAGTGCCCAGCCGATTCCCCTGCCGACGCGTGGTGTGCCTGGCCAATTTCCCTGCCAGCTGATAACCCGCCAATAAGTGATATGCCTGCCCGATCCCCCTGCCAAGGCCGGGAGTGCCCAGTCGATACCCTGCCGTGGTGGAAGTGCCAAGCCGATTTACTTGCCGAGACGTGAAGTACCTGTCCGATCTCCCTGCCAGGGCCTGGAGTGCCCGGCCGATCCCCCTGCCGAAGTGGGAGTGCTAAGCCGTATTCCCTGCAAGCTGATACCCCTGCCGAGACGTGAAGAGTCTGGCCAATACGTGAAGTGCCCGGCCAATTTCCCTGCCAAGGCCTGGAATGCTCAGAGGAATCCCCTGCCGACGCGTGGAGTGCCTGGTCGATCCCCTGCCAGCTGATAACCTGCCAATAAATGATTTGCCTGCCCAATCTCCCTGCCAAGGCCTGGAGTGCCCGGTTGATCCCCCTGCCGAGGTGGGAGTGCCAAGCAATATTCCCTGCAAGCTGATAACCCTGGCGAGACGTGAAGAGTCTGGCCGATCCCCTGCCAGTTGATAACCCCCCAATACGTGAAGGGCCTGGCCGATCTCCCTGCCAAGGACTGGAGTGCCCGGCCGATCCCCCTGCCGAGTCGGGCTGATCCATTGGCAGTTGATAACCCGCCAATACGTGAAGTGCCTAGCCGATCTCCCTGCCAAGGCCTGGAGTGCCCGGCCGATCCCCCTGCCGAGGTGGGAGTGCCAAACCGTATTCCCTGCAAGCTGATACCCCTGCCGAGGTGTGAAGAGTCTGGCTGATCCCCTGCCAGTTGATAACCCGCCAATACGTGAAGTGCCTGCCCAATCTCCCTGCCAAGGCCTGGAGTGCCCGGTTGATCCCCCTGCCGAGGTGGGTGTGCCAAGCAATATTCCCTGCAAGCTGACACCCCTGCCGAGACGTGAAGAGACTGGCTGATCCCCTGCCAGTTGATAACCCGCCAATACGTGAAGTGCCTGGCCGAACTCCCTGCCAAGGCCTGAAGTGCCCGGCCGAATCCCCTGCGAGGCGTGGAGTGCCCAGTCGATTCCCCTGGCGACGCGTGGATGGCCGATCCCCTGCCAGCTAGTAACCCTCCAATACGTGAAGTGCCTGGCCGATCTCCCTGCCAAGGCCTGGAGTGCCCGGCCGATTCCCTGCCGTGGTGGAAGTGCCAAGCCATATTCCCTGCAAGCTGATACCCCTGCCGAGACGTGAAGTGCCTGGCCAATCTCCATGCCAAGGCCTGGAGTGGAGTCGTGGAGTGCCCAGCCGATTCCCCTGCCGACGCGTTGATGCCGGCCGATGCCGCAGCCGAGGTGGGAGTGCCAATCCGTACTCCCTGCCAGCTAAAACCCCTGCCAAGACGTGAAGAGCCTGGCCGATCCCCTCCCAATTGATAACCCGCCAATACGGGAAGTGCCTGGCCGATCTCCATGGCAAGGCCTGAAGTGCTCAGCCGATCCCCTTGCCGAGGCGTGAAGTGCCCAGTCGATTCCCCTGCCGAAGCGTGGAGGGCCAGGCCAATCCCCTGCTAGCTGATAACCCGCCAATACGTTCCTGGCCGATCTCCCTGTCAAGGCCTGGAGTGCTCAGCCGATCCCCTTGCCGAGGCGTGAAGTGCCCAGTCGATTCCCCTGCCGAAGCGTGGAGGGCCAGGCCGATCCCCTGCTAGCTGATAACCCGCCAATAAATGATATGCCGGCCCGATCTCCCTGCCAAGGCCCAGAGTGCCCAGCCGATCCCCTGTCAGCTGGTAACCCTCCAATACGTGAAGTGCCTGGCCGATCTCCATGCCAAGGCCTGGAGTGCCTGGCCGATTCCCCTGGCGACGCGTGGATGGCCGATCCCCTGCCAGCTAGTAACCCTCCAATACGTGAAGTGCCTGGCCGATCTCCCTGCCAAGGCCTGGAGTGCCCGGCCGATTCCCTGCCGTGGTGGAAGTGCCAAGCCATATTCCCTGCAAGCTGATACCCCTGCCGAGACGTGAAGTGCCTGGCCAATCTCCATGCCAAGCCCTGGAGTGGAGTCGTGGAGTGCCCAGCCGATTCCCCTGCCGACGCGTGGATGCCGGCCGATGCCGCAGCCGAGGTGGGAGTGCCAATCCGTACTCCCTGCCAGCTGAAACCCTTGCCAAGACGTGAAGAGCCTGGCCGATCCCCTCCCAATTGATAACCCGCCAATACGGGAAGTGCCTGGCCGATCTCCATGGCAAGGCCTGAAGTGCCCGGCCGATTCCCTGCCGTGGTGGAAGTGCCAAGCCATATTCCCTGCAAGCTGAAACTTCTGCCGAGATGTGCAGAGCCTGGCCTATCATCTGCCAGTTAATAACCCGCCAATACGTGAAGTGCCTGGCCGATCTCCCTGCCAAAGCCTGAAGTGCCCGCCTGATCCCCCTGCCAAGGTGGAAGTGCCAAGCAATATTCCCTGCAAGCTGATTTACTTGCCGAGACGTGAAGTACCTGTCCGATCTCCATGCCAAGCCATGGAGTGCCCGGCCGATTCCCCTGCGAGGCGTGGAATGCCCAGACGATTCCCCTGCCGACGCGTGGAGGGCCTGACCGATCCCCTGCTAGCTGATAACCTGGCCGATCTCCCTTCCAAAGCCTGAAGTGCCCGGCTGATCCCCCTGCCAAGGTGGAAGTGCCAAGCAATATTCCCTGCAAGCTGATTTACTTGCCGAGACGTGAAGTACCTGTCCGATCTCCATGCCAAGCCCTGGAGTGCCCGGCCGATTCCCCTGCGAGGCGTGGAATGCCCAGACGATTCCCCTGCCGACGCGTGGAGGGCCTGACCGATCCCCTGCTAGCTGATAACCTGGCCGATCTCCCTGCCAAAGCCTGAAGTGCCCGGCTGATCCCCCTGCCAAGGTGGAAGTGCCAAGCAATATTCCCTGCAAGCTGATTTACTTGCCGAGATGTGAAGTACCTGTCCGATCTCCATGCCAAGCCCTGGAGTGCCCGGCCGATTCCCCTGCGAGGCGTGGAATGCCCAGTCGATCCCCCTGCCGACGCGTGGAGGGCCTGACCGATCCCCTGCTAGCTGATAACCTGGCCGATCTCCCTGCCAAGTCCTGGAGTGCCCGGTTGATCCCCCTGCCGAGGTGGAAGTGCCAAGCAATATTCTCTGCGTGGAGTGCCTGGCCGATCCCCCGCCAGCTGATATCCCGCCAATACGTAAGTGTCTGGCCGATTTCCGTGCCAATACGTGAAGTGCCTGGCCGATTTCCCTGCCAATGCCTGGAGTGCCCGGCCGAGGTTGGAGGGCCAAGCCGTACTCCCTGCAAGCTCATACCCCTGCCGAGACGTGGAGTGCCTGTCCGATCTCCCTGCCAAGACCTGGAGTGCGCGGCCGGATCCCGCAGCCAAGGTGGGAGTGTCAATCCGTACTCCCTGCAAGCTGAAACCCCTGCCAAGACGTGAAGAGCCTGGCCGATCCCCTCCCAATTGATAACCCGCCGATACGGGAAGTGCCTGGCCGATCTCCATGGCAAGGCCTGAAGTGCCCGGCCGATTTCCCTGCGAGGCGTGGAATGCCCAGTCGATTCCCCTGCCGACGCGTGGATGGCCGTGGCCGATCTCCCTGACAATAACTGGAGTTCCCGACCGTTCTCACTGCCGAGGCGTGAAGTGCCCAGCCTATTCCCCTGCCGTCGCGTGAAGTGCCTGGCCAATCCCCTGCTAGCTAATAAACCGCCAATACGTGAAGTGCCTAGCCGACTTCCCTGCCTGTGCCTGGAGTGCCCGTCCGATCCCCCTACCGAGGCGTGGAGCACCCAGCCGATTCCCCTGCCGTCGCGTGAAGTATCTGGCCAATCCCATTCTAGCTGATAACCCGCCAATACGTGAAGTGCCTGGCCGATCTCCCTGCCAAGGCCTGGAGTGACCGGCCGATCCGCCCGCCGAGACGTGGAGTGCCCAGCCGAATTTTTTGCCGACGCGTGGAGGGCCTGTCCGATCCCCTGTTAGCTGATAACCTGGCCGATCTCCCTGCCAAGTCCTGGAGTGCCCGGTTGATCCCCCTGCCAAGTCCTGGAGTGCCCAGATGATCCCCCTGCCGACGCGTGGAGGGCCTAGCCGATTCCCCTGCCAGCTGATAACCCGCCAATAAATGATATGCCTCCCCGATCTCCCTGCCATGGTCTGGAGTGCCCGGCCGATGTCCCTGCCGAGGCGTGGAGTGCCCACCCGATAACCTTGCCGACGCGTGGAGTGCCTGGCCAATCCCCTGCCAACTGGTAACCTGTCAATACGTGAAGTGCCCAGCCGATTCCCCTGCCGACGCGTGGAGTGCCTGGCCGATCCCCCGCCAGCTGATAACCCGCCAATACGTATGTGTCTGGCCGATCTCCGTGCCAATACGATAAGTGACTGGCCGATCTCCCTGCCAATGCCTGGAGTGCCCGTCCGATCCCCTTGCCGAGGTGGGAGTGCCAAGCCGTATTCCCTGCAAGCAGATACCCCTGCCGAGACGTGGAGTGCCTGACCGATCTCCATGCCAAGTCCCGGAGTGCTCGGCCGATCCCCCTGCCGAGGCGTGGAGTGTCAGCCGATTCCCCTGCCGACGCGTGGAGTGCCCCTGGCCTATCCCCTGCCAGCTGATAACCGGCCAATAAATAATATGCCTGCCCGATCTACCTGCCAAGACCTGGAGTGCCCGGCCGATCCCGCAGCCGAGGTGGAAGTGCCCATCCGTATTCCCTGCAAGCTGAAACCCCTGCCGAGAGTGAAGAGCCTGGCCGATCCCCTCCCAGTTGATAACCCGCCAATACGTGAAGTGCCTGGCCGATCTTCCTGCCAAGGCCTGGAGTGCCCGGCCGAATCCCCTGCGAGGCGTAAAGTGCCCAGTCGATTCCCCTGCCAACGCGTGGATGCCGGCCGATGCCGCAGCCGAGGTGGGAGTGCCAATCCGCATTCCCTGCAAGCTGAAAACTCTGCCGAGACGTAAAGAGCCTGGCCGATCGGCAAGGCCTGGAATGCCCGGCCGATCCGCTTGCCGACGCGTGGAGTGCCTGGCCGATTCTTCTGCCAGCTGATAACCCTCCAATAAATGATATGCCTGCCCGATCTCCCTCCCAATGCCTGGAGTGCCCGGCCGATCCCCCTGCCGAGGCGTGGAGGGCCCAGCTGATTCTCCTGCCATCACGTGGAGGGCCTGGCAGCTTTCCCTGCCAGCTTGTAGCCCGCCAATAAATGATATGTCTGCCCGATCTCCCTGCCAATGCCTGGAGTGCCCGTCCGATCCCTCTGCCGAGGCGTGGAGCACCCAGCCGATTCCCCTGCCGTCGCGTGAAGTACCTGGCCAATCCCCTTCTAGCTGATAACCCGCCAATACGTGAAGTGCCTGGCCGATCTCCCTGCCAAGGCGTGGAGTGCCCGGCCGATCCCGAAGCCGAGGTGTGAAGTGCCTGGCCGATCCCCCGCCAGCAGATAACCCGCCAATACATAATCTTCTGGCCGATCCCCTGCCAGCTGGTAACCTGTCAATACGTGAAGTGCCTGGCCGATCTCCCTGCCAAGGCCTGGAGTGCCCGGCCGATCCCGAAGCCGAGGTGTGGAGTGCCTGGCCGATCCCCCGCCAGCTGATAACCCGCCAATACGTAATTTTCTGGCCGATCCCCTGCCAGCTGGTAACCTGTCAATACGTGAAGTGCCTGACCGATCTCCCTGACAAGGCCTGGAGTGCCCAGCCGATCCACCTGCCGAGGCGTGGATTGCCCAGCCGATTCCCCTGCCAGCTTATAGCCCGCCACTAAATGATATGCCTGGCCGATCTCCCTGCCAAGGCCTGGAGTGACCGGCCGATCCGCCTGCCGAGGCGTGGAGTGCCCAGCCGAATTTCCTGGCGACGCGTGGAGGGTCTGACCGATCCCCTGCTATCTGATAACCTGGCCGATCTCCCTGCCAAGGCCTGGAGTGATCGGCCGATCCGCCTGCCGAGGCGTGGAGTGCCCAGCCGATTTTCCTGCCGACGCGTGGAGGGCCTGACCGATCCCCTGTTAGCTGATAACCTGGCCGATCTCCCTGCCAAGTCCTTGAGTGCCCGGTTGATCCCCCTGCCAAGTCCTGGAGTGCCCAGATGATCCCCCTGCCGACTCGTGGAGGGCCTAGCCGATTCCCCTGCCAGCTCATAACCCGCCAATAAATGATATGCCTCCCCGATCTCCCTGCCAGGGTATGGAGTGCCCGGCCGATGTCCCTGCCGAGGCGTGGAGTGCCCACCCGATAACCCTGCCGACGCCTGGAGTGCCTGGCCGATCCCCTGCCAACTGGTAACCTGTCAATACGTGAAGTGCCCAGCCGATTCACCTGCCGACGCGTGGAGTGCCTGACCGATCCCCCGCCAGCTGATAACCCGCAAATACGTAAGTGTCTGGCCGATCTCCGTGCCAATACGTGAAGTGCCTGGCCGATTTCTCTGCTAATGCCTGGAGTGCCCGGCCGATCCCACTGCCGAGGCCTGGAGTGCCTGTCCGATCCCCTGCCAGATGATACCCCGCCAATAAATGATATGCCTATCCGATCTCACTGCCAAGACCTGGAGTGCCTGGCCGGATCCCGCAGCCGAGGTGGGAGTGTCAATCCGTACTCCCTGCAAGCTGGAACCCCTGCCGAGACGTGGGGTGCCTGGCCGATCTCCATGCCAAGTCCTGGAGTGCGCGGCCGATCCCCCTGCCGAGCGTGGAGTGCCCAGCCGAATTCCTTGCCGACGCGTGGAGTGCCTGTCCGATCCCCTGCCAGATGATACCCCGCCAATAAATGATATGCCTGTCCTGGCCGGATCCCGAAGCCGAGGTGGGATTGCCAAGCCGGATTCTCTGCATGCTGATACCCCTGCCAAGACGTGAAGAGCCTGGCCGATCCCCTGCCAGTTGATAACCCGCCAATACGTGAGTGCCTGGCCCATCTCCATGCCAAGGCCTTGAGTGCTCCGCCGATCCCCCTGTCGAGGCTTGGAGTGCCCCGCCGATTCCCCTGCCGACGCGTGGAGTGCCTGGCCAGTCTGCCAGTTAATAACCCGTAAATAAGTGAAGTGCCTGGCCGATCTCCCTGCCAAGTCCTTGAGTGCCCGGCCGATCCCGAAGCCGAGGTGGGAGTGCCAATCCGTATTCCCTGCAAGCTGAAACCTCTGCCGAGACGTTAAGAGCCTGGCCGATCGGCAAGGCCTGGAATGCCCGGCCGATCCGCTTGCCGACGAGTGGAGTGCCTGGCCGATTCTTCTGCCAGCTGATAACCCGCCAATAAATGATATGCCTGCCCGATCTCCCTCCCAATGCCTGCAGTGCCCGGCCGATCCCCCTGCCGAGGCGTGGAGGGCCCAGCTGATTCCCCTGCCGACACGTGGAGGGCCTGGCAGCTTTCCCTGCCAGCTTGTAACCCGCCAATAAATGATATGCCTGCCCGATCCCCCTGCCAAGACCTGGAGTGCCCGGCCGATCCCGCAGCCGAGGTGGGAATGCCAAGCCAAGCCAAGCCAACCAAAGCGTGGAGTGCCTTTCCGATTCCCCTGCCAGCTGATTACCCGCCAATATATGATATGCCTGCCCGATCTCCCTGCCAAGACCTGGAGTGCCCGGCCGATCCCGCAGGCGAGGTGGGAGTGCCAAGCCGCATTTCGTGCAAGCTGATACACTTACCGAGACGTTATCCCCCTGACCAGGCGTGGCGTACCCATCCGATTCCCCTGATGACGCGTGGAGTGCCTAGCCGATTCCCCTGCCAGTTCATAATTGGCCAATACGTGAAGCGCCTGGCCGATCTCCCTGCCAAGGCCAGGAGTACCCAGCCGATTCCCCTGCCGACGCGTATAGTGCCTAGCCGATTCACCTGCCAGTTAATAACCCGTTAAAATGTGAAGCGCCTGGCCGATCTCCCTGCCGAGGCCAGGAGTGCCCAGCCGATTCCCCTGCCGACGCGTGGAGTGCCTAGCCGATTCCCCTGCCAGCTGATTACACGCCAATAAATGATATGCCTGCCCAATCTCCCTGCCAAGCCCTGGAATGCCCAGCCCATTCCCCTGCCGACGCGTGAAGTTCCTAGCCGATTCCCCTGCCAAGACCTGGAGTGCCCGGCCGATCCCGCAGCCGAGGTGGGAGTGCCAAGCCGTATTCCCTGCAAGCTCAAACCCCTGCCGAGACGTGAAGAGCCTCGCCGATCCCCTCCCAGTTGATAATCCACCAATACGTGAAGTGCTTAACCGATCTCCCTGCCAATGCCTGGAGTGCCCAACCGATCCGCCTGCCGAGTCGTGGAGTGCCCCGCCGATTCCCCTGCCGACGCGTGGAGTGCCTGGCCAGTCTGCCAGTTAATAACCCGTAAATAAGTGAAGTGCCTGGCCGATCTCCCTGCCAAGTCCTTGAGTGCCCGGCCGATCCCGCAGCCGAGGTGGGAGTGCCAATCCGTATTCCCTGCAAGCTGAAACCTCTGCCGAGACGTGAAGAGCCTGGCCGATCCCCTGCCAGTTAATAACCCGCCAATACGTGAAGTGCCTGGCCGATATCCCTGCCAAGGCATGGAGTGCCCGGCCGAATCCCCTGCGAGGCGTGAAATGCCCAGTCGATTCCCCTGCCAACGCGTGGAAGGCCTGGCCGATCCCCAGCCAGCTGGTAACCCTACAATTCGTAAAGAGCCTAGCCGATCTCCTTGCCAAGGCCTTGAGTGCCCGGCCAATCCCCCTGCCGAGGTGGAAGTTCCTGCAAGCTGATACCCCTGCCGAGACGTGAAGAGCTGGCCGATCTCAATGCCAATGCCTGGAGTGGAGTCGTGGAGTGACCAGCCGATTTCCCTGCCGACGCGTGGATGCCGGCCGATGCCGCAGCCGAGTTGGGAGTGCCAATCCGTATTCTCTGCAAGCTGAAACCTCTGCCGAGACGTGAAGAGCCTGGCCGATCCCCTGCCAGTTGATAACCCGCCAATACATGAAGTGCCTGGCCGATCTCCCTAACAATGCCTGGAGTAGAGTCGTGGAGTGACCAGCCGATTTCCTTGCCGACGCGTGGAGTGCCTGGCCGATGCCGCAGCCGAGGTGGGAGTGCCAATCCGTATTCCCTGCAAGCTGAAACCTCTGCCGAGACGCGAAGAGCCTGGCCGATCCCCTGCCAGTTAATAACCCGCCAATACGTGAAGTTCTTGACCAATCTCCCTGCCAAGGCCTGGAGTGCTCGGCCGAATCCCCTGCGAGGCGTGGAGTGCCCAGTCCATTCCCCTGCCAACGCGTGGATGGCCTGGCCGATCCCCTGCCAGCTGGAAACCCTCCAATACGTGAAGTGCCTAGCCGATCTCCTTGCCAAGGCCTTGATTCCCGGCCGAATCCCCTGCCGAGGCGGGGAGTGTTAGCCGATTCCCCTGCCGACGTGCGGAGTGCCTGGCCCATCCCCTGCCAGCTGATAAGCGGCCAATAACTGATATGCCTGCCCGATCTCCCTGCCAAAACCTGGAGTGCCCGGCCGATCCCGCAGACGTGGTGGGAGTGCCCATCCGTATTCCCTACAAGCTGAAACCCCTACCGAGTAGTGAAGAGCCTGGCCGATCCCCTCCCAGTTGATAAACCGCCAATACGTGAAGTGCCTGGCCGATTTTCCTGCCAAGGCCTGGAATGCCCGGCCGATCCGCTTGCCGAGGCGTGGAGTGCCCAGCCGATTCCCCTGCCGACGCGTGGAGTGCCCCGCCGATTCCCCTGCCAGCTGATAACCCGCCAATAAATGATATACCTGCCCGATCTCCCTCCCCATGCCTGAAGTGCCCAGCCGATCCCCCTGCCGAGGCGTGAAGGGCCCAGCTGATTCCCGTGCCGCCGCGTGGAGTGCCTGGCCGATCCCCCGCTAGCTGATAACCCGCCAATACGTAAGTGCCTGGCCGATCTCCCTGCCAAGGCCAGGAGTGCCTGGCTGACCCCCCTGCCGAGGCGTGGAGTGCCCAGCCGATTCCTTTGCCGACGCGTGGAGTGCCTGGCCGATTCCCCTGCCGACGCGTGGAGGGCCAGGCCGATCCCCTGCTAGTTGATAACCCGCTAATACGTTCCTGGCCGATCTCCCTGTCAAGGCCTGGAGTGCCCGGCCGATCCCCGTGCTGAGGCGTGGAGTGTCCAGCCGATTCCCCTGCCGACGCGTGGAGGGCCAGGCCGATCCCCTGCTAGCTGATAACCCGCTAATACGTTCCTGGCCGATCTCCCTGTCAAGGCCTGGAGTGCCTAACCGATCCCCTTGCCGAGGCGTGGAGTGCCCAGCCGATTCCCCTGCCGTCGCGTGGAGGGCCAGGCCGATCCCCTGCTAGCTGATAACCCGCCAATACGTTCCTGGCCGATCTCCCTGTCAAGGCCTGGAGTGCTCAGCCGATCCCCTTGCCGAGGCGTGAAGTGCCCAGTCGATTCCCCTGCCGAAGCGTGGAGGGCCAGGCCGATCCCCTGCTAGCTGATAACCCGCCAATAAATGAATTGCCGGCCCGATCTCCCTGCCAAGGCCCAGATTGCCCAGCCGATCCCCTGTCAGCTGGTAACCCTCCAATACGTGAAGTGCCTGGCCGATCTCCATGCCAAGGCCTGGAGTGCCCGGCCGGCCCCCCTGACGAGGCGTGGAGTGCCCAGCCGATTTCCCTGCCGACGCGTGGAGTGCCTGACCGATCCCATTCTAGTTGATAACCCGCCAATACGTCAGGTGCCTAGCCGTTCTCTCTGCCAAGGCCTGGAGTGCCCGGCCGATCCACCTGCCAATGCCTGGAGGGCCCGGCAGATCCCCCTGCCGAGGCGTGGAGTGCCCAGCCGATTCCCGTGCCGACGCGTGAAGTGCCTGGCCGATCTCCCTGCTAAGGCCTGAAGTGCCCTGCCAATCCCCCTGCTGAGGTGGAAGTGCCAAGCCATATTCCCTGCAAGCTGATACCCCTGCCGAGACGTGAAGTGCCTGGCCGATCTCCATGCCAAGGCCTGGAGGGGAGTCGTGGAGTGCCCAGCCGATTCCTCTGCTGACGCGTGGATGCCGGCCGATGCCGCAGCCGGGGTGGGAAAGCCAATCCGTATTCCCTGCAAGCTGAAACCTCTGCCGAGACGTGAAGAGCCTGGCCGATCCCCTGCCAGTTAATAACCCGCCAATACGTGAAGTGCCTGGCCGATATCCCTGCCAAGGCCTGGAGTGCCCAGCTGATCCTCCAGTCGAGATGGAAGTGCCAAGCCTTATTCCCGGCAAGCTGATACACATGCCGAGACGTCAAGTATATGTCCGATCTCCATGCCAAGGCTTGGAGTGCCCGGCCGAATCCCCTGCCGACGCGTGGAGTGCCTGGCCGATCCCCTGCTAGCTTATAATCCGCCAATAAATGACATGCCGGCCCGATCTCCCTGGCATGGCCTGGAATGCCCGGCCGACTCCCCTGACGACGCGTGGAGTCCCGTGCTAGCTGATAACCCGCCAACACGTGCTTGGCCGATCTCCCTGCCAAGGCCCGGAGTGCCTGGCCGATCTTCATGCCAAGGCCTGGAGTGCCCGGCCGAATCCCCTGCCGAGGCGGGGAGTGTCAGCCGATTCCCCTGCCGACGTCCGGAGTGCCTGGCCCATCCCCTGCCAGCTGATAGCCGGCCAATAACTGATATGCCTGCCCGATCTCCCTGCCAATGCCTGGAGTGCCCGGCCGATCCCCCTGCCGAGGCGTGAAGTGCCAAGCCGATTCCCATGCGGACGCGTGGAGTGCCTGGCCGATGCTGGAGCCGAGGTAGGAGTGCCAAGCCGTATTCCCTGCAAGCTGATACCCCTGCCGTGACGTGAAAAGCCTGACCGATTCCATGCTAGTTGATAATCCGCCAATACGTGAAGTGCCTGGCCGATCGCCCAGCCAAGGCCTGGAGTGCCCGCCCGATCCGCCTGCCGAGGCGTGTAGTAACCAGCCGACTCCCCTGCCGACGCGTGGAGGGCCTAGCCGCTTCCCCTGCCAGCTGATAACCCGCCAATAAATGATATGTTTGCACGATCTCCATGCCAATGCCTGGATTGCCCGGCCGATCCCCCTGTCAAGGCGTGGAGTGCCCAGCCAATTCCCATGCGGACGCGTGGAGTGCCTGGCCCATCCCCTGCCAGCTGGATACCCTCCAATACGTGAAGTGCCGGCCGATCCGCCTGCCGAGGCGTGGAGTAACCAGCCGATTCCCCTGCCGACGCGTGGAGGGCCTAGCCGCTTCCCCTGTCAGCTGATAACCCGCCAATACGTGAAGTGCCTGGCCAATATCCCTGCCAAGGCCTGGAATGACCGGCCGATCCGCTTGCCGAGGCGTGGAGCGCCCAGCCGATTCCCATGCGGACGCGTGGAGTGCCTGGCCGATCCCCTGCCAGCTGGTTACACTCCAATACGTGAAGTGCCTGGCCGATCTCCCTGCCGAGGTGGGAAAGCCAATCCGTATTTCCTGCAAGCTGAAACCTCTGCCGAGACGTGAAGCGCCTGGCCGATCCCCTGCCAGTTAATAACCCGCTAATACGTGAAGTGTGTGGCCGATCTCCCTGCCAAGGCCTGGAGTGCCCGGCACATCCCCCAGCCGAGGTGGGAGTGCCAAGGCGGATTCCCTGCATGCTGATACCCCTGCCGAGACGTGAAGAGCCTGGCCGATCCCCTGCCAGTTGATAACCCGCCATTACGTGACGCGCCTGCCCGATATCCCTGCCAAGACCTGGAGTGCCCGGCCGATCCCGCAGCCGAGGTGGGAGTGTAAATCCGTATTCCCTGCAAGCTGAAACCCCTGCCGAGACGTGAAGAGCCTGGCCGATCCCCTCCCAGTTGATAACCCGCCAATAAGTGAAGTGTCTAAGCCGAATTCCTTTTAAGCCGATCCTTCTGCCGAGACGTGGAGTGCCCAGCCGATTCCCCTGCCGACGCGTCGAGTGCCTAGCCGATTCCCCTGCCAGCTGATAACCCGCCAAAAAATGATATGCCTGACCGATCTCCCTGCCAATGCCTGGAGTGACCGGCCGACCCCCCCAAACCAGGCGTGGAATACCCAGCCGATTCCCCTACGTACTTGGCCGATCTCCCTGCCAAGGCCCGGAGTGCAGCCGATCCCCCTGGCGAGACGTGGAGTGCCCAGCCGATTCCCCTGCCGATGCGTGGAGTGCCCGGCCGATCCCCCTGCCGAGGTGTGGAGTGCCCAGCCGATTCCCCTACCGACGCGTGGAGTGCCTGGCCGATCCCCTGCCAGTTGATAACCCGCCAATACGTGAAGCGCCTTCCCAATCTCCCTGCCATGACCTGGAGTGCCCGGCCGATCCCGCAGCCGAGGTGGGAGTGTCAATCAGTATTCCCTGCAAGCTGAAACCACTGCCGAGACGTGAAGAGCCTGGCCGATCCTCTCCAGTTGATAACCCACCAATAAGTGAAATGCCTGGCCCATCTCCCTGCCAAGGCCTGGAGTGCCCGGCCGATCCCCCTGCCGAGACGTGGGGTGCCCAGCCGATTTCCCTGCCGACGCGTAGAGTGCCTGGCCGATCCCCTGCCAGCTGATAACCCGCCAACAAATGATATGCCTGCCCGATCTCCCTGCCAAAACCTGGAGTGCCCGGCCGATCCCGCAGCCGAAGTGGGAATGTCAATCCGTACTCCCTGCAAGCTGAAACCTCTGCCGAGATGTGAAGAGCCTGGCCGATCCCCTCCCAGTTGATAACCTGCCAATACGTGAAGTGCCTGGCCCATCTCCCTGCCAAGGCCTGGAATACCAGGCCAATCCGCCTACCGAGGCGTGGAGTGCCCAGCCGATTCCCCTGCCGACGCGTGGAGCGCCTGGCCCTGGATTCTCCTGCCAGTTGATTACCCGTCAATTAGTGAAGTGCCTGGCCGATCTCCCTGCCAAGACCTGGAGTGCCCGGCCGATCCCGCAGCCGAGGTGGGAGTGTCAATCCATATTCCCTGCAAGCTGAAACCCCTGCCGAGACGTGAAGAGTCTGACCGATCCCCTCCCAGTTGATAACCCGCCAAAACGTGAAACCCTCCCTGCCAAGACCTGGAGCGCCTGGCAGATCCCCCTGCCGAGGTGGGAGGGCCAAGCCGTACTCCCTGCAAGCTGATACCCCTGCTGAAACGTGGAGTGCTGGCCGATCTCCATGCGAAGTCCTGGAGTGCGCGGCCGATCCGCCTACCGAGGCGTGGAGTGCCCAGCCGATTTCCCTGCCGAAACGTGGAGTGCCTGGCCGATTTCCATGCCAAGTCCTGGAGTGCGCGGACGATCCCCCTGCCGGAGCGTGGAGTGCCCAGCCGATTTCCCTGCCGACACGTTTAGTGCCCGGCCGATCCCGCAGCCCACGTGATAGTGCCAAGCCGTATTCCCTGCATGCTGATAGCCCTGCCGAGACGTTAAGAGCCTGGCCGATCCCCTGCCAGTTGATAACCCGCCAATACGTGAAGTGCCTGGCCGATCTCCCTGCAAATGCCTGACGTGCCCGGCTGATCCCCCTGCCGGATGGGAGGGCCAAGCCATACTCCCTGTATTGGAGGGCCAAGCCAAGATGATACCCCTGCCGAAACGTGGAGTGCCTGGCCGATTTCCATGCCAAGTCCTGGAGTGCGCGGACGATCCCCCTGCCGGAGCGTGGAGTGCCCAGCCGATTTCCCTGCCGACGCGTTTAGTGCCTGGCCGATCCCCTGCCAGCTGATAACCCGCCAATAAATGATGTGCCTGCCCGATCTCCCTGCCAAGACCTGAAGTGCCAAGCCGATCCCGCAGCCGAGGTGGGAGTGTCAATCCGTACTTCCTGCAATCTGAAACCCCTGCCGAGACGTGAAGATCCTTGCCGATCCCCTCCCAGTTGATAACCTGCCAATATATGAAATGCCTGGCCGATCTCCATGCCAATTCCGGTAGTGCGCGGCCGATCCGCCTACCGAGGCGTGGAGTGCCCAGCCGATTCCCCTGCCGACGCGTGGAGCGCCTGGCCCTGGATTCTCCTGCCAGTTGATTACCCGTCAATTAGTGAAGTGCCTGGCCGATCTCCCTGCCAAGACCTGGATTGCCCGGCCGATCCCGCACCGAGGTGGGAGTCCCAAGCCGAATTATCTTCAAGTTGATACACATGCCGAGACGTGAAGAGCCTGGTTGATCCTCTGCCAGTTGATAACCCGCGAATGCTTGAAGTGCATGGCCGATCTCCCTGCCAAAGCCTGGAGTGCCCGATCCCGATCCCGGCCGATCCCCCTGCCGAGGCGTGGAGTGCGCAGCCGATTCCCCTGCCTACGCGTGGAGTGGTTGGCCGATCCCCTGCTAGCTGATAGCCCGCCAATAATTGAAATGCTTGTCTTATCTCCCTGCCAGTTCCTGAAGTGCCAGGTCAATCCTCCTGCCGAGGCTTGAAGTGCCCAGCCGATTCCCCTGCCGACGCGTGGAGTGCCTAGCCGACTCCCCTGCCAGCTAATAACGATTCCCCTTCGAGGCGTGGAGTGCCCAGCCAATTCCCCTGCCGGCGCGTGGAAGGCCTGACCGATCCCCTGCTAGCTGATAATCCGCCAATACGTGCTTGGCCGATCTCCCTGCCAAGGCCTGGAGTGCCAGGTCGATTCCGCAGCCGAGGTGGGAGTGCCAAGCCGCTTTTAGTGCAAGCTGATACCCTTACCGAGACGTGAAGAGCTTGGCCGATCCCCGGCCTGTTGGTAACCCGCCAATACGTAAAGTGCCTGGCCGATCTCCCTGCCAAGGCCTGCAGTGCCCGGCCGATCCCCCTGACCAGGCGTTGAGTACCCAGCCGATTCCCCTGCCGACGCGTGGAGTGCCTACCCGATTTCCCTGCCAGTTGATAACCGGCCAATACGTGAAGCGCCTGGCCGATCTCCCTGCCAAGGCCTGTAGTGCCCGGTCGATCCCCCTGACCAGGCGTGGAGTACCCAGCCGATTCCCCTGCCGAAGCGTGGAGTGCCTAGCCGATTCCCCTAACAGTTGATAACCGGCCAATACGTGAAGCGCCTGGGCGATCTCTCTGCCAAGGCCAGGAGTGCCCAGCCTATTCCCCTGACGACGCGTGGAGTGCCTAGCCGATTCCCCTGCCAGCTGATAACCTGATCTTTTTGTCCTTTCGTTTTTGGGGATGTGGATCACGGGAATAGTGATGATGCTGCTGCTGATAAATGAGGGTCGCATTCCGTTGGTCACGCCGAGGAGCAGATCCATCGTTGTGGTTCTTCGCCGAGCTTCCATGGTTCTTTTGTGGGCTCTCTGGTCCGGAAACATGAGCATTGGGTTTCACTAGTTTCTTGGCAACAGATCCAAGTTCGAAATTATCGGACATCAAGCGTTTTAGATCGCTGGTATGACTGGGTACAGATACGGGAGCCGGAGCTGGGGTCGGTGCCGGTGTCGGAGCCGGTGCCGGTGCCGAATTGGGTGATTTTCCATTCGTGGACTTGGTATTTGAGTCATCATCGGTATCGTCGCCACTCGATATGTCGATGGGCTCGCTGATGGGTTTGTCCAGGAGCGGCTTCTTCGGAGGCTGGCTGTACAGGCTGTTCATCATGTTCATCACGCTGTTAGAAGTAGGTGCCTCCAACTCGTCACTGTCTGATTCTTCGTCCGAACTGCTGGGCTTGTCCAAGTTGTAACTTTCCGATATAAAGGCGAATGCTTGATGAACCAACTGCTTGAAGGGACCGAATTTGCGACGCGAGTACTCTGGATACTTCTGCATCAACTCCCTGGTCATCTGTTTCACATCCAAATATGTCTCGCCAATATGATCCTCCAGGTACTTTCTAACGCGATTCGATATCAGGTGGTAATGCAGCACCGGCTTGGACTTCTTCATATTATGTGAGAAGTGGCATTTGTCTCATTAAGAATCGACCAGCCAAGATGGGAGTGCCAGCCGCATTTCCTGCAAGCTGATACCCTTACCGAGACGTGAAGAGCTTGGCCGATCCTCTGCCTGTTGATAGCTCGCCAATACGTGAATTGCCTGGCCGATCTCTCTACCAAGGCCTGCAGTGCCCGGCCGATCCCCCTGACCAGCCGTGGAGTACCCAGCCGATTCCCCTGCCGACGCGTGGAGTAACTAGCCGATTCCCCTGCCAGTTGATAACCGGCCAATACGTGAAGCGCCTGGGCGATCTCCCTGCCAAGGACAGGAGTGCCCAGCCCATTCCCCTGCCGACGCGTGGAGTGCCTAGCCGTTTCCCTTGCAAACTGATAACCCGCCAAAAAATGATATGCCTGCCCGATCTCCCTGCCTGCCCGAAGTCCTGGAGTGCCCGGCCGATCCCGCAGCCGAGGTGGGAGTGCCAAGCTAAGCCAAGCCAATCGAAGCGTGGAGTGCCTTTCCCCTTCCCCTGCCAGCTGATTACCCGCCAAAAAATGATATGCCGACGCGTGGAGCGCGTAGCCGATTCCCCTACCAGTTGATAACCGGCCAATACTTGAAGCGCCTGGGCAATCTCTCTGTCAAGGCCAGGAGTGCCCAGCCCATTCCCCTGCCGACGCGTGGAGTGCCTCCAATACGTAAAGTGCCTGGCCGATCTCCCTGCCAAGGCCTGCAGTGCCCGGCCGATCCCCCTGACCAGGCCGACGCGTGGAGCGCGTAGCCGATTCCCCTACCAGTTGATAACCGGCCAATACGTGAAGCGCCTGGCCGATCTCCCTGCCAAGGCCTGTAGTGCCCGGCCGATCTCCCTGACCAGGCGTGGAGTGCATAGCCGATTCCCCTGCCGACGCGTGGAGTGCCTTGCCGATTCACCTACCAGTTGATAACCGGCCAATAGGTGAAGCGCCTGGGCGATCTCTCTGCCAAGGCCAGGAGTGCCCAGCCCATTCCCCTGCCGACGCGTGGAGTGCCTCCAATACGTAAAGTGCCTGGCCGATCTCCCTGCCAAGGCCTGCAGTGCCCGGCCGATCCCCCTGACCAGGCGTGGAGTACCCAGCCGATTCCCCTGCCGACGCGTGGAGTGCCTAGCCGATTTCCCTGCCAGTTGATAACCGGCCAATACTTGAAGCGCCTGGCCGATCTCCCTGCCAAGGCCTGTAGTGCCCGGCCGATCCCGCTGACCAGGCGTGGAGTGCCCAGCCGATTCCCCTGCCGACGCGTGGAGCGCGTAGCCGATTCCCCTACCAGTTGATAACCGGCCAATACGTGAAGCGCCTGGGCAATCTCTCTGTCAAGGCCAGGAGTGCCCAGCCCATTCCCCTGCCGACGCGTGGAGTGCCTCCAATACGTAAAGTGCCTGGCCGATCTCCCTGCCAAGGCCTGCAGTGCCCGGCCGATCCCCCTGACCAGGCCGACGCGTGGAGCGCGTAGCCGATTCCCCTACCAGTTGATAACCGGCCAATACGTGAAGCGCCTGGCCGATCTCCCTGCCAAGGCCTGTAGTGCCCGGCCGATCTCCCTGACCAGGCGTGGAGTGCATAGCCGATTCCCCTGCCGACGCGTGGAGTGCCTTGCCGATTCACCTACCAGTTGATAACCGGCCAATACGTGAAGCGTCTGGGCGATCTCTCTGCCAAGGCCAGGAGTGCCCAGCCCATTCCCCTGCCGACGCGTGGAGTGCCTCCAATACGTAAAGTGCCTGGCCGATCTCCCTGCCAAGGCCTGCAGTGCCCGGCCGATCCCCCTGACCAGGCGTGGAGTACCCAGCCGATTCCCCTGCCGACGCGTGGAGTCCCTAGCCGATTTCCCTGCCAGTTGATAACCGGCCAATACGTGAAGCGCCTGGCCGATCTCCCTGCCAAGGCCTGTAGTGCCCGGCCGATCCCCCTGACCAGGCGTGGAGTGCCCAGCCGATTCCCCTGCCGACGCGTTGAGTGCCTAGCCGATTCACCTACCAGTTGATAACCGGCCAATACGTGAAGCGCCTGGGCGATCTCTCTGCCAAGGCCAGGAGTGCCCAGCCCATTCCCCTGCCAGCTGATTACACGCCAATAAATGATATGCCTGCCCGATCTCCCTGCCAAGTCCTGGAATGCCCAGCCCATTCCCCTGCCGACGCGTGAAGTGCCTAGCCGATTCCCCTGCCAAGACCTGGAGTGCCCGGCCGAACCCCCTGACCAGCCGTGGACTACCCAGCCGATTCCCCTGCCGACGCGTGGAGTAACTAAACGATTCCCCTGCCAGTTGATAACCGGCCAATACGTGAAGCGCCTGGGCGACCTCCCTGCCAAGGCCAGGAGTGCCCAGCCGAGTCTCCTGCCGACGCGTGGAGTGCCTAGCCGATTCACCTGCCAGTTGATAACCCGTTAATATGTGAAGCGCCTGGCCGATCTCCCTGCCGAGGCCAGGAGTGCCCAGCCGATTCCCCTGCCGACGCGTGGAGTGCCAAGCCGATTCCCCTGCCAGCTGATTACACGCCAATAAATGATATGCCTGCCCGATCTCCCTGCCAAGACCTGGAGTGCCCGGCCGATCCCGCGGCCGAGGTGGGAGTGCCAAGCCGCATTTCCTGCAAGCTGATACCCTTACCGAGACGTAAAGAGCTTGGCCGATCCTCTGCCTGTTGATAACCCGCCAATACGTGAATTGCCTTGCCGATCTCCCTGCCAAGGCCTGTAGTGCCCGGCCGATCCCCCTGACCAGGCAGCCCATTCCCCTGCCGACGCGTGGAGTGCCTAGCCGATTCCCTTGCCAGTCCATAACCGGCCAATACGTGAAGGGCCTGGGCAATCTCCCTGCCAAGGCCAGGAGTGCCCAGCCGATTCCCCTGCCGACGCATGGAGTGCCTAGCCGATTCACCTGCCAGTTGATAACCCGTTAATATGTGAAGCGCCTGGCCGATCTCCCTGCCGAGGCCAGGAGTGCCCAGCCGATTCCCCTACCGACGCGTGGAGTGCCAAGCCGATTCCCCTGCCAGCTGATTACACGCCAATAAATGATATGCCTGCCCGATCTCCCTGCCAAGTCCTGGAATGCCCAGCCCATTCCCCTGCCGACGCGTGAAGTGGCTGCCAAGACCTGGAGTGCCCGGCCGAACCCCCTGACCAGCCGTGGACTACCCAGCCGATTCCCCTGCCGACGCGTGGAGTTACTAAACGATTTCCCTGCCAGTTGATAACCGGCCAATACGTGAAGCGCCTGGGCGACCTCCCTGCCTAGGCCAGGAGTGCCCAGCCGATTCCCCTGCCGACGCGTGGAGTGCCTAGCCGATTCACCTGCCAGTTGATAACCCGTTAATATGTGAAGCGCCCGGCCGATCTCCGTGCCGAGGCCAGGAGTGCCCAGCCGATTCCCCTGCCGACGCGTGGATTGCCTAGCCGATTCCCCTGCCAGCTGATTACACGCCAATAAATGATATGCCTGCCCGATCTCCCTGTTAAGTCCTGGAATGCCCAGCCCATTCCCCTGCCGACGCGTAAAGTGCCTAGCCGATTCCCCTGCCAAGACCTGGAGTGCCTGGCCGAACCCGCAGCCGAGGTGGGAGTGCCAAGCCGCATTTCGTGCAAGCTGATACCCCTGCCGAGACGTGAAGAGCCTGGCCGATCCCCTGCCAGTTGATAACCCGCCATACGTGCAGTGCCTGGCCAATCTCTCTGCCAAGGCCTGCAGTGCCCGGCCGATTCCCCTGCCGACGCGTGGAGTGCCTAGCCGATTCACCTGCCAGTTGATAACCCGTTAATATGTGAAGCGCCTGGCCGATCTCCCTGCCGAGGCCAGGAGTACCCAGCCGATTCCCCTGCCGACGCGTGGAGTGCCAAGCCGATTCCCCTGCCAGCTGATTACACGCCAATAAATGATATGCCTGCCCGATCTCCCTGCCAAGTCCTGGAATGCCCAGCCCATTCCCCTGCCGACGCGTGAAGTGCCTAGCCGATTCCCCTGCCAAGACCTGGAGTGCCCGGCCGAACCCCCTGACCAGCCGTGGAGTACCCAGCCGATTCCCCTGCCGACGCGTGGAGTAACTGAACGATTCCTCTGCCAGTTGGTTACCGGCCAATACGGCCAATCTCCCTGCCAAGGCCAGGAGTGCCCAGCCCATTCCCCTGCCGACGCGTGGAGTGCCTAGCCGATTCCCCTGCCAGCTGATAACCCGCCAAAAAATGATATGCCTGCCCGATCTCCCTGCCAAGACCTGGAGTGCCCGGCCAATCCCGCAGCCGAGTTGGGAGTGCCAAGCCGCATTTCGTGCAAGCTGATACCCCTACCGAGACGTGAAGAGCCTGGCCGATCTGCTCCCAGTTGATAACCCGCCATACGTGCAGTGCCTGGCCAATCTCTCTGCCAAGGCCTGCAGTGCCCGGCCGATCCCCCTGACCAGGCGTGGAGTACCCAGCCGATTCCCCTGCCGACGCGTGGAGTGCCTAGCCGATTCCCCTGCCAGCTGATTACCCGCCAATAAATGATATGCCTGGCCGATCTCCCCTGCCGACACGTGGAGTGCCTAGCCGATTCACCTGCCAGTTGATAACCCGTTAATATGTGAAGCGCCTGGCCGATCTCCCTGCCGAGGCCAGGAGTGCCCAGCCGATTCCCCTGCCGACGCGTGGAGTGCCAAGCCGATTCCCCTGCCAGCTGATTACACGCCAATAAATGATATGCCTGCCCGATCTCCCTGCCAAGTCCTGGAATGCCCAGCCCATTCCCCTGCCGACGCGTGGAGTGACTAGCCGATTCAACTGCCAGCTGATAACCCGCCAAAAAATGATATGCCTGCCCGATCTCCCTGCCAAGGCCTGAAGTGCCCGGCCGATCCCGCAGCCGTGGTGGGAGTGACAGCCGCATTTCCTGCAAGCTGATACCCTTACCGAGACGTGAAGAGCTTGGCCGATCCTCTGCCTGTTGATAGCCCGCAAATTCGTGAATTGCCTGGCCGATCTCCCTGCCAAGGCCTGGAGTGCCCGGTCGATCCCCCTGACCAGGCGTGGAGTACCCAGCTGATTTCCCTGCCGACACGTGGAGTGCCTAGCCGATTCCCCTTCCAGTTGATAGCCGGCCAATACGTGAAGCCCCTGGCCGATCTCCCTGCCAAGGCCAGGAGTGCCCGGCCCGTTCCCCTGCCGAGTGCCCGGCCGATCCCGCAGGCGAGGTGGGAGTGCCAAGCCGCATTTCGTGCAAGCTGATACACTTACCGAGACGTTATCCCCTTGACCAGGCGTGGCGTACCCAGCCGATTCCCCTGATGACGCGTGGAGTGCCTAGCCGATTCCCCTGCCAGTTCATAATTGGCCAATACGTGAAGCGCCTGGCCGATCTCCCTGCCAAGGCCAGGAGTACCCAGCCGATTCCCCTGCCGACGCGTATAGTGCCTAGCCGATTCACCTGCCAGTTAATAACCCGTTAAAATGTGAAGCGCCTGGCCGATCTCCCTGCCGAGGCCAGGAGTGCCCAGCCGATTCCCCTGCCGACGCGTGGAGTGCCTAGCCGATTCCCCTGCCAGCTGATTACACGCCAATAAATGATATGCCTGCCCGATCTCCCTGCCAAGGCCTGGAATGTCCGGCCGATCCCGCAGCCGAGGTGGGAGTGCCAAGCCGCATTTCGTGCAAGCTGATACCCCTGCCGAGACGTGAAGAGCCTGGCCAATCCCCTGCCAGTTGATAACCCGCCACTACGTGCAGTGCCTGGCAAATCTCTCTGCCAAGGCCTGGAATGCCCGGCCTATCCCCCTGACCAGGCGTGGAGTACCCAGCCGATTCCCCTGCCGACACGTGGAGTGCCTAGCCGATTCCCCTGCCAGTTGATAACCGGCCAATACGTGGAACGCCTGGCCGATCTCCCTGCCAAGGCCTGGAATGCCCGGCCTATCCCCCTGACCATTCGTGGAGTACCCAGGCGATTCCCTTGCCGACGCGTGGTGTGCCTAGCCGATTCCCCTCCCAGGTGATAACCGGCCAATACGTGAAGCGCCTGGCCGATCTCCCTTCCAAGCCCAGGAGTGCCCAGCCGGTTCCCCTGCCGACGCGTGGAGGGCCTAGCCAATTCCCTTGCCAGCTGATTACCCGCCAATAAATGATATGCCTGCCCGATCTCCCTGCCAAGGCCTGGAATGTCCGGCCGATCCCTCAGCCGAGGTGGGAGTGCCAAGCCGCATTTCGTGCAAGCTGATACCCCTGCCGAGACGTGAAGAGCCTGGCCAATCCCCTGCCAGTTGATAACCCGCCACTACGTGCAGTGCCTGGCAAATCTCTCTGCCAAGGCCTGGAATGCCCGGCCTATCCCCCTGACCAGGCGTGGAGTACCCAGCCGATTCCCTTGTCGACGCGTGGAGTGCCTAGCCGATTCCCCTCCCAGTTGATTACCCGCCAATATGTGAAGCGCCAGGGTGATCTCCGTGCCAAGGCCAGGAGTGCCCAGCCCATTCCCCTGCCGACGCGTGAAGTGCCTAGCCGATTCCCCTGCCAGCTGATAACCCGCCAATAAATGATATGCCTGCCCAATCTTCCTGCCAAGGCCTGGAATGCCCGGCCGATCCCGCAGCCGAGGTGGGAGTGCCAAGCCGTATTCCATGCAAGCTGATACCGCTGCCGAGACGTGAAGAGGCTAGCGGATTCACCTGCCAGTTGATCACCGGCCAATACGTGAAGCGCCTGGCCGATCTTCTTGCCGAGGCCAGGAGTGCCCAGCCGATTCCCCAGCCGACGCGTGGATTGCCTTTCCGATTCCCCTGCCTGTTGATAACCCGCCAATAAGTGAAGTGCATGGCCGATCTCCCTGCCAAGGCCTGAAATGCCCGGCCTATCCCCCTGACCAGGCGTGGAGTACCCAGCCGATTCCCTTGTCGACGCGTGGAGTGCCTAGCCGATTCCCCTCCCAGTTGATTACCCGCCAATATGTGAAGCGCCAGGGTGATCTCCGTGCCAAGGCCAGGAGTGCCCAGCCCATTCCCCTGCCGACGCGTGAAGTGCCTAGCCGATTCCCCTGCCAGCTGATAACCCGCCAATAAATGATATGCCTGACCGATCTCCCTGCCAAGACCTGGAGTGCCCGGCCGATCCCGCAGCCGAGGTGGGAGTGCCAACCCGCATTTCGTGCAAGCTGATACCCCTGCCGAGACGTGACGAGCCTGGCCGATCACCTGCCAGTTGATAACCCGCCAATACGTGCAGTGCCTGGCCCATCTCTCTGCCAAGGCCTGCAGTGCCCGGCCGATCCACCTGACCAGGCGTGGAGTACCCATCCGATTCCCCTGCCGACGCGTGGAGTGCCTAGCCGATTCCCCTGCCATTTGATAACCGGCCAATACGTGAAGCGCCTGGCCGATCTCCCTGCCAAGGCCAGGAGTGCCCAGCCGATTCCCCTGCCGACGCGTGGAGTGCCTAGCCGATTTCCCTGCCAGCTGATTACCCGCCAATAAATGATATGCTGATTAGCCTGCCAGCTGATAACCTGCCATCAAATGATATGCCTGTCCGATCTCCCTGCCAAGACCTGGAATGCCCGGCCGATCCCGCAGCCGAGGTGGGAGTGCCCAGCCGCATTTCCTGCAAGCTGATACCCTTACCGAGACGGTATCCCCCTGACCAGGCGTGGAGTACCCATCCGATTCCCCTGCCGACGCGTGGAGTACCTAGCCGATTCCCCTGCCATTTGATAACCGGCCAATACGTGAAGCGCCTGGCCGATCTCCCTGCCAAGGCCAGGAGTGCTCAGCCGATTCCCCTGCCGAAGCGTGGAGTGCATAGCCGATTTCCCTGCCAGCTGATTAACTGCCAATAAATGATATGCCTGCCCGATCTCCCTGCCAAGGCCTGGAATGCCCGGCCGATCCCGCAGCCGAGGTGGGAGGGCCAAGCCGTATTCCATGCAAGCTGATACCACTGCCGAGAGGTGAAGAGGCTAGCGGATTCACCTGCCAGTTCATAACTGGCCAATACTTGAAGCGCCCGGCCGATCCCCCTGACCAGGCGTAGAGTACCCAGCCGATTACCCTGATGACGCGTGGAGTGCCTAGCCGATTCCCCTGCCATTTGATAAATGGCCAATACGTGAAGCGCCTGGCCGATCTCCCTGCCAAGGCCTGAAATGCCCGGCCGATTCCCCTGCCGAAGCGTGGAGTGCCTAGCCGATTTCCCTGCCAGCTGATTACCCGCCAATAAATGATATGCCTGTCCGATCTCCCTGCCAAGACCTGGAGTACCCGGCCGATCCCGCAGCCGAGGTGGGAGTGCCCAGCCGCATTTCCTGCAAGCTGATTCCCTTACCGAGACGTGCAGAGCTTGGCCGATCCTCTGCCTGTTGATAACCCGCCAATACGTGAATTGCCTGGCCGACCTCCCTGCCAAGGCCTGTAGTGCCCGGCCGATCCCCCTGAGCAGGCGTGGAGTACCCATCCGATTCCCCTGCCGACGCGTGGAGTGCCTAGCCGATTCCCCTGCCATTTGATAACCGGCCAATACGTGAAGCGCCTGGCCGATCTCCCTGCCAAGGCCAGGAGTGCTCAGCCGATTCCCCTGCCGAAGCTTGGAGTGCCTAGCCGATTTCCCTGCCAGCTGATTAACCGCCAATAAATGATATGCCTGTCCGATCTCCCTGCCAAGGCCTGGAATGCCCGTCCGATCCCGCAGCCGAGGTGGGAGGGCCAAGCCGTATTCCATGCAAGCTGATACCGCTGCCGAGAGGTGAAGAGGCTAGCGGATTCACCTGCCAGTTCATAACTGGCCAATACGTGAAGCGCCCGGCCGATCCCCCTGACCAGGCGTAGAGTACCCAGCCGATTCCCCTGCCGACGCGTGAAGTGCCTAGCCGATTCCCCTGCCATTTGATAAATGGCCAATACGTGAAGCGCCTGACCGATCTCCCTGCCAAGGCCAGGAGTGTCCAGCCGATTCCCCTGCCGAAGCGTGGAGTGCCTAGCCGATTTCCCTGCCAGCTGATTAGCCGCCAATAAATGATATGCCTGTCCGATCTCCCTGCCAAGATCTGGAGTACCAAGCCGATCCCGCAGCCGAGGTGGGAGTGCCAAGCCGTATTCCATGCAAGCTGATACCGCTGCCGAGACGTGAAGAGCCTAGCGGATTCACCTGCCAGTTCATAACTGGCCAATACGTGAAGCGCCCGGCCGATCCCCTGACCAGGCGTAGAGTACCCAGCCGATTCCCCTGCCGACGCGTGAAGTGCCTAGCCGATTCCCCTGCCATTTGATAAATGGCCAATACGTGAAGCGCCTGACCGATCTCCCTGCCAAGGCCAGGAGTGTCCAGCCGATTCCCCTGCCGAAGCGTGGAGTGCCTAGCCGATTCCCTTGCCAGCTGATTACCCGCCAATAAATGATATTCCTGCCAGATCTCCCTCGCAAGACCTGGAGTGCCCGGCCGATCCCGCAGCCGAGGTGGGAGTGCCAAACCGCATTTCCTGAAAGCTGATACCCCTGCCGAGACGTGAAGAGCTTGGCCGATACCCTGCCTGTTGATAACCCGCCAATATGCGAATTGCCAGGCCGATCGCCCTGCCAAGGCCTGGAGTGCCCGGCCGATCCCCCTGACCAGGCGTGGAGTACCCAGCCGATTCCCCTGCCGACGCGTGGAGTGCCTAGCCGATTCCCCTGCCAGTTGATAACCGGCCAATACGTGAAGCGCCTAGCCGATCTCCCTG
Source organism: Drosophila parabipectinata (assembly GCA_018153455.1). Classification (NCBI taxonomy): domain Eukaryota; kingdom Metazoa; phylum Arthropoda; class Insecta; order Diptera; family Drosophilidae; genus Drosophila; species Drosophila parabipectinata. The sequence goes on along the minus strand of JAECYA010000362.1, from coordinate 140,757 downwards.
CCAAGGCCAGGAGTGCCCAGCCCATTCCCCTGCCGACGCATGGAGTGCCTAGCCGATTTCCCTGCCAGCTGATTACCCGCCAATAAATGATATGCCAGCCCATTCCCCTGCCGACGCGTGAAGTGCCTAGCCGATTTCTCTGCCAAGACCTGGAGTGCCCGGCCGAACCCGCAGCCGAGGTGGGAGTGCCAAGCCGCATTTCGTGCAAGCTGATACCCCTGCCGAGACGTGAAGAGCCTGGCCGATCCCCTGCCAGTTGATAACCCGCCATACGTGCAGTGCCTGGCCAATCTCTCTGCCAAGGCCTGCAGTGCCCGGCCGATCCCCCTGACCAGGCGTGGAGTACCCAGCCGATTCCCCTGCCGACGCGTGAAGTGCCTAGCCGATTCCCCTGCCAAGACCTGGAGTGCCCGGCCGAACCCCGTGACCAGCCGTGGAGTACCCAGCCGATTCCCCCTGCCGACGCGTGGAGTAACTAAACGATTCCTCTGCCAGTTGATAACCGGCCAACACGTGAAGCGCCTGGGCGATCTCCCTGCCAAGGCCAGGAGTGCCCAGCCCATTCCCCTGCCGACGCGTGGAGTGCCTAGCCGATTCCCCTGCCAGCTGATAACCCGCCAAAAAATGATATGCCTGCACGATCTCCCTGCCAAGACCTGGAGTGCCCGGCCGATCCCGCGGCCGAGTTGGGAGTGCCCAGCCGCATTTCCTCCAAGCTGATACCCTTACCGAGACGTGAAGAGCTTGGCCGATCCTCTGCCTGTTGATAACCCGCCAATACGTGAATTGCCTGGCCGATCTCCCTGCCAAGGCCTGTAGTGCCCGGCCGATTCCCCTGCCAGTCCATAACCGGCCAATACGTGAAGCGCCTGGCGGATGTCCCTGCCAAGGCCAGTAGTACCCAGCCGATTCCCCTGCCGACGCGTGGAGTGCCTAGCCGATTCACCTGCCAGTTGATAACCCGTTAATATGTGAAGCGCCTGGCCGATCTCCCTGCCGAGGCCAGGAGTGCCCAGCCGATTCCCCTGCCGACGCGTGAAGTGCCTAGCCGATTCCCCTGCCAAGACCTGGAGTGCCCGGCCGAACCCGCAGCCGAGGTGGGAGTGCCAAGCCGCATTTCGTGCAAGCTGATACCCCTACCGAGACGTGAAGAGCCTGGCCGATCTTCTGCCAGTTGATAACCCGCCATACGTGCAGTGCCTGGCCAATCTCTCTGCCAAGGCCTGCAGTGCCCGGCCGATCCCCCTGACCAGGCGTGGAGTACCCAGCCGATTCCCCTGCCGACGCGTGGAGTGCCTAGCCGATTCCCCTCCCATTTGATAACCGGCCAATACGTGAAGCGCCTGGCCGATCTCCCTGCCAAGGCCAGGAGTGCCCAGCTGATTCCCCTGCCGACGCGTGGAGTGCCTAGCCGATTTCCCTGCCAAGACCTGGAGTGCCCGGCCGAACCCCGTGACCAGCCGTGGAGTACCCAGCCGATTCCCCTGCCGACGCGTGGAGTAACTAAACGATTCCTCTGCCAGTTGATAACCGGCCAACACGTGAAGCGCCTGGGCGATCTCCCTGCCAAGGCCAGGAGTGCCCAGCCCATTCCCCTGCCGACGCGTGGAGTGCCTAGCCGATTCCCCTGCCAGCTGATAACCCGCCAAAAAATGATATGCCTGCACGATCTCCCTGCCAAGACCTGGAGTGCCCGGCCGATCCCGCGGCCGAGTTGGGAGTGCCCAGCCGCATTTCCTCCAAGCTGATACCCTTACCGAGACGTGAAGAGCTTGGCCGATCCTCTGCCTGTTGATAACCCGCCAATACGTGAATTGCCTGGCCGATCTCCCTGCCAAGGCCTGTAGTGCCCGGCCGATTCCCCTGCCAGTCCATAACCGGCCAATACGTGAAGCGCCTGGCGGATGTCCCTGCCAAGGCCAGTAGTACCCACCCGATTCCCCTGCCGACGCGTGGAGTGCCTAGCCGATTCACCTGCCAGTTGATAACCCGTTAATATGTGAAGCGCCTGGCCGATCTCCCTGCCAAGACCTGGAGTGCCCGGCCGAACCCGCAGCCGAGGTGGGAGTGCCAAGCCGCATTTCGTGCAAGCTGATACCCCTGCCGAGACGTGAAGAGCCTGGCCGATCCCCTGCCAGTTGATAACCCGCCATACGTGCAGTGCCTGGCCAATCTCTCTGCCAAGGCCTGCAGTGCCCGGCCGATCCCCCTGACCAGGCGTGGAGTACCCAGCCGATTCCCTTGCCGACGCGTGGAGTGCCTAGCCGATTCCCCTCCCAGGTGATAACCGGCCAATACGTGAAGCGCCTGGCCGATCTCCCTTCCAAGGCCAGGAGTGCCCAGCCGGTTCCCCTGCCGACGCGTGGAGGGCCTAGCCAATTCCCTTGCCAGCTGATTACCCGCCAATAAATGATATGCCTGCCCGATCTCCCTGCCAAGGCCTGGAATGTCCGGCCGATCCCGCAGCCGAGGTGGGAGTGCCTAGCCGATTCCCCTACCAGTTGATAACCGGTCAATACGTGAAGCGCCTGGGCGATCTCCCTGCCAAGGCCAGAAGTGCCCAGCCCATTCCCCTGCCGACGCGTGAAGTGCCTAGCCGATTCCCCTGCCAGCTGATAACCCGCCTGCCCGATCTCCCTCCCAAGACCTGGAGTGCCCGGCCGATCCCGCAGCCGAGGTGGGAGTGCCAAGCCGCATTTCATGCAAGCTGATACCCCTGCCGAGACGTGAAGAGCCTGGCCGATCCCCTGCCAGTTGATAACCCGCCAATACGTGAAGCGCCTGGCCGATCTCCCTGCCAAGGCCAGGAGTACCCAGCCGATTCCCCTGCCGACGCGTATAGTGCCTAGCCGATTCACCTGCCAGTTAATAACCCGTTAAAATGTGAAGCGCCTGGCCGATCTCCCTGCCGAGGCCAGGAGTGCCCAGCCGATTCCCCTGCCGACGCGTGGAGTGCCTAGCCGATTCCCTTGCCAGCTGATTACACGCCAATAAATGATATGCCTGCCCGATCTCCCTGCCAAGACCTGGAATGTCCGGCCGATCCCGCAGCCGAGGTGGGAGTGCCAAGCCGTATTCCATGCAAGCTGATACCGCTGCCGAGACGTGACGAGCCTGGCCGATCACCTGCCAGTTGATAACCCGCCAATACGTGCAGTGCCTGGCCCATCTCTCTGCCAAGGCCTGCAGTGCCCGGCCGATCCCCCTGACCAGGCGTGGAGTACCCAGCCGATTCCCCTGCCGACGCGTGGAGTGCCTAGCCGATTCCCCTGCCATTTGATAACCGGCCAATACGTGAAGCGCCTGGCCGATCTCCCTGCCAAGGCCAGGAGTGCCCAGCCGATTCCCCTGCCGACGCGTGGAGTGCCTAGCCGATTTCCCTGCCAGCTGATTACCCGCCAATAAATGATATGCTGATTAGCCTGCCAGCTGATAACCTGCCAATAAATGATATGCCTGCCCGATCTCCCTGCCAAGACCTGGAATGCCCGGCCGATCCCGCAGCCGAGGTGGGAGTGCCCAGCCGCATTTCCTGCAAGCTGATACCCTTACCGAGACGGTATCCCCCTGACCAGGCGTGGAGTACCCATCCGATTCCCCTGCCGACGCGTGGAGTACCTAGCCGATTCCCCTGCCATTTGATAACCGGCCAATACGTGAAGCGCCCGGCCGATCCCCCTGACCAGGCGTAGAGTACCCAGCCGATTACCCTGATGACGCGTGGAGTGCCTAGCCGATTCCCCTGCCATTTGATAAATGGCCAATACGTGAAGCGCCTGGCCGATCTCCCTGCCAAGGCCAGGAGTGCCCAGCCGATTCCCCTGCCGAAGCGTGGAGTGCCTAGCCGATTTCCCTGCCAGCTGATTACCCGCCAATAAATGATATGCCTGTCCGATCTCCCTGCCAAGACCTGGAGTACCCGGCCGATCCCGCAGCCGAGGTGGGAGTGCCCAGCCGCATTTCCTGCAAGCTGATTCCCTTACCGAGACGTGCAGAGCTTGGCCGATCTTCTGCCTGTTGATAACCCGCCAATACGTGAATTGCCTGGCCGATCTCCCTGCCAAGGCCTGTAGTGCCCGGCCGATCCCCCTGACCAGGCGTGGAGTACCCATCCGATTCCCCTGCCGACGCGTGGAGTGCCTAGCCGATTCCCCTGCCATTTGATAACCCGCCAATACGTGAAGCGCCTGGCCGATCTCCCTGCCAAGGCCAGGAGTGCTCAGCCGATTCCCCTGCCGAAGCTTGGAGTGCCTAGCCGATTTCCCTGCCAGCTGATTAACCGCCAATAAATGATATGCCTGTCCGATCTCCCTGCCAAGGCCTGGAATGCCCGTCCGATCCCGCAGCCGAGGTGGGAGGGCCAAGCCGTATTCCATGCAAGCTGATACCGCTGCCGAGAGGTGAAGAGGCTAGCGGATTCACCTGCCAGTTCATAACTGGCCAATACGTGAAGCGCCCGGCCGATCCCCCTGACCAGGCGTAGAGTACCCAGCCGATTCCCCTGCCGACGCGTGAAGTGCCTAGCCGATTCCCCTGCCATTTGATAAATGGCCAATACGTGAAGCGCCTGACCGATCTCCCTGCCAAGGCCAGGAGTGTCCAGCCGATTCCCCTGCCGAAGCGTGGAGTGCCTAGCCGATTTCCCGGCCAGCTGATTAGCCGCCAATAAATGATATGCCTGTCCGATCTCCCTGCCAAGATCTGGAGTACCAAGCCGATCCCGCAGCCGAGGTGAGAGTGCCAAGCCGTATTCCATGCAAGCTGATACCGCTGCCGAGACGTGAAGAGCCTAGCGGATTCACCTGCCAGTTCATAACTGGCCAATACGTGAAGCGCCCGGCCGATCCCCCTGACCAGGCGTAGAGTACCCAGCCGATTCCCCTGCCGACGCGTGAAGTGCCTAGCCGATTCCCCTGCCATTTGATAAATGGCCAATACGTGAAGCGCCTGACCGATCTCCCTGCCAAGGCCAGGAGTGTCCAGCCGATTCCCCTGCCGAAGCGTGGAGTGCCTAGCCGATTCCCTTGCCAGCTGATTACCCGCCAATAAATGATATTCCTGCCAGATCTCCCTCGCAAGACCTGGAGTGCCCGGCCGATCCCGCAGCCGAGGTGGGAGTGCCAAACCGCATTTCCTGAAAGCTGATACCCCTGCCGAGACGTGAAGAGCTTGGCCGATACCCTGCCTGTTGATAACCCGCCAATATGAGAATTGCCAGGCCGATCGCCCTGCCAAGGCCTGGAGTGCCCGGCCGATCCCCCTGACCAGGCGTGGAGTACCCAGCCGATTCCCCTGCCGACGCGTGGAGTGCCTAGCCGATTCCCCTACCAGTTGAAAACCGGCCATTACGTGAAGCGCCTGGGCGATCTCTCTGCCAAGGCCAGGAGTGCCCAGCCGATTCCCCTGCCGACGCGTGGAGTGCCTAGCCGATTCCCCTGCCAGCTGATTACACGCCAATAAATGATATGCCTGCCCGATCTCCCTGTTAAGTCCTGGAATGCCCAGCCCATTCCCCTGCCGACGCGTGAAGTGCCTAGCCGATTTCTCTGCCAAGACCTGGAGTGCCCGGCCGAACCCGCAGCCGAGGGTGGAGTGCCAAGCCGCATTTCGTGCAAGCTGATACCCCTGCCGAGACGTGAAGAGCCTGGCCGATCCCCTGCCAGTTGATAACCCGCCATACGTGCAGTGCCTGGCCAATCTCTCTGCCAAGGCCTGCAGTGCCCGGCCGATCCCCCTGACCAGGCGTGGAGTACCCAGCCGATTCCCCTGCCGACGCGTGAAGTGCCTAGCCGATTCCCCTGCCAAGACCTGGAGTGCCCGGCCGAACCCCGTGACCAGCCGTGGAGTACCCAGCCGATTCCCCTGCCGACGCGTGGAGTAACTAAACGATTCCTCTGCCAGTTGATAACCGGCCAACACGTGAAGCGCCTGGGCGATCTCCCTGCCAAGGCCAGGAGTGCCCAGCCCATTCCCCTGCCGACGCGTGGAGTGCCTAGCCGATTCCCCTGCCAGCTGATAACCCGCCAAAAAATGATATGCCTGCACGATCTCCCTGCCAAGACCTGGAGTGCCCGGCAGATCCCGCGGCCGAGTTGGGAGTGCCCAGCCGCATTTCCTCCAAGCTGATACCCTTACCGAGACGTGAAGAGCTTGGCCGATCCTCTGCCTGTTGATAACCCGCCAATACGTGAATTGCCTGGCCGATCTCCCTGCCAAGGCCTGTAGTGCCCGGCCGATTCCCCTGCCAGTCCATAACCGGCCAATACGTGAAGCGCCTGGCGGATGTCCCTGCCAAGGCCAGTAGTACCCAGCCGATTCCCCTGCCGACGCGTGGAGTGCCTAGCCGATTCACCTGCCAGTTGATAACCCGTTAATATGTGAAGCGCCTGGCCGATCTCCCTGCCGAGGCCAGGAGTGCCCAGCAGATTCCCCTGCCGACGCGTGAAGTGCCTAGCCGATTCCCCTGCCAAGACCTGGAGTGCCCGGCCGAACCCGCAGCCGAGGTGGGAGTGCCAAGCCGCATTTCCCCCTGACCAGGCGTGGTGTACCCAGCCGATACCCCTGCCATTTGATAACCGGCCAATACGTGAAGCGCCCGGCCGATCCCCCTGACCAGGCAGCCGATTCAACTGCCGACGCGTGGAGTGCCTAGCCGATTCACCTGCCAGTTGATAACCCGTTAATATGTGAAGCGCCTGGCCGATCTCCCTGCCGAGGCCAGGAGTGCCCAGCCGATTCCCCTGCCGACGCGTGAAGTGCCTAGCCGATTCCCCTGCCAAGACCTGGAGTGCCCGGCCGAACCCGCAGCCGAGGTGGGAGTGCCAAGCCGCATTTCGTGCAAGCTGATACCCCTGCCGAGACGTGAAGAGCCTGGCCGATCTTCTGCCAGTTGATAACCCGCCATACGTGCAGTGCCTGGCCAATCTCTCTGCCAAGGCCTGCAGTGCCCGGCCGATCCCCCTGACCAGGCGTGGAGTACCCAGCCGATTCCCCTGCCGACGCGTGGAGTGCCTAGCCGATTCCCCTCCCATTTGATAACCGGCCAATACGTGAAGCGCCTGGCCGATCTCCCTGCCAAGGCCAGGAGTGCCCAGCTGATTCCCCTGCCGACGCGTGGAGTGCCTAGCCGATTTCCCTGCCAGCGGATTACCCGCCAATAAATGATATGCCTGCCCGATCTCCCTGCCAAGACCAGGAGTGCCCGGCCGGCCCCCCTGACGAGGTGGGAGTGCCAAGCCGCATTTCCTGCAAGCTGATACCCTTACCGAGACGTGAAGAGCTTGGCCGATCCTCTGCCTGTTGATAGCCCGCCAATACGTGAATTGCCTGGCCGATCTCTCTACCAAGGCCTGCAGTGCCCGGCCGATCCCCCTGACCAGCCGTGGAGTACCCAGCCGATTCCTCTGCCGACGCGTGGAGTAATTAGCCGATTCCCCTGCCAGTTGATAACCGGCCAATACGTGAAGCGCCTAAGCGATCTCCCTGCAAAGGCCAGGAGTGCCCAGCCCATTCCCCTGCCGACGCGTGGAGTGACTAGCCGATTCCCCTGCCAGCTGATAACCCGCCAAAAAATGATATGCCTGTCCGATCTCCCTGCCAAGATCTGGAATGCCCGGCCTATCCCACTGACCAGGCGTGGAGTACCCATCCGATTCCCCTGATGACGCGTGGAGTGCCTAGCCGATTCCCCTGCCAGTTCATAATTGGCCAATACGTGAAGCTCCTGGCCGATCTCCCTGCCAAGGCCAGGAGTACCCAGCCCATTCCCCTGCCGACGCGTGGAGTGCCTAGCCGATTCACCTGCCAGTTAATAACCCGTTAATATGTGAAGCGCCTGGCCGATCTCCCTGCCGAGGCCAGGAGTGCCCAGCCGATTCCCCTGCCGACGCGTGGAGTGCCTAGCCGATTCCCCTGCCAGCTGATTACACGCCAATAAATGATATGCCTGCCCGATCTCCCTGCCAAGACCTGGAATGCCCAGCCCATTCCCCTGCCGACGCGTGAAGTGCCTAGCCGATTCCCCTGCCAAGACCTGGAGTGCCCGGCCGATCCCGCAGCCGAGGTGGGAGTGCCAAGCCAAGCCAAGCCAACCAAAGCGTGGAGTGCCTTTCCGATTCCCCTGCCAGCTGATTACCCGCCAATATATGATATGCCTGCCCGATCTCCCTGCCAAGACCTGGAGTGCCCGGCCGATCCCGCAGGCGAGGTGGGAGTGCCAAGCCGCATTTCGTGCAAGCTGATACACTTACCGAGACGTTATCCCCCTGACCAGGCGTGGCGTACCCATCCGATTCCCCTGATGACGCGTGGAGTGCCTAGCCGATTCCCCTGCCAGTTCATAATTGGCCAATACGTGAAGCGCCTGGCCGATCTCCCTGCCAAGGCCAGGAGTACCCAGCCCATTCCCCTGCCGACGCGTGGAGTGCCTAGCCGATTCACCTGCCAGTTAATAACCCGTTAATATGTGAAGCGCCTGGCCGATCTCCCTGCCGAGGCCAGGAGTGCCCAGCCGATTCCCCTGCCGACGCGTGGAGTGCCTAGCCGATTCCCCTGCCAGCTGATTACACGCCAATAAATGATATGCCTGCCCGATCTCCCTGCCAAGACCTGGAATGCCCAGCCCATTCCCCTGCCGACGCGTGAAGTGCCTAGCCGATTCCCCTGCCAAGACCTGGAGTGCCCGGCCGATCCCGCAGCCGAGGTGGGAGTGCCAAGCCGCATTTTGTGCAAGCTGATACCCCTGCCGAGACGTGAAGAGCCTGGCCGATCCCCTGCCAGTTTATAAACGGCCAATACGTGCAGTGCCTGGCCAATCTCTCCTGCCGAAATCGGAGTGCCAAGCCAAGCCAAGCCAATCGAAGCATGGAGTGCCTTTCCGATTCCCCTGCCAGCTGATTACCCGCCAATAAATGATATGCCTGCCCGATCTCCCTGCCAAGGCCTGGAATGTTCGGCCGATCCCGCAGCCGAGGTGGGAGTGCCAAGCCGTATTCCATGCAAGCTGATACCGCTGCCGAGACGTGAAGAACCTAGCGGATTCACCTGCCAGTTGATAACCGGCCAATACGTGAAGCGCCTGGCCGATCTCCCTGCCGAGGCCAGGAGTGCCCAGCCGATTCCCCTGCCGACGCGTGGAGTGCCTTTCCGATTCCCCTGCCTGTTGATAACCCGCCAATACGTGAAGTGCCTGGCCGATCTCCCTGCCAAGGCCTGGAATGCCCGGCCTATCCCACTGACCAGGCGTGGAGTACCCAGCCGATTCCCTTGCCGACGCGTGGAGTGCCTAGCCGATTCCCCTCCCAGGTGATAACCGGCCAATACGTGAAGCGCCTGGCCGATCTCCCTTCCAAGGCCAGGAGTGCCCAGCCGATTCCCCTGCCTACGCGTGGAGTGCCTAGCCAATTCCCTTGCCAGCTGATTACCCGCCAATAAATGATATGCCTGCCCGATCTCCCTCCCAAGACCTGGAGTGCCCGGCCGATCCCGCAGCCGAGGTGGGAGTGCCAAGCCGCATTTCGTGCAAGCTGATACCCCTGCCGAGACGTGACGAGCCTGGCCGATCCCCTGCCAGTTGATAACCCGCCACTACGTGCAGTGCCTGGCACATCTCTCTGCCAAGGCCTGCAGTGCCCAGCCGATCCCCCTGACCAGGCGTGGAGTACCCAGCCGATTCCCCTGCCGACACGTGGAGTGCCTAGCCGATTCCCCTGCCAGTTGATAACCGGCCAATACGTGGAACGCCTGGGCGATCTCGCTGCCAAGGCCAGGAGTGCCCAGCCCATTCCCCTGCCGACGCGTGGAGTGCCTAGCCGACTCCCCTGCCAGCTGATAACCCGCCAATAAATGATATGCCTGCCCAATCTTCCTGCCAAGGCCTGGAATGCCCGGCCGATCCCGCAGCCGAGGTGGGAGTGCCAAGCCGTATTCCATGCAAGCTGATACCCCTGCAGAGACGTGAAGAGCCTGGCCGATCCCCTGCCAGTTGATAACCCGCCAATACGTGCAGTGCCTGGCAAATCTCTCTGCCAAGGCCTGCAGTGCCCAGCCGATCCCCCTGACCAGGCGTGGAGTACCCAGCCGATTCCCCTGCCGACGCGTGGAGTGCCTAGCCGATTCCCCTGCCAGTTGATAACCGGCCAATACGTGGAACGCCTGGGCGATCTCGCTGCCAAGGCCAGGAGTGCCCAGCCCATTCCCCTGCCGACGCGTGGAGTGCCTAGCCGATTCCCTTGCCAGCTGATTACCCAGCAAAAAATGATATTCCTGCCCGATCTCCCTCCCAAGACCTGGAGTGCCCGGCCGATCCCGCAGCCGAGGTGGGAGTGCCAAGCCGTATTCCATGCAAGCTGATACCCCTGCAGAGACGTGAAGAGCCTGGCCGATCCCCTGCCAGTTGATAACCCGCCAATACGTGCAGTGCCTGGCAAATCTCTCTGCCAAGGCCTGCAGTGCCCAGCCGATCCCCCTGACCAGGCGTGGAGTACCCAGCCGATTCCCCTGCCGACGCGTGGAGTACCTAGCTGATTCCCCTGCCAGTTGATAACCGACCAATACGTGAAGCGCCTGGCCGATCTCCCTGCCAAGGCCAGGAGTGCCCAGCCCATTTCCCTGCCGCCGCGCGAGAAGTGCCTAGTCGATTTCCCTGCTAGCTGATTACCCGCCAATAAATGATATGCCTGCCCGATCTCCCTCCCAAGACCTGGAGTGCCCGGCCGATCCCGCAGCCGAGGTGGGAGTGCCAAGCCGCATTTCGTGCAAGCTGATACCCCTGACGAGCCGATTCCCCTGCCAGCTGATAACAAGCCAATAAATGATATGCCTGCCCGATCTCCCTGCCAAGGCCTGGAATGCCCGGCCGATCCCGCAGCCGAGGTGGGAGTGCCAAGCCGTATTCCATGCAAGCTGATACCGCTGCCGAGAGGTGAAGAGGCTGGCGGATTCACCTGCCAGTTGATAACCGGCCTATACGTGAAGCGCCTGGCCGATCTTCCTGCCGAGGCCAGGAGTGCCCAGCCCATTCCCCTGCCGACGCGTGGAGTGCCTTGCCGATTCCCTTGCCAGCTGATTACCCGCCAATAAATGATATTCCTGCCCGATCTCCCTCCCAAGACCTGGAGTGCCCGGCCGATCCCGCAGCAGAGGTGGGAGTTCCAAGCCGTATTCCATGCAAGCTGATACCCCTGCCGAGACGTGAAGAGCCTAGCGGATTCACCTGCCAGTTGATAACCGGCCAATACGTGAAGCGCCTGGCCGATCTTCTTGCCGAGGCCAGGAGTGCCCAGCCGATTCCCCGGCCGACGCGTGGAGTGCCTTTCCGATTCCCCTGCCTGTTGATAACCCGCCAATACGTGAAGTGCCTGGCCGATCTCCCTGCCAAGGCCTGAAATGCCCGGACTATCCCCCTGACCAGGCGTGGAGTACCCAGCCCATTCCCCTGCCGACGCGTGAAGTGCCTAGCCGATTCCCCTGCCAGCTGATAACCCGCCAATAAATGATATGCCTGACCGATCTCCCTGCCAAGACCTGGAGTGCCCGGGCGATCCCGCAGCCGAGGTGGGAGTGCCAAGCCGCATTTCGTGCAAGCTGATACCCCTGCCGAGACGTGACGAGCCTGGCCGATCACCTGCCAGTTGATAACCCGCCAATACGTGCAGTGCCTGGCCCATCTCTCTGCCAAGGCCTGCAGTGCCTGGCCGATCCCCCTGACCAGGCGTAGAGTACCCATCCGATTCCCCTGCCGACGCGTGGAGTGCCTAGCCGATTCCCCTGCCATTTGATAACCGGCCAATACGTGAAGCGCCTGGCCGATCTCCCTGCCAAGGCCAGGAGTGCTCAGCCGATTCCCCTGCCGAAGCGTGGAGTGCCTAGCCGAATTCCCTGCCAGCTGAATAACCGCCAATAAATGATATGCCTGCCCGATCTCCCTGCCAAGGCCTGGAATGCCCGGCCGATCCCGCAGCCGAGGTGGGAGGGCCAAGCCGTATTCCATGCAAGCTGATAGCCGATTCCCTTGCCAGCTGATTACCCAGCAAAAAATGATATTCCTGCCCGATCTCCCTCCCAAGACCTGGAGTGCCCGGCCGATCCCGCAGCCGAGGTGGGAGTGCCAAGCCGTATTCCATGCAAGCTGATACCCCTGCAGAGACGTGAAGAGCCTGGCCGATCCCCTGCCAGTTGATAACCCGCCAATACGTGCAGTGCCTGGCAAATCTCTCTGCCAAGGCCTGCAGTGCCCAGCCGAACCCCCTGACCAGGCGTGGAGTACCCAGCCGATTCCCCTGCCGACGCGTGGAGTGCCTAGCTGATTCCCCTGCCAGTTGATAACCGACCAATACGTGAAGCGCCTGGCCGATCTCCCTGCCAAGGCCAGGAGTGCCCAGCCCATTTCCCTGCCGCCGCGCGAGAAGTACCTAGTCGATTTCCCTGCTAGCTGATTACCCGCCAATAAATGATATGCCTGCCCGATCTCCCTCCCAAGACCTGGAGTGCCCGGCCGATCCCGCAGCCGAGGTGGGAGTGCCAAGCCGCATTTCGTGCAAGCTGATACCCCTGACGAGACGTGAAGAGCCTGGCCGATCCCCTGCCAGTTGATAACCCGCCAATACGTGCAGTGCCTGGCAAATCTCTCTGCCAAGGCCTGCAGTGCCCAGCCGATCCCCCTTACTAGGCGTGGAGTACCCAGCCGATTCCCCTGCCGACACGTGGAGTGCCTAGCCGATTCCCCTGCCAGCTGATAACAAGCCAATAAATGATATGCCTGCCCGATCTCCCTGCCAAGGCCTGGAATGCCCGGCCGATCTCGCAGCCGAGGTGGGAGTGCCAAGCCGTATTCCATGCAAGCTGATACCGCTGCCGAGAGGTGAAGAGGCTGGCGGATTCACCTGCCAGTTGATAACCGGCCTATACGTGAAGCGCCTGGCCGATCTTCCTGCCGAGGCCAGGAGTGCCCAACCCATTCCCCTGCCGACGCGTGGAGTGCCTTGCCGATTCCCTTCCCAGCTGATTACCCGCCAATAAATGATATTCCTGCCCGATCTCCCTCCCAAGACCTGGAGTGCCCGGCCGATCCCGCAGCCGAGGTGGGAGTTCCAAGCCGTATTCCATGCAAGCTGATACCCCTGCCGAGACGTGAAGAGCCTAGCGGATTCACCTGCCAGTTGATAACCGGCCAATACGTGAAGCGCCTGGCCGATCTTCTTGCCGAGGCCAGGAGTGCCCAGCCGATTCCCCGGCCGACGCGTGGAGTGCCTTTCCGATTCCCCTGCCTGTTGATAACCCGCCAATACGTGAAGTGCCTGGCCGATCTCCCTGCCAAGGCCTGAAATGCCCGGCCTATCCCCCTGACCAGGCGTGGAGTACCCAGCCCATTCCCCTGCCGACGCGTGAAGTGCCTAGCCGATTCCCCTGCCAGCTGATAACCCGCCAATAAATGATATGCCTGACCGATCTCCCTGGCAAGACCTGGAGTGCCCGGGCGATCCCGCAGCCGAGGTGGGAGTGCCAAGCCGCATTTCGTGCAAGCTGATACCCCTGCCGAGACGTGACGAGCCTGGCCGATCACCTGCCAGTTGATAACCCGCCAATACGTGCAGTGCCTGGCCCATCTCTCTGCCAAGGCCTGCAGTGCCTGGCCGATCCCCCTGACCAGGCGTAGAGTACCCATCCGATTCCCCTGCCGACGCGTGGAGTGCCTAGCCGATTCCCCTGCCATTTGATAACCGGCCAATACGTGAAGCGCCTGGCCGATCTCCCTGCCAAGGCCAGGAGTGCTCAGCCGATTCCCCTGCCGAAGCGTGGAGTGCCTAGCCGAATTCCCTGCCAGCTGAATAACCGCCAATAAATGATATGCCTGCCCGATCTCCCTGCCAAGGCCTGGAATGCCCGGCCGATCCCGCAGCCGAGGTGGGAGGGCCAAGCCGTATTCCATGCAAGCTGATACCACTGCCGAGAGGTGAAGAGGCTAGCGGATTCACCTGCCAGTTCATAACTGGCCAATACGTGAAGCGCCCGGCCGATCCCCCTGACCAGGCGTAGAGTACCCAGCCGATTCCCCTGCCGACGCGTAGATGCCTAGCCGATTCCCCTGCCATTTGATAAATGGCCAATACGTGAAGCGCCATGCCGATCTCCCTGCCAAGGCCAGGAGTGCCCAGCCGATTCCCCTGCCGAGGCGTGGAGTGCCTAGCCGATTTCCCTGCCAGCTGATTACCCGCCAATAAATGATATGCCTGCCCGATCTCCCTGCCAAGACCTGGAGTACCCGGCCGATCCCGCAGCCGAGGTGGGAGTGCCCAGCCGCATTTCCTGCAAGCTGATTCCTTACCGAGACGTGCAGAGCTTGGCCGATCCTCTGCCTGTTGATAACCCGCCAATGCGTGAATTGCCTGGCCGATCTCCCTGCCAAGGCCTGTAGTGCCCGGCCGATCCCCCTGACCAGGCGTGGAGTACCCAGCCGATTCCCCTGCCGACGCGTGGAGTGCCCAGCCGATTCCTCTGCCAGTTGATTACCGGCCAATACGTGAAGCGCCTGGGCGATCTCTCTGCCAAGGCCAGAAGTGCCCAGCCCATTCCCCTGCCGACGCGTGGAGTGCCTAGCCGATTCCCCTGCCAGCTGATAACCCGCCAATAAATGATATGCCTGGCCGATCTCCCTGCCAAGACCTGAAGTACCCGGCAAATCCCGCAGCCGAGGGGGGAGTGCCAAGCCGCATTTCCTGCAAGCTGATACCCCTGCCGAGACGTGACGAGCCTGGCCGATCACCTGCCAGTTGATAACCCGCCAATACGTGCAGTGCCTGGCCAATCTCTCTGCCAAGGCCTGCAGTGCCCGGCCGATCCCCTTGACCAGGCGTGGAGTACCCAGCCGATTCCCCTGCCGACGCGTGGAGTGCCTAGCCGATTCCCCTGCCATTTGATAACCGGCCAATACGTGAAGCGCCTGGCCGATCTCCCTGGCAAGGCCAGGAGTGCCCAGCCGATTCCCCTGCCGACACGTGGAGTGCCTAGCCGATTTCCTTGCCAGCTGATTACCCGCCAATAAATGATATGCCTGCCCGATCTCTCTGCCAAGACCTGGAGTACCCGGCCGATTCCGCAGCCGAGGTGGGAGTGCCAAGCCGCATTTCCTGCAAGCTGATACCCTTACCGAGACGTGAAGAGCCAATACGTGAATTGCCTGGCCGATCTCCCTGTCAAGGCCTGTAGTGCCCGGCCGATTCCCCCGCCAAGGCCAAGCTGATACCCCTGCCGAGACGTGACGAGCCTGGCCGATCACCTGCCAGTTGATAACCCGCCAATACGTGCAGTGCCTGGCCAATCTCTCTGCCAAGGCCTGCAGTGCCCGGCCGATCCCCTTGACCAGGCGTGGAGTACCCAGCCGATTCCCCTGCCGACGCGTGGAGTGCCTAGCCGATTCCCCTGCCATTTGATTTCCCTGCCAGCTGATAACCTGCCAATAAATGATATGCCTGCCCGATCTCCCTGCCAAGACCTGGAGTGCCCGGCCGATCCCGCAGCCGGATGGGAGTGCCAAGCCGTATTCCATGCAAGCTGATACCGCTGCCGAGACGTGAAGAGGCTAGCGGATTCACCTGCCAGTGGCTAGGCACTCCACGCGTCGACAAGGGAATCGGCTGGGTACTCCACGCCTGGTCAGGGGGATAGGCCGGGCATTTCAGGCCTTGGCAGGGAGATCGGCCAGGCACTTCACGTATTGGCGGGTTATCAACAGGCAGGGGAATCGGAAAGGCACTCCACGCGTCGGCCGGGGAATCGGCTGGGCACTCCTGGCCTCGGCAAGAAGATTGGCTAGGCGCTTCACGTATACCCCTGATACCCCTGCAGAGACGTGAAGAGCCTGGCCGATCCCCTGCCAGTTGATAACCCGCCAATACGTGCAGTGCCTGGCAAATCTCTCTGCCAAGGCCTGCAGTGCCCAGCCGATCCCCCTGACCAGGCGTGGAGTACCCAGCCGATTCCCCTGCCGACGCGTGGAGTGCCTAGCTGATTCCCCTGCCAGTTGATAACCGGCCAATACGTGAAGCGCCTGGCCGATCTCCCTGCCAAGGCCAGGAGTGCCCAGCCCATTTCCCTGCCGCCGCGCGAGAAGTGCCTAGTCGATTTCCCTGCTAGCTGATTACCCGCCAATAAATGATATGCCTGCCCGATCTCCCTCCCAAGACCTGGAGTGCCCGGCCGATCCCGCAGCCGAGGTGGGAGTGCCAAGCCGCATTTCGTGCAAGCTGATACCCCTGACGAGACGTGAAGAGCCTGGCCGATCCCCTGCCAGTTGATAACCCGCCAATACGTGCAGTGCCTGGCAAATCTCTCTGCCAAGGCCTGCAGTGCCCAGCCGATCCCCCTTACTAGGCGTGGAGTACCCAGCCGATTCCCCTGCCGACACGTGGAGTGCCTAGCCGATTCCCCTGCCAGCTGATAACCCGCCAATAAATGATATGCCTGCCCGATCTCCCTGCCAAGGCCTGGAATGCCCGGCCGATCCCGCAGCCGAGGTGGGAGTGCCAAGCCGTATTCCATGCAAGCTGATACCGCTGCCGAGAGGTGAAGAGGCTAGCGGTTTCACCTGCCAGTTGATAACCGGCCTCTACGTGAAGCGCCTGGCCGATCTTCCTGCCGAGGCCAGGAGTGCCCAGCCCATTCCCCTGCCGACGCGTGGAGTGCCTTGCCGATTCCCTTGCCAGCTGATTACCCGCCAATAAATGATATTCCTGCCCGATCTTCCTCCCAAGACCTGGAGTGCCCGGCCGATCCCGCAGCCGAGGTGGGAGTTCCAAGCCGTATTCCATGCAAGCTGATACCCCTGCCGAGACGTGAAGAGCCTAGCGGATTCACCTGCCTGTTGACAACCGGCCAATACGTGAAGCGCCTGGCCGATCTCCCTGCCGAGGCCAGGAGTGCCCAGCCGATTCCCCTGCCGACGCGTGGAGTGCCTTTCCGGTTCCCTTGCCAGCTGATTACCCGCCAATAGATGATATTCCTGCCCGATCTCCCTCCCAAAACCTGGAGTGCCCGGCCAATCCCGCAGCCGAGGTGGGAGTGCCAAGCCGTATTCCATGCAAGCTGATACCGCTGCCGAGAGGTGAAGAGGCTAGCGGATTCACCTGCCAGTTGATAACCGGCCAATACGTGAAGCGCCTGGGCGATCTCTCTGCCAAGGCCAGGAGTGCCCAGCCCATTCCCCTGTCGACGCGTGAAGTGCCTAGCCGATTCCCCTGCCAGCTGATTACCCGCCAATAAATGATATGCCTGCCCGATCTCCCTGCCAAGGCCTGGAATGCCCGGCCGATCCCGCAGCCGAGGTGGGAGTGCCAAGCCGTATTCCTTGCAAGCTGATACCGCTGCCGAGAGGTGAAGAGGCTAGCGGATTCACCTGCCAGTTGATAACCGGCCAATACGTGAAGCGCCTGGTCGATCTTCTTGCCGAGGCCAGGAGTGCCCAGCCGATTCCCCGGCCGACGCGTGGAGTGCCTTTCCGATTCCCCTGCCTGTTGATAACCCGCCAATACGTGAAGTGCCTGGCCGATCTCCCTGCCAAGGCCTGAAATGCCCGGCCTATCCCCCTGACCAGGCGTGGAGTACCCAGCCGATTCCCTTGTCGACGCGTGGAGTGCCTAGCCGATTCCCCTCCCAGTTGATAACCCGCGAATATGTGAAGCGCCTGGGCGATCTCCCTGCCAAGGCCAGGAGTGCCCAGCCCATTCCCCTGCCGACGCGTGAAGTGCCTAGCTGATTCCCCTGCCAGCTGATAACCCGCCAATAAATGATATGCCTGACCGATCTCCCTGCCAAGACCTGGAGTGCCCGGGCGATCCCGCAGCCGAGGTGGGAGTGCCAAGCTGCATTTCGTGCAAGCTGATACCCCTGCCGAGACGTGACGAGCCTGGCCGATCACCTGCCAGTTGATAACCCGCCAATACGTGCAGTGCCTGGCCCATCTCTCTGCCAAGGCCTGCAGTGCCTGGCCGATCCCCCTGACCAGGCGTGGAGTACCCATCCGATTCCCCTGCCGACGCGTGGAGTGCCTAGCCGATTCCCCTGCCATTTGATAACCGGCCAATACGTGAAGCGCCTGGCCGATCTCCCTGCCAAGGCCAGGAGTGCCCAGCCGATTCCCCTGCCAGCTGATTACCCGCCAATACGTGAAGCGGCTGGCCGATCTCCCTGCCAAGGCCAGGAGCGCTCAGCCGATTCCCCTGCCGAAGCGTGGAGTGCCTAGCCGAATTCCCTGCCAGCTGAATAACCGCCAATAAATGATATGCCTGCCCGATCTCCCTGCCAAGGCCTGGAATGCCCGGCCGATCCCGCAGCCGAGGTGGGAGGGCCAAGCCGTATTCCATGCAAGCTGATACCACTGCCGAGAGGTGAAGAGGCTAGCGGATTCACCTGCCAGTTCATAACTGGCCAATACGTGAAGCGCCTGGGCGATCTCCCTGCCAAGGCCAGGAGTGCCCAGCCGATTCCCCTGCCGAAGCGTGGAGTGCCTAGCCGATTTCCCTGCCAGCTGATTAACCGCCAATAAATGATATGCCTGCCCGATCTCCCTGCCAAGACCTGGAGTACCCGGCCGATCCCGCAGCCGAGGTGGGAGTGCCCAGCCGCATTTCCTGCAAGCTGATTCCTTACCGAGACGTGCAGAGCTTGGCCGATCCTCTGCCTGTTGATAACCCGCCAATACGTGAATTGCCTGGCCGATCTCCCTGCCAAGGCCTGTAGTGCCCGGCCGATCCCCCTGACCAGGCGTGGAGTATTCAGCCGATTCCCCTGCCGACGCGTGGAGTGCCTAGCCGATTCCCCTGCCATTTGATAAATGGCCAATACGTGAAGCGCCATGCCGATCTCCCTGCCAAGGCCAGGAGTGCCCAGCCGATTCCCCTGCCGAAGCGTGGAGTGCCTAGCCGATTTCCCTGCCAGCTGATTAACCGCCAATAAATGATATGCCTGCCCGATCTCCCTGCCAAGACCTGGAGTACCCGGCCGATCCCGCAGCCGAGGTGGGAGTGCCCAGCCGCATTTCCTGCAAGCTGATTCCTTACCGAGACGTGCAGAGCTTGGCCGATCCTCTGCCTGTTGATAACCCGCCAATACGTGAATTGCCTGGCCGATCTCCCTGCCAAGGCCTGTAGTGCCCGGCCGATCCCCCTGACCAGGCGTGGAGTACCCAGCCGATTCCCCTGCCGACGCGTGGAGTGCCCAGCCGATTCCCCTACCAGTTGATTACCGGCCAATACGTGAAGCGCCTGGGCGATCTCTCTGCCAAGGCCAGAAGTGACCAGCCCATTCCCCTGCCGACGCGTGGAGTGCCTAGCCGATTCCCCTGCCAGCTGATAACCCGCCAATAAATGATATGCCTGCCCGATCTCCCTGCCAAGACCTGAAGTACCCGGCCGATCCCGCAGCCGAGGTGGGAGTGCCAAGCCGCATTTCCTGCAAGCTGATACCCCTGCCGAGACGTGACGAGCCTGGCCGATCACCTGCCAGTTGAAAACCCGCCAATACGTGCAGTGCCTGGCCAATCTCTCTGCCAAGGCCTGCAGTGCCCGGCCGATCCCCCTGACCAGGCGTGGAGTACCCAGCCGATTCCCCTGCCGACGCGTGGAACGCCTAGCCGATTCCCCTGCCATTTGATAACCGGCCAATACGTGAAGCGCCTGGCCGATCTCCCTGGCAAGGCCAGGAGTGCCCAGCCGATTCCCCTGCCGACGCGTGGAGTGCCTAGCCGATTTCCTTGCCAGCTGATTACCCGCCAATAAATGATATGCCTGCCCGATTTCTCTGCCAAGACCTGGAGTACCCGGCCGATTCCGCAGCCGAGATGGGAGTGCCAAGCCGCATTTCCTGCAAGCTGATACCCTTACCGAGACGTGAAGAGCCAATACGTGAATTGCCTGGCCGATCTCCCTGTCAAGGCCTGTAGTGCCCGGCCGATTCCCCCGCCAAGGCCAGGAGTACCCAGCCGATTCCCCTGCCGACGCGTGGAGTGCCTAGCCGATTCACCTGCCAGTTGATAACCCGCCAATATGTGAAGCGCCTGGGCGATCTCCCTGCCAAGGCCAGGAGTGCCCAGCCCATTCCCCTGCCGACGCGTGAAGTGCCTAGCCGATTCCCCTGCCAGCTGATAACCCGCCAATAAATAATATGCCTGACCGATCTCCCTGCCAAGACCTGGAGTGCCCGGCCGATCCCGCACCCGAGGTGGGAGTGCCAAGCCGCATTTCGTGCAAGCTGATACCCCTGCCGAGACGTGACGAGCCTGGCCGATCACCTGCCAGTTGATAACCCGCCAATACGTGCACTGCCTGGCCAATCTATCTGCCAAGGCCTGCAGTGCCCGGCCGATCCCCCTGACCAGGCGTGGAGTACCCAGCCGATTCCCCTGCCGACGCGTGGAGTGCCTAGCCGATTCCCCTGCCATTTGATAACCGGACAATACGTGAAGCGCCTGGCCGATCTCCCTGCCAAGGCCAGGAGTGCCCAGCCGATTCCCCTGCCGACGCGTGGAGTGCCTAGCCGATTTCCCTGCCAGCTGATAACCTGCCAATAAATGATATGCCTGCATGATCTCCCTGCCAAGACCTGGAGTGCCCGGCCGATCCCGCAGCCGAGGTGGGAGTGCCCAGCCGCATTTCCTGCAAGCTGATACCCTTACCGAGACGTAAAAAGCTTGGCCGATCCTCTGCCTGTTGATAACCCGCCAATACGTGAATTGCCTGGCCGATCTCCCTGCCAAGGCCAGGAGTGCCCAGCCGATTCCCCTGCCGACGCGTGGAGTGCCTAGCCGATTTCCCTGCCAGCTGATTACCCGCCAATAAATGATATGCCTGCCCGATCTCCCTCCCAAGACCTGGAGTGCCCGGCCGATCCCGCAGCCGAGGTGGGAGTGCCAAACCGCATTTCCTGAAAGCTGATACCCCTGCCGAGACGTGAAGAGCTTGGCCGATCCCCTGCCTGTTGATAACCCGCCAATATGTGAATTGCCAGGCCAATCTCCCTGCCAAGGCCTGGAGTGCCCGGCCGATCCCCCTGACCAGGCGTGGAGTACCCAGCCGATTCCCCTGCCGACGCGTGGAGTGCCTAGCCGATTCCCCTGCCATTTGATAAATGGCCAATACGTGAAGCGCCTGGCCGATCTCCCTGCCAAGGCCAGGAGTGCCCAGCCGATTCCCCTGCCGAAGCGTGGAGTGCCTAGCCGATTTCCCTGACAGCTGATTACCCGCCAATAAATGATATGCCTGCCCGATCTCTCTGCCAAAACCTGGAGTACCCGGCCGATCCCGCAGCCGAGGTGGGAGTGCCCAGCCGCATTTCCTGCAAGCTGATTCCTTACCGAGACGTGCAGAGCTTGGCCGATCCTCTGCCTGTTGATAACCCGCCAATACGTGAATTGCCTGGCCGATCTCCCTGCCAAGGCCTGTAGTGCCCGGCCGATCCCCCTGACCAGGCGTGGAGTACCCATCCGATTCCCCTGCCGACGCGTGGAGTGCCTAGCCGATTCCCCTGCCATTTGATAACCGGCCAATACGTGAAGCGCCTGGCCGATCTCCCTGCCAAGGCCAGGAGTGCCCAGCCGATTCCCCTGCCGAAGCGTGGAGTGCCTAGCCGATTTCCCTGCCATCTGATTAACCGCCAATAAATGATATGCCTGTCCGATCTCCCTGCCAAGGCCTGGAATGCCCGTCCGATCCCGCAGCCGAGGTGGGAGTGCCCAGCCGCATTTCCTGCAAGCTGATACCCTTACCGAGACGTGAAGAGCTTGGCCGATCCTCTGCCTGTTGATAACCCGCCAATACGTGAATTGCCTGGCCGATCTCCCTGCCAAGGCCAGGAGTGCCCAGCCGATTCCCATGCCGACGCGTGGAGTGCCTAGCCGATTCCCCTGCCAGCTGATTAACCGCCAATAAATGATATGCCTGCCCGATCTCCCTGCCAAGACCTGGAGTACCCGGCCGATCCCGCAGCCGAGGTGGGAGTGCCAAGCCGCATTTCCTGCAAGCTGATACCCTTACCGAGACGTGAAGAGCTCGGCCGATCCTCTGCCTGTTGATAACCCGCCAATACGTGAATTGCCTGGCCGATCTCCCTGCCAAGGCCAGTAGTGCCCGGCCGATCCCCCTGACCAGGCGTGGAGTACCCAGCCGATTCCCCTGCCGACGCGTGGAGTGCCTAGCCGATTCCCCTACCAGTTGATAACCGGCCAATTCATGAAGCGCCTGGGCGATCTCTCTGCCAAGGCCAGAAGTGCCCAGCCCATTCCCCTGCCGACGCGTGGAGTGCCTAGCCGATTCCCCTGCCAGCTGATTACCCGCCCATAAATGATATGCCTATGAGGTGGGAGGGCCAAGCCGTATTCCATGCAAGCTGATACCACTGCCGAGAGGTGAAGAGGCTAGCGGATTCACCTGCCAGTTCATAACTGGCCAATACGTGAAGCGCCCGGCCGATCCCCCTGACCAGGCGTAGAGTACCCAGCCGATTCCCCTGCCGACGCGTGGAGTGCCTAGCCGATTCCCCTGCCATTTAATAAATGGCCAATACGTGAAGCGCCATGCCGATCTCCCTGCCAAGGCCAGGAGTGCCCAGCCGATTCCCCTGCCGAAGCGTGGAGTGCCTAGCCGATTTCCCTGCCAGCTGATTAACCGCCAATAAATGATATGCCTGCCCGATCTCCCTGCCAAGACCTGGAGTACCCGGCCGATCCCGCAGCCGAGGTGGGAGTGCCCAGCCGCATTTCCTGCAAGCTGATACCCTTACCGAGACGTAAAAAGCTTGGCCGATCCTCTGCTTGTTGATAACCCGCCAATACGTGAATTGCCTGGCCGATCTCCCTGCCAAGGCCAGGAGTGCCCAGCCGATTCCCCTGCCGACGCGTGGAGTGCCTAGCCGATTTCCCTGCCAGCTGATTACCCGCCAATAAATGATATGCCTGCCCGATCTCCCTCCCAAGACCTGGAGTGCCCGGCCGATCCCGCAGCCGAGGTGGGAGTGCCAAACCGCATTTCCTGAAAGCTGATACCCCTGCCGAGACGTGAAGAGCTTGGCCGATCCCCTGCCTGTTGATAACCCGCCAATATGTGAATTGCCAGGCCAATCTCCCTGCCAAGGCCTGGAGTGCCCGGCCGATCCCCCTGACCAGGCGTGGAGTACCCAGCCGATTCCCCTGCCGACGCGTGGAGTGCCTAGCCGATTCCCCTGCCATTTGATAAATGGCCAATACGTGAAGCGCCTGGCCGATCTCCCTGCCAAGGCCAGGAGTGCCCAGCCGATTCCCCTGCCGAAGCGTGGAGTGCCTAGCCGATTTCCCTGACAGCTGATTACCCGCCAATAAATGATATGCCTGCCCGATCTCCCTGCCAAGACCTGGAGTACCCGGCCGATCCCGCAGCCGAGGTGGGAGTGCCCAGCCGCATTTCCTGCAAGCTGATTCCTTACCGAGACGTGCAGAGCTTGGCCGATCCTCTGCCTGTTGATAACCCGCCAATACGTGAATTGCCTGGCCGATCTCCCTGCCAAGGCCTGTAGTGCCCGGCCGATCCCCTGACCAGGCGTGGAGTACCCATCCGATTCCCCTGCCGACGCGTGGAGTGCCTAGCCGATTCGCCTGCCATTTGATAACCGGCCAATACGTGAAGCGCCTGGCCGATCTCCCTGCCAAGGCCAGGAGTGCCCAGCCGATTCCCCTGCCGAAGCGTGGAGTGCCTAGCCGATTTCCCTGCCATCTGATTAACCGCCAATAAATGATATGCCTGTCCGATCTCCCTGCCAAGGCCTGGAATGCCCGTCCGATCCCGAGGCCGAGGTGGGAGTGCCCAGCCGCATTTCCTGCAAGCTGATACCCTTACCGAGACGTG
The DNA here is from genome assembly GCA_018153455.1 of Drosophila parabipectinata. NCBI lineage: Eukaryota > Metazoa > Arthropoda > Insecta > Diptera > Drosophilidae > Drosophila > Drosophila parabipectinata. The sequence goes on along the minus strand of JAECYA010000362.1, from coordinate 116,893 downwards.
AAGAGCTTGGCCGATCCTCTGCCTGTTGATAACCCGCCAATACGTGAATTGCCTGGCCGATCTCCCTGCCAAGGCCAGGAGTGCCCAGCCGATTCCCATGCCGACGCGTGGAGTGCCTAGCCGATTCCCCTGCCAGCTGATTAACCGCCAATAAACGATATGCCTGCCCGATCTCCCTGCCAAGACCTGGAGTACCCGGCCGATCCCGCAGCCGAGGTGGGAGTGCCAAGCCGCATTTCCTGCAAGCTGATACCCTTACCGAGACGTGAAGAGCTCGGCCGATCCTCTGCCTGTTGATAACCCGCCAATACGTGAATTGCCTGGCCGATCTCCCTGCCAAGGCCAGTAGTGCCCGGCCGATCCCCCTGACCAGGCGTGGAGTACCCAGCCGATTCCCCTGCCGACGCGTGGAGTGCCTAGCCGATTCCCCTACCAGTTGATAACCGGCCAATTCGTGAAGCGCCTGGGCGATCTCTCTGCCAAGGCCAGAAGTGCCCAGCCCATTCCCCTGCCGACGCGTGGAGTGCCTAGCCGATTCCCCTGCCAGCTGACCAGGCGTGGAGTACCCAGCCGATTCCCCTGACCAGGCGTGGAGTACCCAGCCGATTCCCCTGCCGACGCGTGGAGTGCCCAGCCGATTCCCCTACCAGTTGATTACCGGCCAATACGTGAAGCGCCTGGGCGATCTCTCTGCCAAGGCCAGAAGTGCCCAGCCCATTCCCCTGCCGACGCGTGGAGTGCCTAGCCGATTCCCCTGCCAGCTGATAACCCGCCAATAAATGATATGCCTGCCCGATCTCCCTGCCAAGACCTGAAGTACCCAGCCGATCCCGCAGCCGAGGTGGGAGTGCCAAGCCGCATTTCCTGCAAGCTGATACCCCTGCCGAGACGTGACGAGCCTGGCCGATCACCTGCCAGTTGATAACCCGCCAATACGTGCAGTGCCTGGCCAATCTCTCTGCCAAGGCCTGCAGTGCCCGGCCGATCCCCCTGACCAGGCGTGGAGTACCCAGCCGATTCCCCTGCCGACGCGTGGAGTGCCTAGCCGATTCCCCTGCCATTTGATAACCGGCCAATACGTGAAGCGCCTGGCCGATCTCCCTGGCAAGGCCAGGAGTGCCCAGCCGATTCCCCTGCCGACGCGTGGAGTGCCTAGCCGATTTCCTTGCCAGCTGATTACCCGCCAATAAATGATATGCCTGCCCGATCTCTCTGCCAAGACCTGGAGTACCCGGCCGATTCCGCAGCCGAGGTGGGAGTGCCAAGCCGCATTTCCTGCAAGCTGATACCCTTACCGAGACGTGAAGAGCCAATACGTGAATTGCCTGGCCGATCTCCCTGTCAAGGCCTGTAGTGCCCGGCCGATTCCCCGCCAAGGCCAGGAGTACCCAGCCGATTCCCCTGCCGACGCGTGGAGTGCCTAGCCGATTCACCTGCCAGTTGATAACCCGCCAATATGTGAAGCGCCTGGGCGATCTCCCTGCCAAGGCCAGGAGTGCCCAGCCCATTCCCCTGCCGACGCGTGAAGTGCCTAGCCGATTCCCCTGCCAGCTGATAACCCGCCAATAAATAATATGCCTGACCGATCTCCCTGCCAAGACCTGGAGTGCCCGGCCGATCCCGCACCCGAGGTGGGAGTGCCAAGCCGCATTTCGTGCAAGCTGATACCCCTGCCGAGACGTGACGAGCCTGGCCGATCACCTGCCAGTTGATAACCCGCCAATACGTGCACTGCCTGGCCAATCTATCTGCCAAGGCCTGCAGTGCCCGGCCGATCCCCCTGACCAGGCGTGGAGTACCCAGCCGATTCCCCTGCCGACGCGTGGAGTGCCTAGCCGATTCCCCTGCCATTTGATAACCGGACAATACGTGAAGCGCCTGGCCGATCTCCCTGCTAATGCCAGGAGTGCCCAGCCGATTCCCCTGCCGACGCGTGGAGTGCCTAGCCGATTTCCCTGCCAGCTGATAACCTGCCAATAAATGATATGCCTGCATGATCTCCCTGCCAAGACCTGGAGTGCCCGGCCGATCCCGCAGCCGAGGTGGGAGTGCCAAACCGCATTTCCTGAAAGCTGATACCCCTGCCGAGACGTGAAGAGCTTGGCCGATCCCCTGCCTGTTGATAACCCGCCAATATGTGAATTGCCAGGCCAATCTCCCTGCCAAGGCCTGCAGTGCCCGGCCGATCCCCCTGACCAGGCGTGGAGTACCCAGCCGATTCCCCTGCCGACGCGTGGAGTGCCTAGCCGATTCCCCTGCCATTTGATAACCGGACAATACGTGAAGCGCCTGGCCGATCTCCCTGCTAAGGCCAGGAGTGCCCAGCCGATTCCCCTGCCGAAGCGTGGAGTGCCTAGCCGATTTCCCTGACAGCTGATTACCCGCCAATAAATGATATGCCTGCCCGATCTCCCTGCCAAGACCTGGAGTACCCGGCCGATCCCGCAGCCGAGGTGGGAGTGCCCAGCCGCATTTCCTGCAAGCTGATTCCTTACCGAGACGTGCAGAGCTTGGCCGATCCTCTGCCTGTTGATAACCCGCCAATACGTGAATTGCCTGGCCGATCTCCCTGCCAAGGCCTGTAGTGCCCGGCCGATCCCCCTGACCAGGCGTGGAGTACCCATCCGATTCCCCTGCCGACGCGTGGAGTGCCTAGCCGATTCCCCTGCCATTTGATAACCGGCCAATACGTGAAGCGCCTGGCCGATCTCCCCTGCCAAGGCCAGGAGTGCCCAGCCGATTCCCCTGCCGAAGCGAGGAGTGCCTAGCCGATTTCCCTGCCATCTGATTAACCGCCAATAAATGATATGCCTGTCCGATCTCCCTGCCAAGGCCTGGAATGCCCGTCCGATCCCGCAGCCGAGGTGGGAGTGCCCAGCCGCATTTCCTGCAAGCTGATACCCTTACCGAGACGTGAAGAGCTTGGCCGATCCTCTGCCTGTTGATAACCCGCCAATACGTGAATTGCCTGGCCGATCTCCCTGCAAAGGCCAGGAGTGCCCAGCCGATTCCCATGCAGACGCGTGGAGTGCCTAGCCGATTCCCCTGCCAGCTGATTAACCGCCAATAAATGATATGCCTGCCCGATCTCCCTGCCAAGGCCTGGAGTACCCGGCCGATCCCGCAGCCGAGGTGGGAGTGCCAAGCCGCATTTCCTGCAAGCTGATACCCCTGCCGAGACGTGAAGAGCTTGGCCGATCCCCTGCCTGTTGATAACCCGCCAATATGTGAATTGCCAGGCCAATCTCCCTGCCAAGGCCTGGAGTGCCCGGCCGATCCCCCTGACCAGGCGTGGAGTACCCAGCCGATTCCCCTGCCGACGCGTGGAGTGCCTAGCCGATTCCCCTGCCATTTGATAACCGGACAATACGTGAAGCGCCTGGCCGATCTCCCTGCTAAGGCCAGGAGTGCCCAGCCGATTCCCCTGCCGAAGCGTGGAGTGCCTAGCCGATTTCCCTGACAGCTGATTACCCGCCAATAAATGATATGCCTGCCCGATCTCCCTGCCAAGACCTGGAGTACCCGGCCGATCCCGCAGCCGAGGTGGGAGTGCCCAGCCGCATTTCCTGCAAGCTGATTCCTTACCGAGACGTGCAGAGCTTGGCCGATCCTCTGCCTGTTGATAACCCGCCAATACGTGAATTGCCTGGCCGATCTCCCTGCCAAGGCCTGTAGTGCCCGGCCGATCCCCCTGACCAGGCGTGGAGTACCCATCCGATTCCCCTGCCGACGCGTGGAGTGCCTAGCCGATTCCCCTGCCATTTGATAACCGGCCAATACGTGAAGCGCCTGGCCGATCTCCCTGCCAAGGCCAGGAGTGCCCAGCCGATTCCCCTGCCGAAGCGAGGAGTGCCTAGCCGATTTCCCTGCCATCTGATTAACCGCCAATAAATGATATGCCTGTCCGATCTCCCTGCCAAGGCCTGGAATGCCCGTCCGATCCCGCAGCCGAGGTGGGAGTGCCCAGCCGCATTTCCTGCAAGCTGATACCCTTACCGAGACGTGAAGAGCTTGGCCGATCCTCTGCCTGTTGATAACCCGCCAATACGTGAATTGCCTGGCCGATCTCCCTGCAAAGGCCAGGAGTGCCCAGCCGATTCCCATGCAGACGCGTGGAGTGCCTAGCCGATTCCCCTGCCAGCTGATTAACCGCCAATAAATGATATGCCTGCCCGATCTCCCTGCCAAGGCCTGGAGTACCCGGCCGATCCCGCAGCCGAGGTGGGAGTGCCAAGCCGCATTTCCTGCAAGCTGATACCCTTACCGAGACGTGAAGAGCTCGGCCGATCCTCTGCCTGTTGATAACCCGCCAATACGTGAATTGCCTGGCCGATCTCCCTGCCAAGGCCAGTAGTGCCCGGCCGATCCCCCTGACCAGGCGTGGAGTACCCAGCCGATTCCCCTGCCGACGCATGGAGTGCCTAGCCGATTCCCCTACCAGTTGATAACCGGCCAATACGTGAAGCGCCTGGGCGATCTCTCTGCCAAGGCCAGAAGTGCCCAGCCCATTCCCCTGCCGACGCGTGGAGTGCCTAGCCGATTCCCCTGCCAGCTGATTACCCGCCCATAAATGATATGCCTGCCCGATCTCCCTGCCAAGTCCTGGAGTACCCGGCCGATCCCGCAGCCGAGGTGGGAGTGCCAAGCCGCATTTCCTGCAAGCTGATACCCTTACCGAGACGTGAAGAGCTCGGCCGATCCTCTGCCAGTTGATAACCCGCCAATACGTAAATTGCCTTGCCGATCTCCCTGCCAAGGCCTGTAGTGCCCGGCCGATCCCCCTGACCAGGCGTGGAGTACCCAGCCGATTCCCCTGCCGACGCGTGGAGTGCCTAGCTGATTCCCCTACCAGTTGATAACCGGCCAATACGTGAAGCGCCTGGGCGATCTCTCTGCCAAGGCCAGAAGTGCCCAGCCCATTCCCCTGCCGACGCGTGGAGTGCCTAGCCGATTCCCCTGCCAGCTGATTACCCGCCAATAAATGATATGCCTGCCCAATCTCCCTGCCAAGACCTGGAGTACCCGGCCGATCCCGCAGCCGAGGTGGGAGTGCCAAGCCGCATTTCCTGCCAGCTGATTACCCGCCAATAAATGATATGCCTGCCCGATCTCCCTCCCAAGACCTGGAGTACCCGGCCGATCCCGCAGCCGAGGTGGGAGTGCCAAGCCGCATTTCCTGCAAGCTGATTCCTTACCGAGACGTGCAGAGCTTGGCCGATCCTCTGCCTGTTGATAACCCGCCAATATGTGAATTGCCAGGCCAATCTCCCTGCCAAGGCCTGGAGTGCCCGGCCGATCCCCCTGACCAGGCGTGGAGTAACCAGCCGATTCCCCTGCCGACGCGTGGAGTGCCTAGCCGATTCCCCTGCCATTTGATAAATGGCCAATACGTGAAACGCCTGCCCGATCTCCCTGCCAAGTCCTGGAGTACCCGGCCGATCCCGCAGCCGAGGTGGGAGGGCCAAGCCATATTCCATGCAAGCTGATACCGCTGCCGAGAGGTGAAGAGGCTAGCGGATTCACCTGCTAGCTCATAACTGGCCAATACGTGAAGCGCTCGGCCGATCCCCCTGACCAGGCGTAGAGTACCCAGCCGATTCCCCTGCCGACGCGTGGAGTGGCTAGCCGATTCCCCTGCTATTTGATAAATGGCCAATACGTGAAGCGCCTGACCGATCTGCTTGCCAAGGCCAGGAGTGCCCAGCCGATTCCCCTGCCGAAGCGTGGAGTGCCTAGCCGATTTCCCTGCCAGCTGATTACCCGCCAATAAATGATATGCCTGTCCGATCTGCCTGCCAAGACCTGGAGTACCCGGCCGATCCCGCAACCAAGGTGGGAGTGCCCAGCCGCATTTCCTGCAAGCTGATTCCCATACCGAGACGTGCAAAGCTTGGCCGATCCTCTGCCTGTTGATAACCCGCCAATACGTGAATTGCCTGGCCGATCTCCCTGCCAAGGCCAGGAGTGCCCAGCCGATTCCCATGCCGACGCGTGGAGTGCCTAGCCGATTCCCCTGCCAGCTGATTAACCGCCAATAAATGATATGCCTGCCCGATCTCCCTGCCAAGACCTGGAGTACCCGGCCGATCCCGCAGCCGAGGTGGGAGTGCCAAGCCGCATTTCCTGCAAGCTGATACCCTTACCGAGACGTGAAGAGCTCGGCCGATCCTCTGCCTGTTGATAACCCGCCAATACGTGAATTGCCTGGCCGATCTCCCTGCCAAGGCCAGTAGTGCCCGTCCGATCCCCCTGACCAGGCGTGGAGTACCCAGCCGATTCCCCTGCCGACGCGTGGAGTGCCAAGCCGATTCCCCTACCAGTTGATAACCGGCCAATACGTGAAGCGCCTGGGCGATCTCTCTGCCAAGGCCAGAAGTGCCCAGCCCATTCCCCTGCCGACGCGTGGAGTGCCTAGCCGATTCCCCTGCCAGCTGATTACCCGCCCATAAATGATATGCCTGCCCGATCTCCCTGCCAAGTCCTGGAGTACCCGGCCGATCCCGCAGCCGAGGTGGGAGTGCCAAGCCGCATTTCCTGCAAGCTGATACCCTTACCGAGACGTGAAGAGCTCGGCCGATCCTCTGCCTGTTGATAACCCGCCAATACGTAAATTGCCTTGCCGATCTCCCTGCCAAGGCCTGTAGTGCCCGGCCGATCACCCTGACCAGGCGTAGAGTACCCAGCCGATTCCCCTGCCGACGCGTGGAGTGCCTAGCCGATTCCCCTACCAGTTGATAACCGGCCAATACGTGAAGCGCCTGGGCGATCTCTCTGCCAAGGCCAGAAGTGCCCAGCCCATTCCCCTGCCGACGCGTGGAGTGCCTAGCCGAATCCCCTGCCAGCTGATAACCCGCCAATAAATGATATGCCTGCCCAATCTCCCTGCCAAGACCTGGAGTACCCGGCCGATCCCGCAGCCGAGGTGGGAGTGCCAAGCCGCATTTCCTGCAAGCTGATACCCCTGCCGAGACGTGACGAGCCTGGCCGATCACCTGCCAGTTGATAACCCGCCAATACGTGCAGTGCCTGGCCAATCTCTCTGCTAAGGCCTGCAGTGCCCGGCCGATCCCCCTGACCAGGCGTGGAGTACCCAGCCGATTCCCCTGCCGACGCGTGGAGTGCCTAGCCGATTCCCCTGCCATTTGATAACCGGCCAATACGTAAAGCGCCTGGCCGATCTCCCTGCCAAGGCCAGGAGTGCCCAGCCGATTCCCCTGCCGACGCGTGGAGTGCCTAGCCGATTTCCCTGCCAGCTGATTACCCGCCAATAAATGATATGCCTGCCCGATCTCTCTGCCAAGACCTGGAGTACCCGGCCGATCCCGCAGCCGAGGTGGGAGTGCCAAGCCGCATTTCCTGCAAGCTGATACCCTTACCGAGACGTGAAGAGCCAATACGTGAATTGCCTGGCCGATCTCCCTGTCAAGGCCTGTAGTGCCCGGACGATCCCCCTGACCAGGCGTGGAGTACCCAGCCGATTCCTCTGCCGACGCGTGGAGTGCCTAGCCGATTCCCCTGCTAGCTGATTCCCCCGCCAAGGCCAGGAGTACCCAGCCGATTCCCCTGCCGACGCGTGGAGTGCCTAGCCGATTCACCTGCCAGTTGATAACCCGCCAATATGTGAAGCGCCTGGGCGATCTCCCTGCCAAGGCCAGGAGTGCCCACCCCATTCCCCTGCCGACGCGTGAAGTGCCTAGCCGATTCCCCTGCCAGCTGATAACCCGCCAATAAATGATATGCCTGACCGATCTCCCTGCCAAGACCTGGAGTGCCCGGCCGATCCCGCAGCCGAGGTGGGAGTGCCAAGCCGCATTTCGTGCAAGCTGATACCCCTGCCGAGACGTGACGAGCCTGGCCGATCACCTGCCAGTCGATAACCCGCCAATACGTGCAGTGCCTGGCCAATCTCTCTGCCAAGGCCTGCAGTGCCCGGCCGATCACCCTGACCAGGCGTGGAGTACCCAGCCGATTCCCCTGCCGACGCGTGGAGTGCCTAGCCGATTCCCCTGCCATTTGATAACCGGCCAATACGTGAAGCGCCTGGCCGATCTCCCTGCCAAGGCCAGGAGTGCCCAGCCGATTCCCTTGCCGACGCGTGGAGTGCCTAGCCGATGTCCCTGCCAGCTGATTACCCGCCAATAAATGATATGCCTGCCTGATCTCCCTGCCAAGACCTGGAGTACCCGGCCGATCCCGCAGCCGAGGTGGGAGTGCCAAGCCGCATTTCCTGCAAGCTGATACCCTTACCGAGACGTGAAGAGCTCGGCCGATCCTCTGCCTGTTGATAACCCGCCAATACGTGAATTGCCTGGCCGATCTCCCTGTCAAGGCCTGTAGTGCCCGGCCGATCCCCCTGACCAGGCGTGGAGTACCCAGCCGATTCCCCTGCCGACGCGTGGAGTGCCTAGCCGATTTCCCTACCATTTGATAACCGGCCAATACGTGAAGCGCCTGGCCGATCTCCCTGGCAAGGCCAGGAGTGCCCAGCCGATTCCCCTGCCGACGCGTGGAGTGCCTAGCCGATTTCCTTGCCAGCTGATTACCCGCCAATAAATGATATGCCTGCCCGATCTCCCTGCCAAGACCTGGAGTGCCCGGCCGATCCCGCAGCCGAGGTGGGAGTGCCCAGCCGCATTTTCTGCAAGCTGATACCCTTACCGAGATGTAAAAAGCTTGGCCGATCCTCTGCCTGTTGATAACCCGCCAATACGTGAATTGCCTGGCCGATCTCCCTGCCAAGGCCAGGAGTGCCCAGCCGATTCCCATGCCGACGCGTGGAGTGCCTGGCCGATTCCCCTGCCAGCTGGTTAACCGCCAATAAAGGATATGCCTGCCCGATCTCCCTGCCAAGATCTGGAGTACCCGGCCGATCCCGCAGCCGAGGGGGGAGTGCCCAGCCGCATTTCCTGCAAGCTGATTCCCTGACCGAGACGTAAAGAGCTTGGCCGATCCTCTGCCTGTTGATAACCCGCCAATACGTGAATTGCCTGGCCGATCTCCCTGCCAAGGCCAGGAGTGCCCAGCCGATTCCCATGCCGACGCGTGGAGTGCCTGGCCGATTCCCCTGCCAGCTGATTAACCGCCAATAAAGGATATGCCTGCCCGATCTACCTGCCAAGATCTGGAGTGCCAAGCCGATCCCGCAGCCGAGGTGGGAGTGCCAAGCCGTATTCCATGCAAGCTGATACCGCTGCCGAGACGTGAAGAGCCTAGCGGATTCACCTGCCAGTTGACAACTGGCCAATACGTGAAGCGCCAGGCCGATCTCCCTGCCGAGGCCAAGAGTGCCCAGCCGATTCCCCTGCCGACGCGTGGAGTGCCTAGCCTATTCCCTTGCCAGCTGATTACCCGCCAATAAATGATATTCCTGCCCGATCTCCCTCCCAAGACCTGGAGTGCCCGGCCGATCCCGCAGCCGAGGTGGGAGTGCCAAACCGCATTTCCTGAAAGCTGATACCCCTGCCGAGACGTGAAGAGCTTGGCCGATCCCCTGCCTGTTGATAACCCGCCAAAATGTGAATTGCCAGGCCGATCTCCCTGCCAAGGCCTGGAGTGCCCGGCCGATCCCCCTGACCAGGCGTGGAGTACCCAGCCGATTCCCCTGCCGACGCGTGGAGTGTCTAGCCGATTCCCCTGCCAGTTGATAACCGGCCAATACGTGAAGCGCCTGGGCGATCTCCCTGCCAAGGCCAGGAGTGCCCAGCCCATTCCCCTGCCGACGCGTGGAGTGCCTAGCCGATTCCCCTGCTAGCTGATTCCCCCGCCAAGGCCAGGAGTAACCAGCCGATTCCCCTGCCGACGCGTGGAGTGCCTAGCCGATTCACCTGCCAGTTGATAACCCGCCAATATGTGAAGCGCCTGGGCGATCTTCCTGCCAAGGCCAGGAGTGCCCAGCCTATTCCCCTGCCGACGCGTGAAGTGCCTAGCCGATTCCCCTGCCAGCTGATAACCCGCCAATAAATGATATGCCTGACCGATCTCCCTGCCAAGACCTGGAGTGCCCGGCCGATCCCGCAGCCGAGGTGGGAGTGCCAAGCCGCATTTCGTGCAAGCTGATACCCCTGCCGAGACGTGACGAGCCTGGCCGATCACCTGCCAGTTGATAACCCGCCAATACGTGCAGTGCCTGGCCAATCTCTCTGCCAAGGCCTGCAGTGCCCGGCCGATCCCCCTGACCAGGCGTGGAGTACCCATCCGATTCCCCTGCCGACGCGTGGAGTGCCTAGCCGATTCACCTGCCATTTGATAACCGGCCAATACGTGAAGCGCCTGGCCAATCTCCCTGCCAAGGCCAGGAGTGCCCAGCCGATTCCCCTGCCGAAGCGTGGAGTGCCTAGCCGATTTCCCTGCCAGCTGATTAACCGCCAATAAATGATATGCCTGCCCGATCTCCCTGCCAAGGCCTGGAATGCCCGGCCGAACCCGCAGCCGAGGTGGGAGTGCCAAGCCGTATTCCATGCCTGACCGATCTCCCTGCCAAGACCTGGAGTGCCCGGCCGATCCCGCAGCCGAGGTGGGAGTGCCAAGCCGCATTTCGTGCAAGCTGATACCCCTGCCGAGACGTGACGAGCCTGGCCGATCACCTGCCAGTTGATAACCCGCCAATACGTGCAGTGCCTGGCCAATCTCTCTGCCAAGGCCTGCAGTGCCCGGCCGATCCCCCTGACCAGGCGTGGAGTACCCATCCGATTCCCCTGCCGACGCGTGGAGTGCCTAGCCGATTCACCTGCCATTTGATAACCGGCCAATACGTGAAGCGCCTGGCCAATCTCCCTGCCAAGGCCAGGAGTGCCCAGCCGATTCCCCTGCCGAAGCGTGGAGTGCCTAGCCGATTTCCCTGCCAGCTGATTAACAGCCAATAAATGATATGCCTGCCCGATCTCCCTGCCAAGGCCTGGAATGCCCGGCCGAACCCGCAGCCGAGGTGGGAGTGCCAAGCCGTATTCCATGCAAGCTGATACCGCTTCCGAGAGGTGAAGAGGCTAGCGGATTCTTCTGCCAGTTCATAACTGGCCAATAAGTGAAGCGCCCGGCCGATACCCCTGACCAGGCGTAGAATACCCATCCGATTCCCCTGCCGAAGCGTGGAGTGCCTAGCCTATTCCCTTGCCAGCTGATTATCCGCCAATAAATGATATTCCTGCCCGATCTCCCTCCCAAGACCTGGAGTGCCCGGCCGATCCCGCAGCCGAGGTGGGAGTGCCAAACCGCATTTCCTGAAAGCTGATACCCCTGCCGAGACGTGAAGAGCTTGGCCGATCCCTTGCCTGTTGATAACCCGCCAATATGTGAATTGCCAGGCGGATCTCCCTGCCAAGGCCTGGAGTGCCCGGCCGATCCCCCTGACCAGGCGTGGAGTACCCAGCCGATTCCCCTGCCGACGCGTGGAGTGCCTAGCCGAATCACCTGCCAGTTGATAACCCGCCAATATGTGAAGCGCCTGGGCGATCTCCCTGCCAAGGCCAGGAGTGCCCAGCCCATTCCCCTGCCGACGCGTGAAGTGCCTAGCCGATTCCCCTGCCAGCTGATAACCCGCCAATAAATGATATGCCTGACCGATCTCCCTGCCAAGACCTGGAGTGCCCGGCCGATCCCGCAGCCGAGGTGGGAGTGCCAAGCCGCATTTCGTGCAAGCTGATACCCCTGCCGAGACGTGACGAGCCTGGCCGATCACCTGCCAGTTGATAACCCGCCAATACGTGAATTGCCTGGCCGCTCTCCCTGCCAAGGCCTGTAGTGCTCGGCCGATCCCCCTGACCAGGCGTGGAGTACCCAGCCGATTCCCCTGCCGACGCGTGGAGTGCCTAGCCGATTCCCCTACCAGTTGATAACCGGCCAATACGTGAAGCGCCTGTGCGATCTCTCTGCCAAGGCCAGAAGTGCCCAGCCCATTCCCCTGCCGACGCGTGGAGTGCCTAGCCGATTCCCCTGCCAGCTGATAACCCGCCAATAAATGATATGCCTGCCCGATCTCCCTGCCAAGACCTGGAGTGCCCGGCCGATCCCGCAGCCGAGGTGGGAGTGCCCAGCCGCATTTCCTGCAAGCTGATACCCCTGCCGAGACGTGAAGAGCTTGGCCGATCCCCTGCCAGTTGATAAGTAGCCAATATGCCAATTGCCTGGCCGATCTCCCTGCCAAGGCCTGGAGTGCCCGGCCGATCCCCCTGCCGAGGCGTGGAGTGCCCAGCCGATTCCCCTGCCGACGCGTGGAGTGCCTAGCTGATTCCCCTGCCAGCTGATAACCCGCCAATATGTGATATGCCTGACCGATCTCCCCGCTAATGCCTGGAGTGCTCGGCCGACCCCCCTGACGAGGCCTGGAGTGCCCGGCCGATTCCCCTGCGAGGTGTGGAGTGCCCAGCCGATTCCCCTACCGAAGCGTGGAGGGCCTGGCCGATCCCCTAACTGATGACCCGCCAATACGTGCCTGGCTTCTCTCCCTGCCAAGGCCTGGAGTGCCCAGCCGATCCCCTGCCGAGGCGTGGAGTGCCCAGCCAATTCACCTGCCGACGCGTGGAGTGCCTAGCCGATTTCCCTGCCAGCTGATTAACCGCCAATAAATGATATGCCTGCCCGATCTCCCTGCCAAGGCCTGGAATGCCCGGCCGAACCCGCAGCCGAGGTGGGAGTGCCAAGCCGTATTCCATGCCTGACCGATCTCCCTGCCAAGACCTGGAGTGCCCGGCCGATCCCGCAGCCGAGGTGGGAGTGCCAAGCCGCATTTCGTGCAAGCTGATACCCCTGCCGAGACGTGACGAGCCTGGCCGATCACCTGCCAGTTGATAACCCGCCAATACGTGAATTGCCTGGCCGCTCTCCCTGCCAAGGCCTGTAGTGCTCGGCCGATCCCCCTGACCAGGCGTGGAGTACCCAGCCGATTCCCCTGCCGACGCGTGGAGTGCCTAGCCGATTCCCCTACCAGTTGATAACCGGCCAATACGTGAAGCGCCTGTGCGATCTCTCTGCCAAGGCCAGAAGTGCCCAGCCCATTCCCCTGCCGACGCGTGGAGTGCCTAGCCGATTCCCCTGCCAGCTAATAACCCGCCAATAAATGATATGCCTGCCCGATCTCCCTGCCAAGACCTGGAGTGCCCGGCCGATCCCGCAGCCGAGGTGGGAGTGCCCAGCCGCATTTCCTGCAAGCTGATACCCCTGCCGAGACGTGAAGAGCTTGGCCGATCCCCTGCCAGTTGATAAGTAGCCAATATGCCAATTGCCTGGCCGATCTCCCTGCCAAGGCCTGGAGTGCCCGGCCGATCCCCCTGCCGAGGCGTGGAGTGCCCAGCCGATTCCCCTGCCGACGCGTGGAGTGCCTAGCTGATTCCCCTGCCAGCTGATAACCCGCCAATATGTGATATGTCTGACCGATCTCCCCGCTAATGCCTGGAGTGCTCGGCCGACCCCCCTGACGAGGCCTGGAGTGCCCGGCCGATTCCCCTGCGAGGTGTGGAGTGCCCAGCCGATTCCCCTACCGAAGCGTGGAGGGCCTGGCCGATCCCCTAACTGATGACCCGCCAATACGTGCCTGGCTGATCTCCCTGCCAAGGCCTGGAGTGCCCAGCCGATCCCCTGCCGAGGCGTGGAGTGCCCAGCCAATTCACCTGCCGACGCGTGAAGGGCCTGGCCGATCCCCTGGTAGCTGATAACCCGTCAATACGTGCCTGGCCGATCTCCCTGCCAAGGTCAGGAGTGCCCAGGCCATTCCCCTGCCGATGCGTGGAGTGCCTAGCCGATTCCCGCCGATAACCCGCCAATAAATGATGTGCCTGCCCGATCTCCCTGCCAAGACCTGGAGTGCCCGGCCGATCTTGCAGCCGAGGTGGGAGTGCCCAGTCGCATTTCCTGCAAGCTGATACCCTTACCGAGACGGTATCCCCTGACCAGGCGTGGAGTATCCATCCGATTCCCCTGCCGACGCGTGGAGTGCCTAGCCGATTCCCCTGCCAGTTCATAACTGGCCAATACGTGAAGCGCCCGGCCGATCCCCTGACCAGGCGTAGAGTACCCAGCCGATTCCCCTGCCAACGCATGGAGTGCCTAGCCGATTCCCCTGCCATTTGATAACCGGCCAATACGTGAAGCGCCTGGCCGATCTCCCTGCCAAGGCCAGGAGTGCCCAGCCCATTTTCCTGCCGACGCGTGGAGTGCCTAGCCGATTCCCCTGCCAGCTGATAACCCACCAATAAATGATATGCCTGCCCGATCTCCCTGCCAAGACCTGGAGTACCCGGCCGATCCCGCAGCTGAGGTGGGAGTGCCCAGCCGCATTTCCTGCAAGCTGATTCCCTTACCGAGACGTGAAGAGCTTGGCCGATCCTCTACCTGTGGATAACCCGCCAATACGTGAATTGCCTGGCCGATCTCCCTGCCGAGGCCAGGAGTGCCTAGCCGATTCCCCTGCCGACGCGTGGAGTGCCTAGCCGATTCCCCTGTCAGCTGATTAACCGCCAATAAATGATATGCCTGCCCGATCTCCCTGCCAAGACCTGGAGTACCCGGCCATTCCCGCTGGGTACTCCACGCCTGGTCAGGGGGTTCGGCCAGGCTCTGCAGGCCTTGGCAGAGAGATTGGCCAGGCACCAATAAATGATATGCCTGCCCGATCTCCCTCCCAAGACCTGGAGTACCCGGCCGATCCCGCAGCCGAGGTGGGAGTGCCCAGCCGCATTTCCTGCAAGCTGATTCCGCTGCCGAGACGTGAAGAGCCTGGCCGATCCCCTGCCAGTTGATAAACGGCCAATACGTGTAGTGCCTGGCCAATCTCTCCTGCCGAAATCGGAGTGCAAAGCCAAGCCAAGCCAATCGAAGCGTGGAGTGTCTTTCCGATTCCCCTGCCAGCTGATTACCGGCCAATAAATGATATGCCTGCCCGATCTCCCTGCCAAGACCTGGAATGCCCGGCCGATCCCGCAGCCGAGATGGGAGTGGCACTCCGTATTCCATGCAAGCTGATACCGCTGCCGAGACGTGAAGAGCCTAGCGGATTCACCTGCCAGTTGATAACCGGCCATTACGTGAAGTGCCAGGCCGATCTCCCTGCCGAGGCCAGGAGTGCCCAGCCGATTCCCCTGCCGACGCGTGGAGTGCCTTTCCTATTCCCCTTCCTGTTGATAACCCGCCAATACGTGAAGTGCCTGGCCGATCTCCCTGCCAAGGCCTGGAATGCCCGGCCTATCCCCCTGACCAGGCGTGGAGTACCCAGCCGATTCCCTTGCCGACGCGTGGAGTGCCTAGCCGATTCCCCTCCCAGTTGATAACCGGCCAATACGTGAAGCACCTGGCCGATCTCCCTGCCAAGGCCAGGAGTGCCCAGCCGATTCCCCTGCCGACGCGTGGAGTGCCTAGCCGATTCCCTTACCAGCTGATTACCCGCCAATAAATGATATTCCTGCCCGATCTCCCTCCCAAAACCTGGAGTGCCCGGCCGAAACCGCAGCCGAGGTGGCAGTGCCAAGCCGCATTTCCTGGAAGCTGATACCCCTGCCGAGACGTGAAGAGCTTGGCCGATCCTCTGCCTGTTGATAACCCGCCAATATGTGAATTGCCTGGCCGATCTCCTTGCCAAGGCCTGGACTGCCCGGCCGATCCCCCTGACCAGGCGTGGAGTACCCAGCCGATTCCCCTGCCGACGCGTGGAGTGCCTAGCAGATTCCCCTGCTAGTTGAAAACCGGCCAATGCGTGAAGCGCCTGGCCGATCTCCCTGCCAAGGCCAGGAGTGCCCAGCCCATTCCCCTGCCGACGCGTGGAGTGCCTAGCCGATTCCCCTGTGAGCTGATTACCCACCAATAAATGATATGCCTGCCCGATCTCCCTCCCATGACCTGGAGTGCCCGGCCAATCCCGCAGCCGAGGTGGGAGTGCCAAGCTGCATTTCGTGCAAGCTGATACCCCTTCCGAGACGTGAAGAGCCTGGCCGATCCCCTGCCAGTTGATAACCCGCCAATACGTGCAGTGCCTGGCCAATCTCTCTGCCAAGGCCTGCAGCGCCCGGCCGATCCCCATGACCAGGCGTGGAGTACCCAGCCGATTCCCCTGCCGACGCGTGGAGTGCCTAGCCGATTCCCCTGCCAGTTAATAACCGGCCAATACGTGGAGCGCCTGGCCGCTGATAACCGGCCAATACGTGAAGCGCCTGAGCGATCTCCCTGCCAAGGCCAGAAGTGCCCAGCCCATTCACCACCGACGCGTGGAGTGCCTAGCCGATTCCCCTGCCAGCTGTTAACCAGCCAATACGTGATATGCCTGCCCGATGTCCCTGCCAAGACCTGGAGTGCCCGGCCGATCCCGCAGCCGAGGTGGGAGTGCCCAGCCGCATTTTGTGCAAGCTGATACCCTTACCGAGACGTGAAGAGCTTGGCCGATCCTCTGCCTGTGGATAACCCGCCAATACGTGAATTGCCTGCCCGATCTCCCTGCCAAGGCCTGGAATGCCCGGCCTATCCTCCTGACCAGGCGTGGAGTACACAGCCGATTCCCCTGCCGACGCGTGGAGTGCCTAGCGGATTCCCCTGCCAGCTGATAACCCGCCAATAAATGATATGCCTGCCCGATCTCCCTGCCAGGACCTGCAGTGCCCGGCCGATCCTGCAGCCGAGGTGGGAGTGCCAAGCCGCATTTCCTGCAAGCTGATACCCTTACCGAGACGTGAAGAGCTTGGCCGATCCTCTGCCTGTGGATAACCCGCCAATACGTGAAGTGCCTGGCCGATCTCCCTGCCAAGGCCTGGAATGCCCGGCCTATCCTCCTGACCAGGCGTGGAGTACCCATCCGATTCCCTTGCCGACGCGTGGAGTGCCTAGCCGATTCCCATGCCAGCTGATAGCCCGCCAATAAAAGATATGCCTGCCCGATCTCCCTGCCAAGACCTGGAGTACCCGTCCGATCCTGCAGCCGAGCCAATACGTGAAGCGCCACCGACGCGTGGATTGCCTAGCCTAGCAGTTGATAACCGGCCAATACGTGAAGCGCCTGGCCGATCTTCCTGCCGAGGCCAGCAGTTTCCAGCGGATTCCCCTGCCGACGCGTTGAGTGCCTTTCCGATTCCCCTGCCTGTTGATAACCCGCCAATACGTGAAGTGCCTGGCCGATCTCCCTGCCAAGGCCTGGAATGCCCGGCCTATCCTCCTGACCAGGCGTGGAGTACCAAGCCGATTCCCTTGCCGACGGGTGGAGTGCCTAGCCGACTCCCCTGCCAGTTGATAACCGGCCAATACGTGAAGCGCCTGGCCGATCTCCCTGCCAAGGCCAGGAGTGCCAAGCCCATTCCCCTGCCGACGCGTCGAGTACCTAGCCGATTCCCTTGCCAGCTGATTACCCGCCAATAAATGATATTCCTGCCCGATCTCCCTCCCAAGACCTGGAGTGCCCGGCCGAACCCGCAGCCGAGGTGGGAGTGCAAAGCCGCATTTCCTGCAAGCTGATACCCCTGCCGAGACGTGAAGAGCTTGGCCGATCCCCTGCCAGTTGATAACCAGCCAATATGTGAATTGCCTGGCCGATCTCCCTGCCAAGGCCTGGAGTGCCCGGCCGATCCCCCTGACCAGGCGTGGAGTACCAGCCGATTCCCCTGCTGACGCGTGAAGTGCCTTGCCGATTCCCCTGCCAGTTGATAACCGGCCAATACATAAAGCGCCTGGGCGATCTCCCCAACAAGGCCAGGAGTGCCCAGCCCATTCCCCAGCCGACGCGTGAAGTGCCTAGCCGATTCCCTTGCCAGCTGATTACCCGCCAATAAATGATATTCCTGCCCGATCTCCCTCCCAAGACCTGGAGTGCCCGGCCGATCCCGCAGCAGAGGTGGGAGTGCCAAGCCGTATTCTATACAAGCTGATACCGCTGCCGAGACGTGAAGAGGCTAGCCGATTCACCTGCCAGTTGATAACCGGCCAATACGTGAAGCGCCTGGCCGATCTTCCTGCCGAGGCCAGGAGTTTCCAGCCGATTCCCCTGCCGACGCGTTGAGTGCCTTTCCGATTCCCCTGCCTGTTGATAACCCGCCAATACGTGAAGTGCCTGGCCGATCTCCCTGCCAAGTCCTGGAATGCCCGGCCTATCCTCCTGACCAGGCGTGGAGTACCAAGCCGATTCCCTTGCCGACGCGTGGAGTGCCTAGCCGATTCCCTTGCCAGCTGATAGCCCGCCAATAAATGATATGCCTGCCCGATCTCCCTGCCAAGACCTGGAGTGCCCAGCCGATCCCGCAGACGAGTTGAGAGTGCCAAGCCGTATTTCATGCAAGATGATACCGCTGCCAAAACGTGAAGAGCCTGGCCGATCCTCTGCCTGTTGATAACCCGCCAATACGTGAATTGCCTGGCCGATCTCTCTGCCAAGGCCTGCAGTGCCCGGCCGATCCCTCTGACCAGGCGTGGAGTACCCAGCCGATTCCCCTGCCGACGCGTGGAGTGCCTAGCCGATTCCCCTCCCAGTTGATAACCGGCCAATACGTGAAGCGCCTGGGTGATCTCCCTGCCAAGGCCAGGAGTGCCAAGCCGATTCCCCTGCCGACGCGTCGAGTGCCTAGCAGATTCCATTGCAAGCTGATTACCCGCCAATAAATAATATTCCTGCCCGATCTCCCTCCGAAGACCTGGAGTGCCCGGCCGATCCCGCAGCCGAGGTGGGAAAGCCAAGCCGCATTTCCTGCAAGCTGATACCCTTACCGAGACGTGAAGAGCTTGGCCGATCCTCTGCCTGTTGATAACCCGCCAATACGTGAATTGCCTGGCCGATCTCCCTGCCAAGGCCTGGAGTGCCCGGCCGATCCCCCTGACCAGGCGTGGAGTACCCAGCCGATTCCCCTGCCGACGCGTGGAGTGCCTAGCCGATTCCCCTGCCAGTTGATAACCGGCCAATTTGTGAAGCGCCTCGCCGATCTCCCTGCCAAGGCCAGGAGTGCCCAACCCATTCCCCTGCCGACGCGTGGAGTGCCTAGCCGATTCCCCTGCTAGCTGATTACCCGCCAATAAATGATATGCCTGCCCGATCTCCCTGCCAAACCTGGAGGGCCCGGCCGATCCCGCAGCCGAGATGGTACTGCCAAGCCGCATTTCCTGCAAGCTGGTACCCTTAACGAGACGTGAAGAGCTTGGCCGATCCTCTGCCTGTTGATAACCCGCCAATACGTGAATTGCCTGGCCGATCTCTCTGCCAAGGCCTGCAGTGCCCGGCTGATCCCCCTGACCAGGCGTGGAGTAACCAGCCGATTCCCCTGCCGACGCGTTGAGTGCCTAGCCGATTCCCCTGCCAGTTGTTAACCCGCCAATACGTGAGCGCCTGGCCGATCTCCCTACCAAGGCCAGGAGTGCCCAGCCGATTCCCCTGCCGAAGCGTGGAGTGCCTAGCCGATTTCCCTGCCAGCTGATTAACTGCCAATAAATGATATGCCTGCCCGATCTCCCTGCCAAGGCCTGGAATGCCCGGCCGAACCCGCAGCCGAGGTGGGAGTGCCAAGCCGTATTCCATGCAAGCTGATACCGCTTCCGAGAGGTGAAGAGGCTAGCGGATTCTTCTGCCAGTTCATAACTGGCCAATAAGTGAAGCGCCCGGCCGATACCCCTGACCAGGCGTAGAATACCCATCCGATTCCCCTGCCGAAGCGTGGAGTGCCTAGCCTATTCCCTTGCCAGCTGATTATCCGCCAATAAATGATATTCCTGCCCGATCTCCCTCCCAAGACCTGGAGTGCCCGGCCGATCCCGCAGCCGAGGTGGGAGTGCCAAACCGCATTTCCTGAAAGCTGATACCCCTGCCGAGACGTGAAGAGCTTGGCCGATCCCCTGCCTGTTGATAACCCGCCAATATGTGAATTGCCAGGCGGATCTCCCTGCCAAGGCCTGGAGTGCCCGGCCGATCCCCCTGACCAGGCGTGGAGTACCCAGCCGATTCCCCTGCCGACGCGTGGAGTGCCTAGCCGAATCACCTGCCAGTTGATAACCCGCCAATATGTGAAGCGCCTGGGCGATCTCCCTGCCAAGGCCAGGAGTGCCCAGCCCATTCCCCTGCCGACGCGTGAAGTGCCTAGCCGATTCCCCTGCCAGCTGATAACCCGCCAATAAATGATATGCCTGACCGATCTCCCTGCCAAGACCTGGAGTGCCCGGCCGATCCCGCAGCCGAGGTGGGAGTGCCAAGCCGCATTTCGTGCAAGCTGATACCCCTGCCGAGACGTGACGAGCCTGGCCGATCACCTGCCAGTTGATAACCCGCCAATACGTGAATTGCCTGGCCGCTCTCCCTGCCAAGGCCTGTAGTGCTCGGCCGATCCCCCTGACCAGGCGTGGAGTACCCAGCCGATTCCCCTGCCGACGCGTGGAGTGCCCAGCCGATTCCCCTACCAGTTGATAACCGGCCAATACGTGAAGCGCCTGTGCGATCTCTCTGCCAAGGCCAGAAGTGCCCAGCCCATTCCCCTGCCGACGCGTGGAGTGCCTAGCCGATTCCCCTGCCAGCTAATAACCCGCCAATAAATGATATGCCTGCCCGATCTCCCTGCCAAGACCTGGAGTGCCCGGCCGATCCCGCAGCCGAGGTGGGAGTGCCCAGCCGCATTTCCTGCAAGCTGATACCCCTGCCGAGACGTGAAGAGCTTGGCCGATCCCCTGCCAGTTGATAAGTAGCCAATATGCCAATTGCCTGGCCGATCTCCCTGCCAAGGCCTGGAGTGCCCGGCCGATCCCCCTGCCGAGGCGTGGAGTGCCCAGCCGATTCCCCTGCCGACGCGTGGAGTGCCTAGCTGATTCCCCTGCCAGCTGATAACCCGCCAATATGTGATATGCCTGACCGATCTCCCCGCTAATGCCTGGAGTGCTCGGCCGACCCCCCTGACGAGGCCTGGAGTGCCCGGCCGATTCCCCTGCGAGGTGTGGAGTGCCCAGCCGATTCCCCTACCGAAGCGTGGAGGGCCTGGCCGATCCCCTAACTGATGACCCGCCAATACGTGCCTGGCTGATCTCCCTGCCAAGGCCTGGAGTGCCCAGCCGATCCCCTGCCGAGGCGTGGAGTGCCCAGCCAATTCACCTGCCGACGCGTGAAGGGCCTGGCCGATCCCCTGGTAGCTGATAACCCGTCAATACGTGCCTGGCCGATCTCCCTGCCAAGGTCAGGAGTGCCCAGGCCATTCCCCTGCCGATGCGTGGAGTGCCTAGCCGATTCCCGCCGATAACCCGCCAATAAATGATGTGCCTGCCCGATCTCCCTGCCAAGACCTGGAGTGCCCGGCCGATCTTGCAGCCGAGGTGGGAGTGCCCAGTCGCATTTCCTGCAAGCTGATACCCTTACCGAGACGGTATCCCCCTGACCAGGCGTGGAGTATCCATCCGATTCCCCTGCCGACGCGTGGAGTGCCTAGCCGATTCCCCTGCCAGTTCATAACTGGCCAATACGTGAAGCGCCCGGCCGATCCCCCTGACCAGGCGTAGAGTACCCAGCCGATTCCCCTGCCAACGCATGGAGTGCCTAGCCGATTCCCCTGCCATTTGATAACCGGCCAATACGTGAAGCGCCTGGCCGATCTCCCTGCCAAGGCCAGGAGTGCCCAGCCCATTTTCCTGCCGACGCGTGGAGTGCCTAGCCGATTCCCCTGCCAGCTGATAACCCACCAATAAATGATATGCCTGCCCGATCTCCCTGCCAAGACCTGGAGTACCCGGCCGATCCCGCAGCTGAGGTGGGAGTGCCCAGCCGCATTTCCTGCAAGCTGATTCCCTTACCGAGACGTGAAGAGCTTGGCCGATCCTCTACCTGTGGATAACCCGCCAATACGTGAATTGCCTGGCCGATCTCCCTGCCGAGGCCAGGAGTGCCTAGCCGATTCCCCTGCCGACGCGTGGAGTGCCTAGCCGATTCCCCTGTCAGCTGATTAACCGCCAATAAATGATATGCCTGCCCGATCTCCCTGCCAAGACCTGGAGTACCCGGCCATTCCCGCTGGGTACTCCACGCCTGGTCAGGGGGTTCGGCCAGGCTCTGCAGGCCTTGGCAGAGAGATTGGCCAGGCACCAATAAATGATATGCCTGCCCGATCTCCCTCCCAAGACCTGGAGTACCCGGCCGATCCCGCAGCCGAGGTGGGAGTGCCCAGCCGCATTTCCTGCAAGCTGATTCCGCTGCCGAGACGTGAAGAGCCTGGCCGATCCCCTGCCAGTTGATAAACGGCCAATACGTGTAGTGCCTGGCCAATCTCTCCTGCCGAAATCGGAGTGCAAAGCCAAGCCAAGCCAATCGAAGCGTGGAGTGTCTTTCCGATTCCCCTGCCAGCTGATTACCGGCCAATAAATGATATGCCTGCCCGATCTCCCTGCCAAGACCTGGAATGCCCGGCCGATCCCGCAGCCGAGATGGGAGTGGCACTCCGTATTCCATGCAAGCTGATACCGCTGCCGAGACGTGAAGAGCCTAGCGGATTCACCTGCCAGTTGATAACCGGCCATTACGTGAAGTGCCAGGCCGATCTCCCTGCCGAGGCCAGGAGTGCCCAGCCGATTCCCCTGCCGACGCGTGGAGTGCCTTTCCTATTCCCCTTCCTGTTGATAACCCGCCAATACGTGAAGTGCCTGGCCGATCTCCCTGCCAAGGCCTGGAATGCCCGGCCTATCCCCCTGACCAGGCGTGGAGTACCCAGCCGATTCCCTTGCCGACGCGTGGAGTGCCTAGCCGATTCCCCTCCCAGTTGATAACCGGCCAATACGTGAAGCACCTGGCCGATCTCCCTGCCAAGGCCAGGAGTGCCCAGCCGATTCCCCTGCCGACGCGTGGAGTGCCTAGCCGATTCCCTTACCAGCTGATTACCCGCCAATAAATGATATTCCTGCCCGATCTCCCTCCCAAAACCTGGAGTGCCCGGCCGAAACCGCAGCCGAGGTGGCAGTGCCAAGCCGCATTTCCTGGAAGCTGATACCCCTGCCGAGACGTGAAGAGCTTGGCCGATCCTCTGCCTGTTGATAACCCGCCAATATGTGAATTGCCTGGCCGATCTCCTTGCCAAGGCCTGGACTGCCCGGCCGATCCCCCCTGACCAGGCGTGGAGTACCCAGCCGATTCCCCTGCCGACGCGTGGAGTGCCTAGCAGATTCCCCTGCTAGTTGAAAACCGGCCAATGCGTGAAGCGCCTGGCCGATCTCCCTGCCAAGGCCAGGAGTGCCCAGCCCATTCCCCTGCCGACGCGTGGAGTGCCTAGCCGATTCCCCTGTGAGCTGATTACCCACCAATAAATGATATGCCTGCCCGATCTCCCTCCCATGACCTGGAGTGCCCGGCCAATCCCGCAGCCGAGGTGGGAGTGCCAAGCTGCATTTCGTGCAAGCTGATACCCCTGCCGAGACGTGAAGAGCCTGGCCGATCCCCTGCCAGTTGATAACCCGCCAATACGTGCAGTGCCTGGCCAATCTCTCTGCCAAGGCCTGCAGCGCCCGGCCGATCCCCATGACCAGGCGTGGAGTACCCAGCCGATTCCCCTGCCGACGCGTGGAGTGCCTAGCCGATTCCCCTGCCAGTTAATAACCGGCCAATACGTGGAGCGCCTGGCCGCTGATAACCGGCCAATACGTGAAGCGCCTGAGCGATCTCCCTGCCAAGGCCAGAAGTGCCCAGCCCATTCACCACCGACGCGTGGAGTGCCTAGCCGATTCCCCTGCCAGCTGTTAACCAGCCAATACGTGATATGCCTGCCCGATGTCCCTGCCAAGACCTGGAGTGCCCGGCCGATCCCGCAGCCGAGGTGGGAGTGCCCAGCCGCATTTTGTGCAAGCTGATACCCTTACCGAGACGTGAAGAGCTTGGCCGATCCTCTGCCTGTGGATAACCCGCCAATACGTGAATTGCCTGGCCGATCTCCCTGCCAAGGCCTGGAATGCCCGGCCTATCCTCCTGACCAGGCGTGGAGTACCCATCCGATTCCCTTGCCGACGCGTGGAGTGCCTAGCCGATTCCCATGCCAGCTGATAGCCCGCCAATAAAAGATATGCCTGCCCGATCTCCCTGCCAAGACCTGGAGTACCCGTCCGATCCTGCAGCCGAGCCAATACGTGAAGCGCCTGGGCGATCTCCCTGCCAAGGCCAGAAGTGCCCAGCCCATTCCCCACCGACGCGTGGATTGCCTAGCCTAGCAGTTGATAACCGGCCAATACGTGAAGCGCCTGGCCGATCTTCCTGCCGAGGCCAGCAGTTTCCAGCGGATTCCCCTGCCGACGCGTTGAGTGCCTTTCCGATTCCCCTGCCTGTTGATAACCCGCCAATACGTGAAGTGCCTGGCCGATCTCCCTGCCAAGGCCTGGAATGCCCGGCCTATCCTCCTGACCAGGCGTGGAGTACCAAGCCGATTCCCTTGCCGACGGGTGGAGTGCCTAGCCGACTCCCCTGCCAGTTGATAACCGGCCAATACGTGAAGCGCCTGGCCGATCTCCCTGCCAAGGCCAGGAGTGCCAAGCCCATTCCCCTGCCGACGCGTCGAGTACCTAGCCGATTCCCTTGCCAGCTGATTACCCGCCAATAAATGATATTCCTGCCCGATCTCCCTCCCAAGACCTGGAGTGCCCGGCCGAACCCGCAGCCGAGGTGGGAGTGCAAAGCCGCATTTCCTGCAAGCTGATACCCCTGCCGAGACGTGAAGAGCTTGGCCGATCCCCTGCCAGTTGATAACCAGCCAATATGTGAATTGCCTGGCCGATCTCCCTGCCAAGGCCTGGAGTGCCCGGCCGATCCCCCTGACCAGGCGTGGAGTACCAGCCGATTCCCCTGCCGACGCGTGAAGTGCCTTGCCGATTCCCCTGCCAGTTGATAACCGGCCAATACATAAAGCGCCTGGGCGATCTCCCCCAACAAGGCCAGGAGTGCCCAGCCCATTCCCCAGCCGACGCGTGAAGTGCCTAGCCGATTCCCTTGCCAGCTGATTACCCGCCAATAAATGATATTCCTGCCCGATCTCCCTCCCAAGACCTGGAGTGCCCGGCCGATCCCGCAGCAGAGGTGGGAGTGCCAAGCCGTATTCTATACAAGCTGATACCGCTGCCGAGACGTGAAGAGGCTAGCCGATTCACCTGCCAGTTGATAACCGGCCAATACGTGAAGCGCCTGGCCGATCTTCCTGCCGAGGCCAGGAGTTTCCAGCCGATTCCCCTGCCGACGCGTTGAGTGCCTTTCCGATTCCCCTGCCTGTTGATAACCCGCCAATACGTGAAGTGCCTGGCCGATCTCCCTGCCAAGTCCTGGAATGCCCGGCCTATCCTCCTGACCAGGCGTGGAGTACCAAGCCGATTCCCTTGCCGACGCGTGGAGTGCCTAGCCGATTCCCTTGCCAGCTGATAGCCCGCCAATAAATGATATGCCTGCCCGATCTCCCTGCCAAGACCTGGAGTGCCCAGCCGATCCCGCAGACGAGTTGAGAGTGCCAAGCCGTATTTCATGCAAGATGATACCGCTGCCAAAACGTGAAGAGCCTGGCCGATCCTCTGCCTGTTGATAACCCGCCAATACGTGAATTGCCTGGCCGATCTCTCTGCCAAGGCCTGCAGTGCCCGGCCGATCCCTCTGACCAGGCGTGGAGTACCCAGCCGATTCCCCTGCCGACGCGTGGAGTGCCTAGCCGATTCCCCTCCCAGTTGATAACCGGCCAATACGTGAAGCGCCTGGGTGATCTCCCTGCCAAGGCCAGGAGTGCCAAGCCGATTCCCCTGCCGACGCGTCGAGTGCCTAGCAGATTCCATTGCAAGCTGATTACCCGCCAATAAATAATATTCCTGCCCGATCTCCCTCCGAAGACCTGGAGTGCCCGGCCGATCCCGCAGCCGAGGTGGGAAAGCCAAGCCGCATTTCCTGCAAGCTGATACCCTTACCGAGACGTGAAGAGCTTGGCCGATCCTCTGCCTGTTGATAACCCGCCAATACGTGAATTGCCTGGCCGATCTCCCTGCCAAGGCCTGGAGTGCCCGGCCGATCCCCCTGACCAGGCGTGGAGTACCCAGCCGATTCCCCTGCCGACGCGTGGAGTGCCTAGCCGATTCCCCTGCCAGTTGATAACCGGCCAATTTGTGAAGCGCCTCGCCGATCTCCCTGCCAAGGCCAGGAGTGCCCAACCCATTCCCCTGCCGACGCGTGGAGTGCCTAGCCGATTCCCCTGCTAGCTGATTACCCGCCAATAAATGATATGCCTGCCCGATCTCCCTGCCAAACCTGGAGGGCCCGGCCGATCCCGCAGCCGAGATGGTACTGCCAAGCCGCATTTCCTGCAAGCTGGTACCCTTAACGAGACGTGAAGAGCTTGGCCGATCCTCTGCCTGTTGATAACCCGCCAATACGTGAATTGCCTGGCCGATCTCTCTGCCAAGGCCTGCAGTGCCCGGCTGATCCCCCTGACCAGGCGTGGAGTAACCAGCCGATTCCCCTGCCGACGCGTTGAGTGCCTAGCCGATTCCCCTGCCAGTTGTTAACCCGCCAATACGTGAGCGCCTGGCCGATCTCCCTACCAAGGCCTGGAGTGCCCGGCCTATCCCGCAGACGAGTTGAGAGTGCCAAGCCGTATTCCATGCAAGCTGATACCGCTGCCGAGACGTGAAGAGCCGCAGGGCCGATCCCCTGCCAGTTGATAACCCGCCAATACGTGCAGTGCCTGGCCAATCTCCCTGCCAAGGCCTGGAGTGCCCGGCCGATCCCCCTGCCGAGGCGTGGAGTCCCCTTCCGATTCCCCTGCCGACGCGTGGAATGCCTAGCCGATTCCCCTGCCAGTTGATAACCGGCCAATACGTGAAGCGCCTGGGCGATTCCCCTGCCAAGGCCAGGAGTGCCCTACCGATCCCGCAGACGAGTTGAGAGTGCCAAGCCGTATTTCTAGCAAGATGATACCGCTGCCAAGACGTGAAGAGCCTGGCCGATCCTCTGCCTGTTGATAACCCGCCAATACGTGAATTGCCTGGCCGATCTCTCTGCCAAGGCCTGCAGTGCCCGGCCGATCCCTCTGACCAGGCGTGGAGTACCCAGCCGATTCCCCTGCCGACGCGTGGAGTGCCTAGCCGATTCCCCTGCCAGTTGTTAACCCGCCAATACGTGAGCGCCTGGCCGATCTCCCTACCAAGGCCTGGAGTGCCCGGCCGATCCCGCAGACGAGTTGAGAGTGCCAAGCCGTATTCCATGCAAGCTGACACCTTTGCTGACGCGTGGAGTGCCTAGCCGATTCCCCTGCTAGCTGAATACCCGCCAATACGTGATACGCCTGCCCGATTTCCCTGCCAAGACCTGGAGTGCCCGGCCAATCCCGCAGCCGAGGTGGGAGTGCCAAGCTGCATTTCGTGCAAGCTGATACCCCTGCCGAGACGTGAGGAGCCTGGCCGATCCCCTGCCAGTTGATAACCCGCCAATACGTGCAGTGCCTGGCCAATCTCTCTGCCAAGGCCTGCAGCGCCCGGCCGATCCCCATGACCAGGCGTGGAGTACCCAGCCGATTCCCCTGCCGACGCGTGGAGTGCCTAGCCGATTCCCCTGCCAGTTAATAACCGGCCAATACGTGGAGCGCCTGGCCGCTGATAACCGGCCAATACGTGAAGCGCCTGGGCGATCTCCCTGCCAAGGCCAGAAGTGCCCAGCCCATTCCCCTGCCGACGCGTGGAGTGCCTAGCCGATTCCCCTGCCAGCTGATAACCCGCCAATACGTGATATGCCTGCCCGATGTCCCTGCCAAGACCTGGAGTGCCCGGCCGATCCCGCAGCCGAGGTGGGAGTGCCCAGACGCATTTTGTGCAAGCTGATACCCTTACCGAGACGTGAAGAGCTTGGCCGATCCTCTGCCTGTGGATAACCCGCCAATACGTGAAGTGCCTGGCCGATCTCCCTGCCAAGGCCTGGAATGCCCGGCCTATCCTCCTGACCAGGCGTGGAGTACCCAGCCGATTCCCCTGCCGACGCGTGAAGTGCCTAGCCGATTCCCCTGCCAGCTAATAACCCGCCAATAAATAATATGCCTGACCGATCTTCCTGCCAAGACCTGGAGTGCCCGGCCGATCCCGCAGCCGAGGTGGGAGTGCCAACCCGCATTTCGTGCAAGCTGATACCCCTGCCGAGACGTGAAGAGCCTGGCTGATCCCCTGCCAGTTGATAACCCGCCAATACGTGCAGTGCCTGGTCAATCTCTCTGCCAAGGCCTGCAGTGCCCGGCCGATCCCCCTGACCAGGCGTGGAGTACCCAGCCGATTCCCCTGCCGACGCGTGGAGTGCCTAGCCGATTCTCCTGCCAGTTGATAACCGGCCAATACGTGAAGCGCCTGGCCGATCTCCCTGCCAAGGCCAGGAGTGCCCAACCCATTCCCCTGCCGACGCGTGGAGTGCCTAGCCGATTCCCCTGGCGGCTGATAACCCGCCAATAAATGATATGCCTGACCGATCTCCCTGCCAAGGCCTGGAATGCCCGTCCGATCCCGCAGCCGAGGTGGGAGTGCCCAGCCGCATTTCCTGCAAGCTGATACCCTTACCGAGACGTGAAGAGCTTGGCCGATCCTCTGCCTGTTGATAACCCGCCAATACGTGAATTGCCTGGCCGATCTCTCTGCCAAGGCCAGAAGTGCCCAGCCGATTCCCCTGCCGACGCGTGGAGTGCCTAGCCGATTCCCCTGGCGGCTGATAACCCGCCAATAAATGATATGCCTGACCGATCTCCCTGCCAAGACCTGGAGTGCCCGGCCGATCCCGCAGCCGAGGTGGGAGTGCCAACCCGCATTTCGCGCAAGCTGATACCCCTGCCAAGACGTGAAGAGCCTGGCCGATCCCCTGCCAGATTCCCCTGCCGATGCGTGGAGTGCCTAGCCGATTCTCCTGCCAGTTGATAACCGGCCAATACGTGAAGCGCCTGGCCGATCTCCCTGCCAAGGCCAGGAGTGCCCAACCCATTCCCCTGCCGACGCGTGGAGTGCCTAGCCGATTCCCCTGGCGGCTGATAACCCGCCAATAAATGATATGCCTGACCGATCTCCCTGCCAAGACCTGGAGTGCCCGGCCGATCCCGCAGCCGAGGTGGGAGTGCCAACCCGCATTTCGTACAAGCTGATACCCCTGCCAAGACGTGAAGAGCCTGGCCGATCCCCTGCCAGATTCCCCGGCCGACGCGTGGAGTGCCTAGCCGATTCCCCTGCCAGCTGATAACCTGCCAATAAATGAAATGCTGACCGATCTCCCTGCCAAGACCTGGAGTGCCCGGCCGATCCCGCAGCAGAGGTGGGATTGCCAAGCCGTATTCTATGCAAGCTGATACCGCTGCCGAGACGTGAAGAGGCTAGCGGATTCACCTGCCAATTGATAACCGGCCAATACGTGAAGCGCCTGGCCGATCTTCCTGCCGAGGCCAGGAGTTTCCAGCCGATTCCCCTGCCGACGCATGGAGTGCCTTTCCGATTCCCCTGCCTGTTGATAACCCTGCCAAGGCCTGGAATGCCCGGCCTATCCCCCTGACCAGGCGTGGAGTACCCAGCCGATTCCCTTGCCGACGCGTGGAGTGCCTATCCGATTCCCTTGCCAGCTGATAGCCCGCCAATAAATGATGTGCCTGCCCGATCTCCCTGCCAAGACCTGGAGTGCCCGGCCGATCCTGCAGCCGAGGGGGGAGTGCCAAGCCGCATTTCCTGCAAGCTGATACCCTTACCGAGACGTGAAGAGCTTGGCCGATCCTCTGCCTGTGGATAACCCGCCAATACGTGAAGTGCCTGGCCAATCTCTCTGCCAAGGCCTGCAGTGCCCGGCCGATCCCCATGACCAGGCGTGGAGTACCCAGCCGATTCCCCTGCCGACGCGTGGAGTGCCTAGCCGATTCCCCTGCCAGATGTTAACCGGCCAGTACGTGAAGCGCCTGGGCGATCTCCCCGCCAAGGCCAGGAATGCCCAGCCCATTCCCCAGCCGACGCGTGAAGTGCCTAGCCGATTCCCCTGCCAGCTGATAACCCGCCAATAAATGATATGCCTGACCGATCTCCCTGCCAAGATCTGGAGTGCCCGGCCGATCCCGCAGCCGAGGTGGGAGTGCCAAGCCGCATTTTCTGCAAGCTGATACCCTTAACGAGACGTGAAGAGCTTGGCCGATCCTCTGCCTGTTGATAACCCGCCAATACGTGAATTGCCTGGCCGATCTCTCTGCCAAGGCCTGCAGTGCCCGGCCGATCCCCCTGACCAGGCGTGGAGTACCCACCCGATTCCCCTGCCGATGCGTGGAGTGCCTAGCCGATTCCCCTGCCAGTTGATAACCGGCCAATACGTGAAGCGCCTGGGCAATTCCCCTGCCAAGGCCAGGAGTGCCCAGCCGATCCCGCAGACGGGTTGAGAGTGCCAAGCCGTATTTCATGCAAGATGATACCGCTGCCAAGACGTGAAGAGCCTGGCCGATCCCCTGCCAGATTCCCCTGCCGACGCGTGGAGTGCCTAGCCGATTCCCCTGCCAGCTGATAACCCGCCAATAAATGAAATGCTGACCGATCTCCCTGCCAAGACCTGGAGTGCCCGGCCGATCCCGCAGCCGAGGTGGGAGTGCCAAGCCGCATTTCCTGCAAGCTGATACCCTTAACGAGACGTGAAGAGCTTGGCCGATCCTCTGCCTGTTGATAACCCGCCAATACGTGAATTGCCTGGCCGATCTCTCTGCCAAGGCCTGCAGTGCCCGGCCGATCCCCCTAACCAGGCGTGGAGTACCCAGCCGATTCCCCTGCCGACGCGTGGAGTGCCTAGCCGATTCCCCTGCCAGTTGTTAACCCGCCAATACGTGAGCGCCTGGCCGATCTCCCTGCCAAGGCCTGGAGTGCCCGGCCGATCCCGCAGACGAGTTGAGAGTGCCAAGCCGTATTCCATGCAAGCTGACACCTTTGCTGACGTGTGGAGTGCCTAGCCGATTTCCCTGCTAGCTAAATACCCGCCAATACGTGATACGCCTGCCCGATTTTCCTGCCAAGACCTGGAGTGCCCGGCCTATTCCGCAGCCGAGGTGGGAGTCCCAAGCCGTATTCCATGCAAGCTGATACCGCTGCCGAGACGTGACGAGCCGCAGGGCCGATCCCCTGCCAGTTGATAACCCGCCAATACGTGCAGTGCCTGGCCAATCTCTCTGCCAAGACCTGGAGTGCCCGGCCTATTCCGCAGCCGAGGTGGGAGTCCCAAGCCGTATTCCATGCAAGCTGATACCGCTGCCGAGACGTGACGAGCCGCAGGGCCGATCCCCTGCCAGTTGATAACCCGTCAATACGTGCAGTGCCTGGCCAATCTCTCTGCCAAGGCCTGGAGTGCCCGGCCGATCCCCCTGCCGAGGCGTGGAGTCCCCAGCCGATTCCCCTGCCGACGCGTGGAATGCCTAGCCGATTCCCCTGCCAGTTGATAACCCGCCAATACGTGAAGCGCCTGGACGATCTCCCCGCCAAGGCCAGGAGTGCCCAGCCCATTCCCCTGCCGACGCGTGAAGTGCCTAGCCGATTCCCCTGCCAGCTGATAACCCGCCAATAAATGAAATGCTGACCGATCTCCCTGCCAAGACCTGGAGTGCCCGGCCGATCCCGCAGCCGAGGTGGGAGTGCCAAGCCGCATTTCCTGCAAGCTGATACCCTTAACGAGACGTGAAGAGCTTGGCCGATCCTCTGCCTGTTGATAACCCGCCAATACGTGAATTGCCTGGCCGATCTCTCTGCCAAGGCCTGCAGTGCCCGGCCGATCCCCCTGACCAGGCGTGGAGTACCCAGCCGATTCCCCTGCCGACGCGTGGAGTGCCTAGCCGATTCCCCTGCCAGTTGGTAACCGGCCAATACGTGAAGCGCCTGGGCGATCTCCCCGCCAAGGCCAGGAGTGCCCAGCCCATTCCCCAGCCGACGCGTGAAGTGCCTAGCCGATTCCCCTTCCATGCAAGCTAATACCGCTGCCAAGACGTGAAGAGCCTGGCCGATTCCCCTGCCGACGCGTGGAGTGCGTAGCCGATTCCCCTGCCAGTTGTTAACCCGCCAATACGTGAGCGCCTGGCCGATTTCCCTCCCAAGACCTGGAGTGCCCGGCCGATTCCACAGCCGAGGTGGGAGTGCCAAGCCGTATTCCATGCAAGCTGATACCGCTGCCAAGACGTGAAGAGCCTGGCCGATCCCCTGCCGACGCGTGGAGTGCCTAGCCGATTCCCCTGCCAGTTGATAACCCGCCAACACGTGAGCGCCTGGCCGATCTCCCTGCCAAGGCCTGGAGTGCCCGGCCGATCCCGAAGACGAGTTGAGAGTGCCAAGCCGTATTCCATGCAAGCTGACACCTTTGCTGACGCGTGGAGTGCCTAGCCGATGCCCCTGCTAGCTGATTACCCGCCAATAAATGATACGCCTGCCCGATTTCCCTGCCAAGACCTGGAGTGCCCGGCCTATTCCGCAGCCGAGGTGGGAGTCCCAAGCCGTATTCCATGCAAGCTGATACCGCTGCCGAGACGTGAAGAGCCTGGCCGATCCCCTGCCAGTTGATAACCCGCCAATACGTGCAATGCCTGGCCAATCACTCTGCCAAGGCCTGGAGTGCCCGGCCGATCCCCACTGCCGAGGCTTGGAGTGCCCAGCCGATTCCCCAGTCGACGCGTGGAGTGCCAAGCCGATCCCCTGCCAGTTGATAACCCGCCAATTCGTGCAGTGCCTGACCAATCTTTCTGTCAAGGCCTGGAGTGCCCGGCATTCCCCTGCCGAGGCTTGGAGTGCCCAGCCGATTCCCCAGTCGACACGTGGAGTGCCAAGCCGATTCCCCTGCCAGTTGATAACCCGCCCTCCCTGCCAAGACCTTGAGTGCCGGGCCGATCCCACAGCCGAGGTTGAAGTGCCTTTCTGCCAAGGCCTGGAGTGCCCGGCCTTCCCCCTGCCGAGGCTTGGAGTGCCCAGCCGATTCCCCTGTCGACGCGTGGATTACCAAGCCGATTCCCCTGCCAGTTGATAACCCGCCAATACGTGAAGCGCCTGCCCGATCTCCCTGCCAAGACCTTGAGTGCCCGGCCGCTCCCGCAACCGAGGTTGAAGTGCCAAGCCGCATTTCCTGCTGGCTGATACCCCTGCTGAGACGTGAAGAGCTTGGCCGATCCCCTGCCAGCTGATAACCCGTTAATAAATGATATGCCTGCCCGATCTCCCTGCCAAGTGTAGTATGCACATATATTGAATACCCACTGTACCGAGAGTACTTAAAGGGTGCGCACTGTAACACTTTGTTGCAGTGTTTACATTATCCAAAGTCCCGGTCATAAACCCTAAGTGGCCGAAATATGAACCGATCGATATGCCTTAGCCCGCACACAGAAAGTGCTAGTGTCAGCATAATCGTAACAAACGGTCAGCATATGCATACCCCTCGCGCCTCCACTTGAGAGCGCATGACAACATATATTATTATATTCCTTTATATATAAGTACATAGCTGTCTCTCTGCCGCCGCCTGCGAGCAGCGCTGCTACGAGACTTAGTCTTACTTAGACTTAAGAAATATTGTAAAAGAGCAGAGACACTTTGAACGTTGGAGCGGCACCTCAGCTGCTCCTTCTGAATAAAATCCAACTGAAACCAATCTCCTGGAATTATATCTTCACATGGCGACCGTGACAGCGATGGAAGGACATCGTAGGACCTCTAAGGATTAAAAGGATATACCCAGGAGGGTACATATAGTCAAAAAACTGGATAAACTGGAGTTATATTATCACATGGCGAATGCAAATCACTGGAGAATGCAAAATAAATCTACAAAAAATCTGAGTGAGTAGAGTGAGGCAATGGGCAATCGCGGAGGAGTCGCTAAAAAAAATAAAGAAAAGAGTAGCACACCTAAAGTGGCTACTCTACGTAAACACTCCACCTCCCGCGTGGGCTACGGCCCAAAAACTTCAAACAGAACTAGATTTTCTGAAAGAAGAATTAATAAACAACAAGAATAAAAGCCCAAAAATTGCCACCACTCACTCAGTATCGATTAAGAAAATAAATGAAAAAATAATAACAAAACCTCCACCACCAAAGCCATTACCAAAACTAAAAAAGACGTGCCCGAAGGATTGCCCTGGACCACTGGACAGCCCCCACTGCAACCAAACCTGTGCGAGGACCGGCACCGGTAACGCCTGAGTCCAAAAGGCCCCGGACAGCAGCAGCAGCAAATAAAGTGCGGGAATACGCCACCTCCTGCGCCACCGAGGGAACGTCAGCGTAGCCAAACCGGCGACGACCAGCTGACGTGGAGAAAAAAAGAGGAAATCAACTGAGGAGAAACTTTTTTTTTACCCATGCACTGCGTTGCATAATTTTTTTGATTGCACTGCGATGCATATTTTTTTTATACTATAATATTTTTTTGAAAAATTGAGCGGAACCTCTTTTGCCCAATTTGAAAGTATGGCCCGTATAGCTGTACAAATAATAGGTAGGAAAAATGTTAGATAAAAACTCAGATTTAAAAACATTTTTTTTAAATTAAAGGAAAAAATACCATAAATTCCTAAAACTTATGTAAAATTTTATTTCTTTTCTAATGAAGAAAAAAATTAAATTCAAAAATAGCATAAATTCCTAAAATTTATGAAACAATTTAATAACCTTTTAATGAGAAGTAATAGCATAAGTAAAACAGATCAAATAAATGATTCTGACTATTACTTCCCAGAAAAATTAAGTTACATTACAAAATATGACTCAGAGAAAAATATAATTGAAATTGGAAAAACAAAAACATATACAATATCTAAAATGGGTTTAGTAGACACGAAAGTTGTAGATTCCACGGCAAATGTCGTTAATAAAATTGAACCAGGAAAAGTCGATCTTCAAACAATTACAATATTGTTAATGATAATCGTCATTATAATGTTAGCAAGCGTTTTGCTTAAATTATATAAATTACACAACAAATGTTTAAAGAAAAAATTCCAGAGTCAAGCAAATGACCTGGACAAAATCTAAATAAAAAACCAAAAAAAAAAAAACAAACAAAATTATTATACACAAATGTAAACACCTACAATCTAAGACAATGAAATAAAAGAAAATAAATATTAAAATATATTACGTAATTATCTCTACAAAAGTATGGCTAAACTAAAGGCATGGATTGGAACAAATTGTACGAGGAGTTATCAATAATTAAAACAAATTTTGACAAATCGTACAAATCCCTAACTCAGAATAGACCCATTCAAAAGAATACGGTTAGGAAGCACGTTGAAATATTGGTAGAGTGCTTTAATGAAGCGCGTATGCTAATACATGATCATAGGGAAAGATTAAATCAAGATCATTGGTCACAGGTATCGAAACTTTTGATACGACTACGATCTAATCTAATATTTATTAAACAAAAGTTCAGTTTAGAAATATCGTTACCAACCGTTCTAAATACACCAATAGCAGTTGACACTGCACCTGACTCGGAATCAACAGAAACCAAAGAATCTGAGTCAGAAGAGCTTCCCAAAGTAAACCCCAAAATAGAAGATACAGATTTAAATAATCTTACTATTCCGGCGGTATACACTGATCTGGATAACTCTACAGATTCAGATACTTCGAGTGTCATAGAATACAAGATAGATAAATCCATCACAATGGCACAATCAAATATTGATTTTATTAATACAGCATCTAAGCTTATACCAGTTTTTGATGGTAAGGCTGAAAATTTAACAAGTTTCATTGATGCTTTACAAATAATACAATCAATAAAAAGGCGAGCACGAAGAATTAGCTATTTCCATCATTAAAACAAAGCTAAAAGGTGTCGCCAGGAATCTAATCGGTAATGAAACAACAATTACTGAGGTGATTGCTAGACTAAGAAGCAACGTCAAAGGCGAAACTGTTGAGGTATTATCAGCGAAGCTGATGAATCTACAGCAGCGCAATAAAACTGCTAACCAATACACACAAGAAATTGAGCAGATGACGAAAGCTTTAGAAGGTGCATATATATCAGATGGTTTATCTTTAGAGCTAGCCAGGAATTATTCCATGCAGCATGCAGTCAAAGCAATGACTAAAAACTGCACAATCGATAAGGTAAAACTTATCATGCAAGCTGGAACATTCAGTACGATGAACGAAGCCGTTTCCAAATTTGTTAATAGTTGCACTGAAGCAACTGGGCAGTCAAACACTGTCCTATATTATAAGAATTATCCACAGCGCGGCTCAAATCGCGGACGTGGCAGTTATAGAGGTAGTTTTCGTGGTAATCACAATAACTACAATCACAATAACTACAACAACGGTAATTATAACAATAACTATCAGAATAACAATAGAGGGCGAGGCCCATATAGAGGAAATTATAGAGGCAGTGGTAACTCAAACCGAGGCCACAATAGCAATAACCAAGGCAATGTAAGATTAACACAAAATAATAACCAAAACACATCGGAAAACTCCCAAAACCCTTTAAATATTCAACAATAAATGAAGTAAGAGTTCACACTATTAATCTCAGCCAAAATATATTCGTTTCATTTTTTAATGTAGCTACTGGGAAAGAACTTATATTTTTAATAGACACAGGTGCCGACATTTCCATTCTAAAAGAAACTTCGGATAATTTCCAAAACATCCAAAATGATTACATCATAGACATAAAAGGCATAAGTCAAGAAATAATAAAATCCCAAGGTTTAGTTTCTATAGAGATACAGACCACCAATTACATAATTCCACACGATTTTCATATCTTAAATTCACATTTCCCAATTCCATGCGATGGAATAATAGGCATCGACTTTATCAAAAAATACAACTGTCAATTAGACTTCAAGCCATCTGAAGATTGGCTTATAATTAGACCCAATAATTTAAAATTCCCAATAAAAGTACCAATAGCTCATAGTTCTGGCAATAATTCAATACTTCTGCCAGCAAGATCCCAAGTTATTCGGAAAATTGAACTTAATTCAACAGCAGACAGTGTATTAATTCCAAATCAGGAAATTCAACATGGTATTTACGTTGCAAATACCATAGCAACATCCAATAATGCCTTCATAAGATTATTAAACACAACAAATAACGACCAAGTAGTGAGTACAGATAGTCTAATATATGAATCACTTTCGAACTACGATGTAGTCAACACAAATCCAGACAATAGAAAAAAATCCGTACTATCACAACTGTCAAAAAACTTCCCTCCACAGTTCAAGTCTCAGCTTACTAGCCTATGCACCCAGTATAGCGATATATTCGGATTGGAAACCGAATCAATAACCACAAATAATTTTTATAAACAAAAACTGAGATTAAAAGATGATGAACCAGTTTATATAAAAAACTATCGAAGCCCACATAGTCAGGTGAATGAAATACAAAAACAAGTAGAAAAATTAATCTCAGACGGGATTGTCGAACCGTCAGTATCCGAATATAATAGCCCATTGTTACTTGTTCCTAAGAAATCATCCCCCGGATCAAATGCAAAGAAATGGCGATTAGTAATTGACTATCGCCAGATTAATAAAAAATTACTATCTGATAAATTCCCATTACCTAGAATTGATGATATTTTAGATCAACTAGGCCGAGCAAAATACTTTTCATGTCTTGACTTAATGTCAGGATTCCATCAAATTGAACTAGAAAAAGGTTCAAGAGATATAACGTCTTTTTCAACGAGCAACGGCTCATATCGCTTCACGCGATTACCCTTCGGATTAAAAATAGCTCCTAATTCGTTTCAAAGAATGATGACTATTGCGTTCTCTGGTCTAGAACCTTCTCAAGCGTTCCTTTATATGGATGACTTAATAGTAATCGGTTGTTCCGAAAAACATATGCTTAAAAACTTAACAGATGTTTTTGAGAAATGTAGGAAATTCAACCTAAAGCTACACCCAGAAAAATGTTCATTTTTTATGCATGAAGTGACTTTTCTAGGTCATAAATGCACTGATAAAGGAATACTTCCAGATGACAAGAAATACGATGTCATTATGAACTACCCAGTTCCGCACGACGCGGACAGTGCTAGACGTTTTGTAGCATTCTGTAACTATTATAGACGCTTTATAAAAAATTTCGCCGATTATTCACGGCACATAACAAGATTATGTAAAAAGAATGTTCCTTTTAAATGGACGGATGAGTGTGAAAATGCATTCCAATACTTAAAAACAAAACTTATGGAACCTACCTTGCTACAATACCCAGATTTCACTAAAGAATTCTGCATAATAACAGATGCAAGTAAGCAAGCATGTGGAGCGGTTTTAACTCAAAATCATAATGGTCTCCAACTTCCCATTGCATACGCATCAAGAGCATTTACAAAAGGTGAAAGTAACAAATGTACTACTGAGCAGGAATTAGCTGCAATTCACTGGGCGATATTATATTTTAGACCATATATATATGGAACACATTTCTTAATAAGAACAGACCATAGACCTTTAATATACCTTTTCTCAATGACCAACCCCAATTCTAAACTGACACGTATGAGGCTCGAACTAGAAGAATACGACTTTACAGTCGAATATTTAAAGGGAAAAGATAATCACGTAGCTGATGCGTTATCAAGAATAACCATCAAAGATTTACAAAATATAACTAGAAATGTATTAAAAGTCACTACTAGATATCAAAGTAGACAAAAATTCCGCGCGGAAAATCAAGAACAAGAATTGCCAAGGCAATCTTTAAATAAAGCTTCTAAGCCCAACGTATACGACGTCATAAACAATGATGAAGTACGTAAAGTAGTGACCTTGCAGATAAAAAATATGTTATGTTTATTTAAACAAGGCAGAAAAATTACTGCAAGATATGATGTTAGCGATTTATATACTAATGGAGTTATTGATTTAGATCAATTTTTCCAAAGGCTTGAAATGCAAGCCGGTATACATAAAATCAGCCAACTCAAAGTGGCACCGTGGGAAAATATCTTTGAATATACTTCAATAGATAAATTTAAATTAATGGGCAATAAAATATTGAAAACATTAAGAGTAGCGCTACTCAACCCGGTGACCCAAATAACAAATTTAAAAGAAAAAGAAGCAATTTTGTCTACATTTCATGATGATCCAATTCAAGGAGGTCATACTGG
This sequence comes from Drosophila parabipectinata, assembly GCA_018153455.1. Lineage (NCBI taxonomy): Eukaryota > Metazoa > Arthropoda > Insecta > Diptera > Drosophilidae > Drosophila > Drosophila parabipectinata. The sequence continues at coordinate 77,862 of JAECYA010000362.1, read as the reverse complement.
CATATCAAAAACTTTGGCCAAAGTAAAAAGACACTATTACTGGAAAAGCATGTCTAAAGATATAACTGAGTACGTAAGAAAATGTCAAAAATGCCAGAAATCAAAAATAACTAAACACACAAAGACCCCTTTAACAATTACAGACACACCCATAAATGCTTTCGACAGAGTGATAGTGGACACTATTGGTCCACTGCCAAAATCAGAAAATGGCAATGAGTATGCAGTCACTTTAATATGTGATTTAACTAAGTATTTAGTTGCCATACCTGTTCCGAATAAAAACGCCAATACTGTCGCTAAAGCAATATTTGAATCTTTTATCCTGAAGTACGGTCCAATGAAGACGTTCATTACGGACATGGGAACAGAATATAAGAATTCAATTATAGACGATTTGTGCAAATATTTAAATATTGAAAATATTACATCCACAGCACACCACCACCAGACAGTTGGAACAATAGAAAGAAGTCATAGAACTTTCAATGAATACATACGATCTTACATATCGGCTGATAAAACTGATTGGGACGTATGGCTTCAATATTTTGTCTTCTGTTTCAACACGACCCCCTCTATGGCACATACTTATTGTCCATATGAGCTAGTATTCGGTAAAACAAGTAATTTGCCAAAACATTTTAATAGCATAGATAGTGTAGAAGCACTATATAATATAGATGACTATGCTAAGGAGAGTAAATATAGATTAGAAGTAGCCTATAAAAGAGCTAGAGTTATGTTAGAAGCAAACAAGAATAGAAATAAACTACTATACGATCATAAAGTAAGGGATATAGATATATCAGTAGGTGACAAAGTTTTATTAAAAAACGAGACAGGTCATAAGTTAGATCCTAAATATACAGGTCCGTATATAGTAACGGAAATAGGAGATAGAGATAACATAGTAATAGCAAATAATAAACATAAAAAACAAACAGTTCATAAGGATAGATTAAAAATCTTTATTTCATAAATTGCACTTAGTATGGCCATACAAAGACACGCATACGTAGATAAATAAATACACATATTCTTTTAATAATTTCATTTTCTATGATTCTAACCAAATAAAACAAAACAAATAAAAAAAAAAATGTATTAATTAAAAATTTTTATTATAAAAATAACTTCATTATATTACGTTATTTTTCAAAAGGAGGGAGATGTAGTATGCACATATATTGAATACCCACTGTACCGAGAGTACTTAAAGGGTGCGCACTGTAACACTTTGTTGCAGTGTTTACATTATCCAAAGTCCCGGTCATAAACCCTAAGTGGCCGAAATATGAACCGATCGATATGCCTTAGCCCGCACACAGAAAGTGCTAGTGTCAGCATAATCGTAACAAACGGTCAGCATATGCATACCCCTCGCGCCTCCACTTGAGAGCGCATGACAACATATATTATTATATTCCTTTATATATAAGTACATAGCTGTCTCTCTGCCGCCGCCTGCGAGCAGCGCTGCTACGAGACTTAGTCTTACTTAGACTTAAGAAATATTGTAAAAGAGCAGAGACACTTTGAACGTTGGAGCGGCACCTCAGCTGCTCCTTCTGAATAAAATCCAACTGAAACCAATCTCCTGGAATTATATCTTCACACAAGACCTTGAGTGCCCGGCCGATCCCGCAGCCGAAGTGGGATTGTCAAGCCGCATTTCCTGCAAGTTGATACCCCTGCCGGGACGTGAAGAGTCTGGCCGATCCCCTGCCAGTTGATAACCCGCCAATTCGTGCAGTGCCTGGCCATTCTTTCTGCCAAGGCCTGGAGTGCCCGGCATTCCCCCTGCCGAGGCTTGGAGTGCCCAGCCGATTCCCCTGCCGACGCGTGGAGTGCCAAGCCGATTCCCCTGCCAGTTGTTAACCCGCCAATACGTGAGCGCCTGGCTGATCTCCCTCCCAAGGCCTTGAGTGCCCGGCCGATCCCGCAGACGAGTTGAAAGTGCCAAGCCGTATTCCATGCAAGCTGACACCTTTGCTGAGCTAAATACCCGCCAATACGTGATACGCCTGCCCGATTTCCCTGCCAAGACCTGGAGTGCCCGGCCTATTCCGCAGCCGAGGTGGGAGTCCCAAGCCGTATTCCATGCAAGCTGATACCGCTGCCGAGACGTGACGAGCCGCAGGGCCGATCCCCTGCCAGTTGATAACCCGCCAATACGTGCAGTGCCTGGCCAATTTCTCTGCCAAGGACTGGAGTGCCCAGCCGATCCCCCTGACCAGGCGTGGAGTACCCAGCCGATTCCCCTGCCGACGCGTGGAGTGCCTAGCCGATTCTCCTGCCAGTTGATAACCGGCCAATACGTGAAGCGCCTGGCCGATCTCCCTGCCAAGGCCATGAGTACCCAACCCATTCCCCTGCCGACGCGTGGAGTGCCTAGCCGATTCCCCTGCTAGCTGATTACCCGCCAATAAATAATATGTCTGCCCGATCTCCCTGCCAAGACCTGGAGGGCCCGGCCGATCCCGCAGCCGAGATGGGAGTGCCCAGCCGCATTTCCTGCAAGCTGATTCCCTTACCGAGACGTGAAGAGCTTGGCCGATCCTCTGCCTGTTGATAGCCCGCCAATACGTGAATTGCCTGGCCGATCTCCATGCCAAGGCCAGGAGTGCCCAGCCGATTCCCCTGCCGACGCGTGGAGTGCCTAGCCGATTCCCCTGCCAGCTGATTAACCGCCAATAAATGATATGCCTGCCCGATCTCCCTGCCAAGACCTGGAATGCCCGGCCGATCCCGCAGCCGAGGTGGGAGTGCCAAGCCGTATTCCATGCAAGCTGATACCGCTGCCGAGACGTGAAGAGCCTAGCGGATTCACCTGCCAGTTGATAACCGGCCAATACGTGAAGCGCCTGGCCGATCTCCCTGCTGAGGCCAGGAGTGCCCAGCCGATTCCCCTGCCGACGCGTGGAGGGCCTTTCCGATTCCCCTGCCTGTTGATAACCCGCCAATACGTGAATTGCCTGGCCGATCTCCCTGCCAAGGCCTGGAATGCCCGGCCTATCCCCCTGACCAGGCGTGGAGTACCCAGCCGATTCCCTTGCCGACGCGTGGAGTGCCTATCAGATTCCCTTGCCAGCTGATTACCCGCCAATAAATGATATTCCTGCTCGATCTCCCTCCCAAAACCTGGAGTGTCCGGCCGAACCCGCAGCCGAGGTGGGAGTGCCAAGCCGCATTTCTTGCAAGCTAATACCCGTGCCAATACGTGAATTGCCTGGCCGATCTCCTTGCCAAGGCCTGGAGGCCCAGCCGATTCCCCTGCCGACGCGTGGAGTGCCTTTCCGATTCCCCTGCCTGTTGATAACCCGCCAATATGTGAATTGCCTGGCCGATCTCCTTGCCAAGGCCTGGAGTGCCCGGCCGATCCCCCTGACCAGGCGTGGAGTACCCAGCCGATTCCCCTGCCGACGCGTGGAGTGCCTAGCTGATTCCCCTGCTAGTTGATAACCGGCCAATACGTGAAGCGCCTGGCCGATCTCCCTGCCAAGGCCAGGAGTGCCCAGCCCATTCCCCTGCCGACGCGTGGAGTGCTTAGCCGATTCCCCTGTGAGCTGATAGCCCGCCAATAAATGATATGCCTGTCCGATCTCCCTCCCAAGACCTGGAGTGCCCGGCCAATCCCGCAGCCGAGGTGGGAGTGCCAAGCTGCATTTCGTGGAAGCTGATACCCCTGACGAGACGTGAAGAGCCTGGCCGATCCCCCGCCAGTTGATAACCCGCCAATACGTGCAGTGCCTGGCCAATCTCTATGCCAAGGCCAGCAGTGCCCGGCCGATCCCCATGACCAGGCGTGGAGTACCCAGCCGATTCCCCTGCCGATGCGTGGAGTGCCTAGCCGATTCCCCTGCCAGTTGATAACCGGCCAATACGTGGAGCGCCTGGCCGATCTCCCTGCCAAGGCCAGGAGTGCCCAGCCCATTCCCCTGCCGACGCCTGGAGTGCCTAGCCGATTCCCCTGCCAGCTGATAGCCCGCCAATAAATGATATGCCTGCACGATCTCACTGCGAAGGCCTGGAATGCCCGGCAGATCCCGCAGCCGAGGTGGGAGTGCCAAGCCGTATTCTATGCAAGCTGATACCGCTGCCGAGACGTGAAGAGGCTAGCGGATTCACCTGCCAGTTGATAACCGGCCAATACGTGATATGCCGGCCCGATGTCCCTGCCGAGGCCAGGAGTTTCCAGCCGGTTCCCCTGCCTACGCCTGGAGTGCCTTTCCGATTCCCCTGCCGACGCGTGGAGTGCCTAGCCGATTCCCCTGCTAGTTGTTAACCCGCCAATACGTGAGCGCCTGGCCGATTTCCCTCCCAAGACCTGGAGTGCCCGGCCGATTCCACAGCCGAGGTGGGAGTGCCAAGCCGTATTCCATGCAAGCTGATACCGCTGCCAAGACGTGAAGAGTCTGGCCGATCCCCTGCCGACGCGTGGAGTGCCTAGCCGATTCCCCTGCCAGTTGATAACCCGCCAACACGTGAGCGCCTGGCCGATCTCCCTGCCAAGGCCTGGAGTGCCCGGCCGATCCCGAAGACGAGTTGAGAGTGCCAAGCCGTATTCCATGCAAGCTGACACCTTTGCTGACGCGTGGAGTGCCTAGCCGATGCCCCTGCTAGCTGATTACCCGCCAATAAATGATACGCCTGCCCGATTTCCCTGCCAAGACCTGGAGTGCCCGGCCTATTCCGCAGCCGAGGTGGGAGTCCCAAGCCGTATTCCATGCAAGCTGATACCGCTGCCGAGACGTGAAGAGCCTGGCCGATCCCCTGCCAGTTGATAACCCGCCAATACGTGCAATGCCTGGCCAATCACTCTGCCAAGGCCTGGAGTGCCCGGCCGATCCCCCTGCCGAGGCTTGGAGTGCCCAGCCGATTCCCCAGTCGACGCGTGGAGTGCCAAGCCGATCCCCTGCCAGTTGATAACCCGCCAATTCGTGCAGTGCCTGACTTATCTTTCTGTCAAGGCCTGGAGTGCCCGGCATTCCCCTGCCGAGGCTTGGAGTGCCCAGCCGATTCCCCAGTCGACACGTGGAGTGCCAAGCCGATTCCCCTGCCAGTTGATAACCCGCCCTCCCAGCCAAGACCTTGAGTGCCGGGCCGATCCCACAGCCGAGGTTGAAGTGCCTTTCTGCCAAGGCCTGGAGTGCCCGGCCTTCCCCCTGCCGAGGCTTGGAGTGCCCAGCCGATTCCCCTGTCGACGCGTGGATTACCAAGCCGATTCCCCTGCCAGTTGACAACCCGCCAATACGTGAAGCGCCTGCCCGATCTCCCTGCCAAGACCTTGAGTGCCCGGCCGCTCCCGCAACCGAGGTTGAAGTGCCAAGCCGCATTTCCTGCTGGCTGATACCCCTGCTGAGACGTGAAGAGCTTGGCCGATCCCCTGCCAGCTGATAACCCGTTAATAAATGATATGCCTGCCCGATCTCCCTGCCAAGACCTTGAGTGCCCGGCCGATCCCGCAGCCGAAGTGGGATTGTCAAGCCGCATTTCCTGCAAGTTGATACCCCTGCCGGGACGTGAAGAGTCTGGCCGATCCCCTGCCAGTTGATAACCCGCCAATTCGTGCAGTGCCTGGCCAATCTTTCTGCCAAGGCCTGGAGTGCCCGGCATTCCCCCTGCCGAGGCTTGGAGTGCCCAGCCGATTCCCCTGCCGACGCGTGGAGTGCCAAGCCGATTCCCCTGCCAGTTGTTAACCCGCCAATACGTGAGCGCCTGGCTGATCTCCCTACCAAGGCCTTGAGTGCCCGGCCGATCCCGCAGACGAGTTGAAAGTGCCAAGCCGTATTCCATGCAAGCTGACACCTTTGCTGAGCTAAATACCCGCCAATACGTGATACGCCTGCCCGATTTCCCTGCCAAGACCTGGAGTGCCCGGCCTATTCCGCAGCCGAGGTGGGAGTCCCAAGCCGTATTCCATGCAAGCTGATACCGCTGCCGAGACGTGACGAGCCGCAGGGCCGATCCCCTGCCAGTTGATAACCCGCCAATACGTGCAGTGCCTGGCCAATTTCTCTGCCAAGGACTGGAGTGCCCAGCCGATCCCCCTGACCAGGCGTGGAGTACCCAGCCGATTCCCCTGCCGACGCGTGGAGTGCCTAGCCGATTCTCCTGCCAGTTGATAACCGGCCAATACGTGAAGCGCCTGGCCGATCTCCCTGCCAAGGCCAGGAGTACCCAACCCATTCCCCTGCCGACGCGTGGAGTGCCTAGCCGATTCCCCTGCTAGCTGATTACCCGCCAATAAATAATATGTCTGCCCGATCTCCCTGCCAAGACCTGGAGGGCCCGGCCGATCCCGCAGCCGAGATGGGAGTGCCCAGCCGCATTTCCTGCAAGCTGATTCCCTTACCGAGACGTGAAGAGCTTGGCCGATCCTCTGCCTGTTGATAGCCCGCCAATACGTGAATTGCCTGGCCGATCTCCATGCCAAGGCCAGGAGTGCCCAGCCGATTCCCCTGCCGACGCGTGGAGTGCCTAGCCGATTCCCCTGCCAGCTGATTAACCGCCAATAAATGATATGCCTGCCCGATTTCCCTGCCAAGCCCTGGAGTACCCGGTCGATCCGCAGCCGAGGTGGGAGTGCCCAGCCGCATTTCCTGCAAGCTGATACCCCTGCCGAGACGTGAAGAGCCTGGCCGATCCCCTGCCAGTTGATAAACGGCCAATACGTGCAGTGCCTGGCCAATCTCTCCTGCCGAAATCGGAGTGCAAAGCCAAGCCAAGCCAATCGAAGCGTGGAGTGCCTTTCCGATTCCCCTGCCAGCTGATTACCCGCCAATAAATGATATGCCTGCCCGATCTCCCTGCCAAGACCTGGAATGCCCGGCCGATCCCGCAGCCGAGGTGGGAGTGCCAAGCCGTATTCCATGCAAGCTGATACCGCTGCCGAGACGTGAAGAGCCTAGCGGATTCACCTGCCAGTTGATAACCCGCCAATACGTGAATTGCCTGGCCGATCTCCCTGCCAAGGCCTGGAATGCCCGGCCTATCCCCCTGACCAGGCGTGGAGTACCCAGCCGATTCCCTTGCCGACGCGTGGAGTGCCTTTCCGATTCCCCTGCCTGTTGATAACCCGCCAATATGTGAATTGCCTGGCCGATCTCCTTGCCAAGGCCTGGAGTGCCCGGCATTCCCCCTGCCGAGGCTTGGAGTGCCCAGCCGATTCCCCTGCCGACGCGTGGAGTGCCAAGCCGATTCCCCTGCCAGTTGTTAACCCGCCAATACGTGAGCGCCTGGCCAATTTCTCTGCCAAGGACTGGAGTGCCCAGCCGATCCCCCTGACCAGGCGTGGAGTACCCAGCCGATTCCCCTGCCGACGCGTGGAGTGCCTAGCCGATTCTCCTGCCAGTTGATAACCGGCCAATACGTGAAGCGCATGGCCGATCTCCCTGCTGAGGCCAGGAGTGCCCAGCCGATTCCCCTGCCGACGCGTGGAGGGCCTTTCCGATTCCCCTGCCTGTTGATAACCCGCCAATACGTGAATTGCCTGGCCGATCTCCCTGCCAAGGCCTGGAATGCCCGGCCTATCCCCCTGACCAGGCGTGGAGTACCCAGCCGATTCCCTTGCCGACGCGTGGAGTGCCTAGCAGATTCCCTTGCCAGCTGATTACCCGCCAATAAATGATATTCCTGCTCGATCTCCCTCCCAAAACCTGGAGTGCCCGGCCGAACCCGCAGCCGAGGTGGGAGTGCCAAGCAGCATTTCTTGCAAGCTAATACCCGTGCCAATACGTGAATTGCCTGGCCGATCTCCTTGCCAAGGCCTGGAGTGCCCGGCCGATCCCCCTGACCAGGCGTGGAGTGCCCAGCCGATTCCCCTGCCGACGCGTGGAGTGCCTTTCCGATTCCCCTGCCTGTTGATAACCCGCCAATATGTGAATTGCCTGGCCGATCTCCTTGCCAAGGCCTGGAGTGCCCGGCCGATCCCCCTGACCAGGCGTGGAGTACCCAGCCGATTCCCCTGCCGACGCGTGGAGTGCCTAGCTGATTCCCCTGCTAGTTGATAACCGGCCAATACGTGAAGCGCCTGGCCGATCTCCCTGCCAAGGCCAGGAGTGCCCAGCCCATTCCCCTGCCGACGCGTGGAGTGCCTAGCCGATTCCCCTGTGAGCTGATAGCCCGCCAATAAATGATATGCCTGTCCGATCTCCCTCCCAAGACCTGGAGTGCCCGGCCAATCCCGCAGCCGAGGTGGGAGTGCCAAGCTGCATTTCGTGGAAGCTGATACCCCTGACGAGACGTGAAGAGCCTGGCCGATCCCCCGCCAGTTGATAACCCGCCAATACGTGCAGTGCCTGGCCAATCTCTATGCCAAGGCCAGCAGTGCCCGGCCGATCCCCATGACCAGGCGTGGAGTACCCAGCCGATTCCCCTGCCGATGCGTGGAGTGCCTAGCCGATTCCCCTGCCAGTTGATAACCGGCCAATACGTGGAGCGCCTGGCCGATCTCCCTGCCAAGGCCAGGAGTGCCCAGCCCATTCCCCTGCCGACGCCTGGAGTGCCTAGCCGATTCCCCTGCCAGCTGATAGCCCGCCAATAAATGATATGCCTGCACGATCTCACTGCGAAGGCCTGGAATGCCCGGCAGATCCCGCAGCCGAGGTGGGAGTGCCAAGCCGTATTCTATGCAAGCTGATACCGCTGCCGAGACGTGAAGAGGCTAGCGGATTCACCTGCCAGTTGATAACCGGCCAATACGTGATATGCCGGCCCGATGTCCCTGCCGAGGCCAGGAGTTTCCAGCCGGTTCCCCTGCCGACGCGTGGAGTGCCTTTCCGATTCCCCTGCCTGTTGATAACCCGCCAATACGTGAAGGGCCTGGCCGATTTCCCTGCCAAGACCTGGAGTGCCCGGCCGATCCTGCAGCCGAGGTGGGAGTGCCAAGCCGCATTTCCTGCATGCTGATACCCGTGCCGAGACGTGAAGGGTCTGGCCGATCCTCTGCCTGTGGATAACCCGCCAATACGTGAAGTGCCTTGCCGATCTCCCTGCCAAGGCCTGGAATGCCCGGCCTATCCTCCTGACCAGGCGTGGAGTACCCAGCCGATTCCCTTGCCGACGCGTGGAGTGCCTAGCCGATTCCCCTCCCAGTTGATAACCGGCCAATACGTGAAGCGCCTGGGTGATCTCCCTGCCAAGGCCAGGAGTGCCAAGCCCATTCCCCTGCCGACGCGTCGAGTGCCTAGCCGATTCCCTTGCCAGCTGATTACCCGCCAATAAATGATATTCCTGCCCGATCTCCCTCCCAAGACCTGGAGTGCCCGGCCGATCCCGCAGCCGAGGTGGGAGTGCCAAGCCGCATTCTATGCAAGCTGATACCCCTGCCGAGACGTGAAGAGCTTGGCCGATCCCCTGCCAGTTGATAACCAGCCAATATGTGAATTGCCTGGCCGATCTCCCTGCCAAGGCCTGGAGTGCCCGGCCGATCCCCCTGACCAGGCGTGGAGTACCCAGCCGATTTCCCTGCAGACGCGTGGAGTGCCTAGCCGATTCCCCTGCCAGTTGATAACCGGCCAATACGTGAAGCGCCTGGCCGATCTCCCTGCCAAGGCCAAGAGTGCCAAGTCCATTCCCCTGCCGACGCGTCGAGTGCCTAGCCGATTCCCTTGCCAGCTGATTACCCGCCAATAAATGATATTCCTGCCCAATCTCCTTCCCAAGACCTAGAGTGCCCGGCCAATCCCGCATCCGAGGTGGGAGTGCCAAGCCGCATTTCCTGCAAGCTGATACCCCTGCCGAGACGTGAAGAGCTTGGCCGATCCCCTGCCAGTTGATAACCAGCCAATATGTGAATTGCCTGGCCGATCTCCCTGCCAAGGCCTGGAGTGCCCGGCCGATAGTCCTGACCAGGCGTGGAGTACCCAGCCGATTCCCCTGCCGACGCGTGGAGTGCCTAGCCGATTCCCCTGCCAGTTGTTAACCGGCCAATACGTGAAGCGCCTGGCCGATCTCCCTGCCAAGGCCAGGAGTGCCCAGCCCATTCCCCTGCCGACGCCTGGAGTGCCTAGCCGATTCCCCTGCCGGCTGATAACCCGCCAATAAATGATATGCCTGACCGATCTCCCTGCCAAGACCTGGAGTGCCCGGCTGATCCCGCAGCCGAGGTGGGAGTGCCAACCCGCATTTCGTGCAAGCTGATACCCCTGCCGAGACGTGAAGAGCCTGGCCGATCCCCCGCCAGTTGATAACCTGCCAATACGTGCAGTGCCTGGCCAATCTCTCTGCCAAGGCCAGCAGTGCCCGGCCGATGCCCATAACCAGGCGTGGAGTACCCAGCCGATTCCCCTGCCGACGCGTGGAGTGCCTAGCCGATTCCCCTGCCAGTTGATAACCGGCCAATACGTGGAGCGCCTGGCCGATCTCCCTGCCAAGGCCAGGAGTGCCCAGCCCATTCCCCTGCCGACGCCTGGAGTGCCTAGCCGATTCCCCTGCCAGCTGATAGCCCGCCAATAAATGATATGCCTGCACGATCTCACTGCGAAGGCCTGGAATGCCCGGCCGATCCCGCAGCCGAGGTGGGAGTGCCAAGCCGCATTCTATGCAAGCTGATACCGCTGCCGAGACGTGAAGAGGCTAGCGGATTCACCTGCCAGTTGATAACCGGCCAATACGTGAAGCGCCTGGCCGATCTACCTGCCGAGGCCAGGAGTTTCCAGCCGGTTCCCCTGCCGACGCGTGGAATGCCTTTCCGATTCCCCTGCCTGTTGATAAGCTGCCAATACGTGAAGGGCCTGGCCGATCTCCCTGCCAAGACCTGGAGTGCCCGGCCGATCCTGCAGCCGAGGTGGGAGTGCCAAGCCTCATTTCCTGCAAGCTGATACCCGTGCCGAGACGTGAAGAGTCTGGCCGATCCTCTGCCTGTGGATAACCCGCCAATACGTGAAGTGCCTTGCCGATCTCCCTGCCAAGGCCTGGAATGCCCGGCCTATCCTCCTGACCAGGCGTGGAGTACCCAGCCGATTCCCTTGCCGACGCGTGGAGTGCCTAGGCGATTCCCCTCCCAGTTGATAACCGGCCAATACGTGAAGCGCCTGGGTGATCTCCCTGCCAAGGCCAGGAGTGCCAAGCCCATTCCCCTGCCGACGCGTCGCGTGCCTAGCCGATTCCCTTGCCAGCTGATTACCCGCCAATAAATGATATTCCTGCCCGATCTCCTTCCCAAGACCTGGAGTGCCCGGCCAATCCCGCAGCCGAGGTGGGAGTGCCAAGCCGCATTTCCTGCAAGCTGATACCCCTGCCGAGACGTGAAGAGCTTGGCCGATCCCCTGCCAGTTGATAACCAGCCAATATGTGAATTGCCTGGCCGATCTCCCTGCCAAGGCCTGGAGTGCCCGGCCGATCCCCTGACCAGGCGTGGAGTACCCAGCCGATTCCCTGCCGACGCGTGGAGTGCCTAGCCGATTCCCCTGCCAGTTGATAACCGGCCAATACGTGAAGCGCCTGGCCGATCTCCTACCAAGGCCAGGAGTGCCAAGCCCATTCCCCTGCCGACGCGTCGAGTGCCTAGCCGATTCCCTTGCCAGCTGATTACCCGCCAATAAATGATATTCCTGCCCGATCTCCTTCCCAAGACCTGGAGTGCCCGGCCAATCCCGCAGCCGAGGTGGGAGTGCCAAGCCGCATTTCCTGCAAGCTGATACCCCTGCCGAGACGTGAAGAGCTTGGCCGATCCCCTGCCAGTTGATAACCAGCCAATATGTGAATTGCCTGGCCGATCTCCCTGCCAAGGCCTGGAGTGCCCGGCCGATCCCCCTGACCAGGCGTGGAGTACCCAGCCGATTTCCCTGCCGACGCGTGGAGTGCCTAGCCGATTCCCCTGCTAGCTGATTACCCGCCAATAAATGATATGCCTGCCCGATCTCCCTGCCAAGACCTGGAGGGCCCGGCCGATCCCGCAGCCGAGATGGGACTGCCAAGCCGCATTTCCTGCAAGCTGATACCCCTGCCGAGACGTGAAGAGCTTGGCCGATCCTCTGCCTGTTGATAACCCGCCAATACGTGAATTGCCTGGCCGATCTCTCTGCCAAGGCCTGCAGTGCCCGGCCGATCCCCCTGACCAGGCGTGGAGTACCCAGCCGATTCCCCTGCCGACGCGTGGAGTGCCTAGCCGATTCCCCTGCCAGTTGATAACCGGCCAATACGTGAAGCGCCTGGGCGATCTCCCCGCCAAGGCCAGGAGTGCCCAGCCCATTCCCCTGCCGATGCGTGAAGTGCCTAGCCGATTCCCCTGCCGGCTGATAACCCGCCAATAAATGATATGCCTGACCGATCTCCCTGCCAAGACCTGGAGTGCCCGGCCGATCCCGCAGCCGAGGTGGGAGTGCCAACCCGCATTTCGTGCAAGCTGAGACCCCTGCCGAGACGTGAAGAGCCTGGCCGATCCCCTGCCAGTTGATAACCCGCCAATACGTGCAGTGCCTGGCCAATCTCTCTGCCAAGGCCTGCAGTGCCCGGCCGATCCCCCTGACCAGGCGTGGAGTACCCAGCCGATTCCCCTGCCGACGCGTGGAGTGCCTAGCCGATTCCCCTGCCAGTTGTTAACCGGCCAGTACGTGAAGCCTCTGGGCGATCTCCCCGCCAAGGCCAGGAGTGCCCAGCCCATTCCCCAGCCGACGCGTGAAGTGCCTAGCCGATTCCCCTGCCAGCTGATAACCCGCCAATAAATGATATGCCTGACCGATCTCCCTGCCAAGACCTGGAGTGCCCGGCCGATCCCGCAGCCGAGGTGGGAGTGCCAAGCCGCATTTCCTGCAAGCTGATACCCTTAACGAGACGTGAAGAGCTTGGCCGATCCTCTGCCTGTTGATAACCCGCCAATACGTGAATTGCCTGGCCGATCTCTCTGCCAAGGCCTGCAGTGCCCGGCCGATCCCCCTGACCAGGCGTGGAGTACCCAGCCGATTCCCCTGCCGACGCGTGAAGTGCCTAGCCGATTCCCCTGCCAGTTGTTAACCCGCCAATACGTGAGCGCCTGGCCGATTTCCCTACCAAGACCTGGAGTACCCGGCCGATTCCGCAGCCGAGGTGGGAGTGCCAAGCCGTATTCCATGCAAGCTGATACCGCGGCCAAGACGTGAAGAGAGTGGCCGATCCCCTGCCCGATTTCCCTGCCGACGCGTGGAGTGCCTAGCCGATTCCCCTGCCAGTTGATAACCCGCCAACACGTGAGCGCCTGGCCGATCTCCCTGCCAAGGCCTGGAGTGCCCGGCCGATCCCGCAGACGAGTTGAGAGTGCCAAGCCGTATTCCATGCAAACTGACACCTTTGCTGACGCGTGGAGTGCCAAGCCGATTCCCCTGCTAGCTGATTACCCGCCAATAAATGATACGACTGCCCGATTTCCCTGCCAAGACCTGGAGTGCCCGGCCTATTCCGCAGCCGAGGTGGGAGTCCCAAGCCGTATTCCATGCAAGCTGATACCGCTGCCGAGACGTGAAGAGCCTGGCCGATCCCCTGCCAGTTGATAACCCGCCAATACGTGCAATGCCTGGCCAATCTCACTGCCAAGACCTGCAGTGCCCGGCCGATCCCCCTGACCAGGCGTGGAGTACCCAGCCGATTCCCCTGCCGACGCGTGGAGTGCCTAGCCGATTCCCCTGCCAGTTGTTAACCGGCCAGTACGTGAAGCGCCTGGGCGATCTCCCCGCCAAGGCCAGGAGTGCCCAGCCCATTCCCCTGCCGATGCGTGAAGTGCCTAGCCGATTCCCCTGCCGGCTGATAACCCGCCAATAAATGATATGCCTGACCGATCTCCCTGCCAAGACCTGGAGTGCCCGGCCGATCCCGCAGCCGAGGTGGGAGTGCCAACCCGCATTTCGTGCAAGCTGATACCCCTGCCGAGACGTGAAGAGCCTGGCCGATCCCCTGCCAGTTGATAACCCGCCAATATGTGCAGTGCCTGTCCAATCTCTCTGCCAAGGCCTGCATTGCCCGGCCGATCCTTCTGACCAGGCGTGGAGTACCCAGCCGATTCCCCTGCCGACGCGTGGAGTGCCTAGCCGATTCCCCTGCCAGTTGTTAACCGGCCAGTACGTGAAGCCTCTGGGCGATCTCCCCGCCAAGGCCAGGAGTGCCCAGCCCATTCCCCAGCCGACGCGTGAAGTGCCTAGCCGATTCCCCTGCCAGCTGATAACCCGCCAATAAATGATATGCCTTACCGATCTCCCTGCCAAGACCTGGAGTGCCCGGCCGATCCCGCAGCCGAGGTGGGAGTGCCAAGCCGCATTTCCTGCAAGCTGATACCCTTAACGAGACGTGAAGAGCTTGGCCGATCTTCTGCCTGTTGATAACCCGCCAATACGTGAATTGCCTGGCCGATCTCTCTGCCAAAGCCTGCAGTGCCCGGCCGATCCAGTTGATAACCGGCCAATACGTGGAGCGCCTGGCCGATCTCCCTGCCAAGGCCAGGAGTGCCCAGCCCATTCCCCTGCCGACGCCTGGAGTGCCTATCCGATTCCCCTGCCAGCTGATAGCCCGCCAATAAATGATATGCCTGCACGATCTCACTGCGAAGGCCTGGAATGCCCGGCAGATCCCGCAGCCGAGGTGGGAGTGCCAAGCCGTATTCTATGCAAGCTGATACCGCTGCCGAGACGTGAAGAGGCTAGCGGATTCACCTGCCAGTTGATAACCGGCCAATACGTGATATGCCGGCCCGATGTCCTGCCGAGGCCAGGAGTTTCCAGCCGGTTCCCCTGCCGACGCGTGGAGTGCCTTGCCGATTCCCCTGCCTGTTGATAACCCGCCAATAAATGAAGGGCCTGGCCGATTTCCCTGCCAAGACCTGGAGTGCCCGGCCGATCCTGCAGCCGAGGTGGGAGTGCCAAGCCGCATTTCCTGCAAGCTGATACCCTTGCCGAGACGTGAAGGGTCTGGCCGATCCTCTGCCTGTGGATAACCCGCCAATACGTGAAGTGCCTTGCCGATCTCCCTGCCAAGGCCTGGAATGCCCGGCCTATCCTCCTGACCAGGCGTGGAGTACCCAGCCGATTCCCTTGCCGACGCGTGGAGTGCCTAGCCGATTTCCCTCCCAGTTGATAACCGGCCAATACGTGAAGCGCCTGGGTGATCTCCCTGCCAAGGCCAGGAGTGCCAAGCCCATTCCCCTGCCGACGCGTCGAGTGCCTAGCCGATTCCCTTGCCAGCTGATTACCCGCCAATAAATGATATTCCTGCCCGATCTCCCTCCCAAGACCTGGAGTGCCCGGCCGATCCCGCAGCCGAGGTGGGAGTGCCAAGCCGCATTTCCTGCAAGCTGATACCCCTGCCGAGACGTGAAGAGCTTGAGGGCCGATCCCCTGCCAGTTGATAACCAGCCAATATGTGCAATTGCCTGGCCGATCTCCCTGCCAAGGCCTGGAGTGCCGGCCGATCCCCTCTCCAGGCGTGGAGTACCCAGCCGATTCCCCTGCCGACGCGTGGAGTGCCTAGCCGCGTCCCCTGCCAGTTGAAAACCGGCCAATACGTGAAGCGCCTGGGCCGATCTCCCCTGCCAAGGCCAGGAGTGCCCAGCCCATGCCCCTGCCGACGCCTGGAGTGCCTAGCCGATTCCCCTGCCGGCTGATAACCCGCCAATAAATGATATGCCTGACCGATCTCCCTCCCAAGACCTAGAGTGCCCGGCCGATCCCGCAGCCGAGGTGGGAGTGCCAACCCGCATTTCGTGCAAGCTGATACCCCTGCCGAGACGTGAAGAGCCTGGCCGATCCCCCGCCAGTTGATAACCTGCCAATACGTGCAGTGCCTGGCCAATCTCTCTGCCAAGGCCAGCAGTGCCCGGCCGATGCCCCTGACCAGGCGTGGAGTACCCAGCCGATTCCCCTGCCGACGCGTGGAGTGCCTAGCCGATTCCCCTGCCAGTTGATAACCGGCCAATACGTGGAGCGCCTGGCCGATCTCCCTGCCAAGGCCAGGAGTGCCCAGCCCATTCCCCTGCCGACGCCTGGAGTGCCTAGCCGATTCCCCTGCCAGCTGATAGCCCGCCAATAAATGATATGCCTGCACGATCTCACTGCCAAGGCCTGGAATGCCCGGCCGATCCCGCAGCCGAGGTGGGAGTGCCAACCCGCATTTCTTGCAAGCTGATACCGCTGCCGAGACGTGAAGAGCCTGGCCGATCCCCCGCCAGTTGATAACCTGCCAATACGTGCAGTGCCTGGCCAATCTCTCTGCCAAGGCCAGCAGTGCCCGGCCGATGCCCATGACCAGGCGTGGAGTACCCAGCCGATTCCCCTGCCGACGCGTGGAGTGCCTAGCCGATTCCCCTGCCAGTTGATAACCGGCCAATACGTGGAGCGCCTGGCCGATCTCCCTGCCAAGGCCAGGAGTGCCCAGCCCATTCCCCTGCCGACGCCTGGAGTGCCTAGCCGATTCCCCTGCCAGCTGATAGCCCGCCAATAAATGATATGCCTGCACGATCTCATGCGAAGGCCGGAA
Organism: Drosophila parabipectinata; assembly: GCA_018153455.1. Taxonomy (NCBI): domain Eukaryota; kingdom Metazoa; phylum Arthropoda; class Insecta; order Diptera; family Drosophilidae; genus Drosophila; species Drosophila parabipectinata. Next base: position 61,419 of record JAECYA010000362.1, on the reverse strand, counting down.
TGCCCGGCCGATCCCGCAGCCGAGGTGGGAGTGCCAAGCCGCATTCTATGCAAGCTGATACCGCTGCCGAGACGTGAAGAGGCTAGGGGGATTCACCTGCGAGTTGATAACCGGCCAATACGTGAAGCGCCTGGCCGATCTACCTGCCGAGGCCAGGAGTTTCCAGCCGGTTCCCCTGCCGACGCATGGAATGCCTTTCCGATTCCCCTGCCTGTTGATAACCCGCCAATACGTGAAGGGCCTGGCCGATCTCCCTGCCAAGACCTGGAGTGCCCGGCCGATCCTGCAGCCGAGGTGGGAGTGCCAAGCCGCATTTCCTGCAAGCTGATACCCGTGCCGACACGTGAAGAGTCTGGCCGATCCTCTGCCTGTGGATAACCCGCCAATACGTGAAGTGCCTTGCCGATCTCCCTGCCAAGGCCTGGAATGCCTGGCCTATCCTCCTGACCAGGCGTGGAGTACCCAGCCGATTCCCTTGCCGACGCGTGGAGTGCCTAGGCGATTCCCCTCCCAGTTGATAACCGGCCAATACGTGAAGCGCCTGGGTGATCTCCCTGCCAAGGCCAGGAGTGCCAAGCCCATTCCCCTGCCGACGCGTCGAGTGCCTAGCCGATTCCCTTGCCAGCTGATTACCCGCCAATAAATGATATTCCTGCCCGATCTCCCTCCCAAGACCTGGAGTGCCCGGCCGATCCCGCAGCCGAGGTGGGAGTGCCAAGCCGCATTTCCTGCAAGCTGATACCCCTGCCGAGACGTGAAGAGCTTGGCCGATCCCCTGCCAGTTGATAACCAGCCAATATGTGAATTGCCTGGCCGATCTCCCTGCCAAGGCCTGGAGTGCCCGGCCGATCCCCCTGACCAGGCGTGGACTACCCAGCCGATTCCCCTGCCGACGCGTGGAGTGCCTAGCCGATTCCCCTCCCAGTTGATAACCGGCCAATACGTAAAGCGCCTGGCCGATCTCCCTACCAAGGCCAGGAGTGCCAAGCCCATTCCCCTGCCGACGCGTCGAGTGCCTAGCCGATTCCCTTGCCAGCTGATTGCCCGCCAATAAATGATATTCCTGCCCGATCTCCTTCCCAAGACCTGGAGTGCCCGGCCAATCCGGCAGCCGAGGTGGGAGTGCCAAGCCGCATTTCCTGCAAGCTGATACCCCTGCCGAGACGTGAAGAGCTTGGCCGATCCCTGCCAGTTGATAACCAGCCAATATGTGAATTGCCTGGCCGATCTCCCTGCCAAGGCCTGGAGTGCCCGGCCGATCCCCCTGACCAGGCGTGGAGTACCCAGCCGATTTCCCTGCCGACGCGTGGAGTGCCTAGCCGATTCCACTGCTAGCTGATTACCCGCCAATAAATGATATTCCTGCCCGATCTCCTTCCCAAGACCTGGAGTGCCCGGCCAATCCGGCAGCCGAGGTGGGAGTGCCAAGCCGCATTTCCTGCAAGCTGATACCCCTGCCGAGACGTGAAGAGCTTGGCCGATCCTCTGCCTGTTGATAACCCGCCAATACGTGAATTGCCTGGCCGATCTCTCTGCCAAGGCCTGCAGTGCCCGGCCGATCCCCCTGACCAGGCGTGGAGTACCCAGCCGATTCCCCTGCCGACGCGTGGAGTGCCTAGCCGATTCCCCTGCCAGTTGATAACCGGCCAATACGTGAAGCGCCTGGGCGATCTCCCCGCCAAGGCCAGGAGTGCCCAGCCCATTCCCCTGCCGATGCGTGAAGTGCCTAGCCGATTCCCCTGCCGGCTGATAACCCGCCAATAAATGATATGCCTGACCGATCTCCCTGCCAAGACCTGGAGTGCCCGGCCGATCCCGCAGCCGAGGTGGGAGTGCCAACCCGCATTTCGTGCAAGCTGATACCCCTGCCGAGACGTGAAGAGCCTGGCCGATCCCCTGCCAGTTGATAACCCGCCAATACGTGCAGTGCCTGGCCAATCTCTCTGCCAAGTCCTGCAGTGCCCGGCCGATCCCCCTGACCAGGCGTGGAGTACCCAGCCGATTCCCCTGCCGACGCGTAGAGTGCCTTGCCGATTCCCCTGCCAGTTGTTAACCGGCCAGTACGTGAAGCCTCTGGGCGATCTCCCCGCCAAGGCCAGGAGTGCCCAGCCCATTCCCCAGCCGACGCGTGAAGTGCCTAGCCGATTCCCCTGCCAGCTGATAACCCGCCAATAAATGATATGCCTGACCGATCTCCCTGCCAAGACCTGGAGTGCCCGGCCGATCCCGCAGCCGAGGTGGGAGTGCCAAGCCGCATTTCCTGCAAGCTGATACCCTTAACGAGACGTGAAGAGCTTGGCCGATCCTCTGCCTGTTGATAACCCGCCAATACGTGAATTGCCTGGCCGATCTCTCTGCCAAGGCCTGCAGTGCCCGGCCGATCCCCCTGACCAGGCGTGGAGTACCCAGCCGATTCCCCTGCCGACGCGTGGAGTGCCTAGCCGATTCCCCTGCCAGTTGGTAACCCGCCAATACGTGAGCGCCTGGCCGATTTCCCTACCAAGACCTGGAGTACCCGGCCGACTCCGCAGCCGAGGTGGGAGTGCCAAGCCGTATTCCATGCAAGCTGATACCGCGGCCAAGACGTGAAGAGCCTGGCCGATCCCCTGCCCGATTCCCCTGCCGACGCGTGGAGTGCCTAGCCGATTCCCCTGCCAGTTGAAAACCCGCCAACACGTGAGCGCCTGGCCGATCTCCCTGCCAAGGCCTGGAGTGCCCGGCCGATCCCGCAGACGAGTTGAGAGTGCCAAGCCGTATTCCATGCAAACTGACACCTTTGCTGACGCGTGGAGTGCCTAGCCGATTCCCCTGCTAGCTGATTACCCGCCAATAAATGATACGACTGCGCGATTTCCCTGCCAAGACCTGGAGTGCCCGGCCTATTCCGCAGCCGAGGTGGGAGTCCCAAGCCGTATTCCATGCAAGCTGATACCGCTGGTGAGACGTGAAGAGCCTGGCCGATCCCCTGCCAGTTGATAACCCGCCAATACGTGCAATGCCTGGCCAATCTCACTGCCAAGACCTGCAGTGCCCGGCCGATCCCCCTGACCAGGCGTGGAGTACCCAGCCGATTCCCCTGCCGACGTGTGGAGTGCCTAGCCGATTCCCCTGCCAGTTGTTAACCGGCCAGTACGTGAAGCGCCTGGGCGATCTCCCCGCCAAGGCCAGGAGTGCCCAGCCCATTCCCCTGCCGATGCGTGAAGTGCCTAGCCGATTCCCCTGCCGGCTGATAATCCGCCAATAAATGATATGCCTGACCGATCTCCCTGCCAAGACCTGGAGTGCCCGGCCGATCCCGCAGCCGAGGTGGGAGTGCCAACCCGCATTTCGTGCAAGCTGATACCCCTGCCGAGACGTGAAGAGCCTGGCCGATCCCCTGCCAGTTGATAACCCGCCAATACGTGCAGTGCCTGGCCAATCTCTCTGCCAAGGCCTGCAGTGCCCGGCCGATCCCCCTGACCAGGCGTGGAGTACCCAGCCGATTCCCCTGCCGACGCGTGGAGTGCCTAGCCGATTCCCCTGCCAGTTGTTAACCGGCCAGTACGTGAAGCCTCTGGGCGATCTCCCCGCCAAGTTCAGGAGTGCCCAGCCCATTCCCCAGCCGACGCGTGAAGTGCCTAGCCGATTCCCCTGCCAGCTGATAACCCGCCAATAAATGATATGCCTTACCGATCTCCCTGCCAAGACCTGGAGTGCCCGGCCGATCCCGCAGCCGAGGTGGGAGTGCCAAGCCGCATTTCCTGCAAGCTGATACCCTTAACGAGACGTGAAGAGCTTGGCCGATCTTCTGCCTGTTGATAACCCGCCAATACGTGAATTGCCTGGCCGATCTCTCTGCCAAAGCCTGCAGTGCCCGGCCGATCCCCCTGACCAGGCGTGGAGTACCCAGCCGATTCCCCTGCCGACGCGTGGAGTGCCTAGCCGATTCCCATGCCAGTTGATAACCAACCAATACGTGAAGCGCCTGGGCGATTCCCCTGCCAAGGCCAGGAGTGCCCAGCCGATCCCGCAGACGAGTTGAGAGTGCCAAGCCGTATTTCATGCAAGATGATACCGCTGCCAAGACGTGAAGAGCCTGGCCGATCCCCTGCCAGATTCCCCTGCCGACGCGTGGAGTGCCTAGCCGATTCCCCTGCCAGCTGATAACCCGCCAATAAATGAAATGCTGACCGATCTCCCTGCCAAGACCTGGAGTGCCCGGCCGATCCCGCAGCCGAGGTGGGAGTGCCAACCCGCATTTCGTGCAAGCTGATACCCTTAACGAGACGTGAAGAGCTTTGCCGATCCTCTGCCTGTTGATAACCCGCCAATACGTGAATTGCCTGGCCGATCTCTCTGCCAAGGCCTGCAGTGCCCGGCCGATCCCCCTGACCAGGCGTGGAGTACCCAGCCGATTCCCCTGGCGACGCGTGGAGTGCCTAGCCGATTCCCCTGCAAGTTGTTAACCCGCCAATACGTGAGCGCCTGGCTGATCTCCCTGCCAAGGCCTGGAGTGCCCGGCCGATCCCGCAGACGAGTTGAGAGTGCCAAGCCGTATTCCATGCAAGCTGACACCTTTGCTGACGCGTGGAGTGCCTAGCCGATTCCCCTGCAAGCTGATTACCCGCCAATACGTGATACGCCTGCCCGATTACTCCCGATGGGAGTCCCAAGCAGTATTCCATGCAAGCTGATACCGCTGCCGAGACGTGAAGAGCCGCAGGGCCGATCCCCTGCCAGTTGATAACCCGCCAATACGTGCAGTGCCTGGCCAATCTCTCTGCCAAGGCCTGGAGTGCCCGGCCGATCCCCCTGCCGAGGCGTGGAGTGCCTAGCCGATTCCCCTGCCAGTTGATAACCCGCCAATACGTGAAGTGCCTGGCCGATCTCCCCGCCAAGGCCAGGAGTGCCCAGCCCATTCCCCTGCCGACGCGTGAAGTGCCTAGCCGATTACCCTGCCAGCTGATAACCCGCCAATAAATGATATGCCTGACCGATCTCCCCCACTCCGCTTCTTTTTTAAGGCTTGTTACCCCTGTGCCGCATTTTTTTTTGCCAAGACCTGGAGTGCCCGGCCGATCCCGCAGCCGAGGTGGGAGTGCCAACCTGCATTTCGTGCAAGCTGATACCCCTGCCGAGACGTGAAGAGCCTGGCCGATCCCCTGCCAGTTGATAACCCGCCAATACGTGCAGTGCCTGGCCAATCTCTCTGCCAAGGCCTGCAGTGCCCGGCCGATCCCTCTGACCAGGCGTGGAGTACCCAGCCGATTCCCCTGCCGACGCGTGGAGTGCCTAGCCGATTCCCCTGCCAGTTGATAACCGGCCAATATGTGAAGCGCCTGGGCGATCTCCCCGCCAAGGCCAGGAGTGCCCAGCCCATTCCCCGATCCTTGCCAGTTGATAACCCGCCAATACGTGAGCGCCTGGCCGATCTCCTTGCCAAGACCTGGAGTGCCCGGCCAATCCCGCAGCCGAGGTGGGAGTGCCAAGCTGCTTTTCGTGCAAGCTGATACCCCTGCCGAGACGTGAAGAGCCTGGCCGATCCCCTGCCAGTTGATAACCCGCCAATACGTGCAGTGCCTGGCCAATCTCTCTGCCAAGGCCTGCAGTGCCCGGCCGATCCCCATGACCAGGCGTGGAGTACCCAGCCGATTCCCCGCCGACGCGTGGAGTGCCTAGCCGATTCCCCTGCCAGTTGATTACCGGCCAATATGTGGAGCGCCTGGCTGATCTCCCTGCCAAGGCCAGGAGTGCCCAGCCCATTCCCCTGCCGACGCGTGGAGTGCCTAGCCGATTCCCCTGCCAGCTGATAACCCGCCAATAAATGATATGCCTGCCCGATCTCACTGCGAAGGCCTGGAATGCCCGGCCGATCCCGCAGCAGAGGTGGGAGTGCCAAGCCGTATTCTATGCAAGCTGATACCGCTGGCGAGACGTGAAGAGGCTAGCGGATTCACCTGCCAGTTGATAACCGGCCAATACGTGAAGCGCCTGGCCGATCTTCCTGCCGAGGCCAGGAGTTTCCAGCCGATTCCCCTGCCGACGCGTGGAGTGCCTTTCCGATTCCCCTGCCTGTTGATAACCAGCCAATACGTGAAGTGCCTGGCCGATCTCCCTGCCAAGGCCTGGAATGCCCGGCCGATCCTGCAGCCGAGGGGGGAGTGCCAAGTGCCTGCCAGTTGATAACCAGCCAATATGTAAATTGCCTGGCCGATCTCCCTGCCAAGGCCTGGAGTGCCCGGCCGATCCCCCTGACCAGGCGTGGAGTACCCAGCCGATTCCCCTGCCGACGCGTGGAGTGCCTAGCCGATTCCCCTGCCAGTTGATAACCGGCCAATACGTGAAGCGCCTGGCCGATCTCCCTGCCAAGGCCAGGAGTGCCCAACCCATTCCCCTGCCGACGCGTGGAGTGCCTAGCCGATTCCCCTGCTAGCTGATTACCCGCCAATAAATGATATGCCTGCCCGATCTCCCTGCCAAGACCTGGAGGGCCCGGCCGATCCCGCAGCCGAGATGGGACTGCCAAGCCGCATTTCCTGCAAGCTAATACCCTTACCAAGACGTGAAGAGCTTGGCCGATCCCCTGCCAGTTGATAACCCGTTAATACGTGCAGTGCCTGGCCCATCTCACTGCCAAGACCTGCAGTGCCCGGCTGATCCCCCTGACCAGGCGTGGAGTACCCAGCCGATTCCCCTGCCGACGCGTGGAGTGCCTAGCCGATTCCCCTGCCAGTTGCTAACCGGCCAATACGTGAAGCGTCTGGGCGATCTCCCCGCCAAGGCCAGGAGTGCCCAGCCCATTCCCCAGCCGACGCGTGAAGTGCCTAGCCGATTCCCCTGCCAGCTGACAACCCGCCAATAAATGATATGCCTGACCGATCTCCCTGCCAAGACCTGGAGTGCCCGGCCGATCCGCCAATACGTGCAGTGCCTAGCCAATCTCTCTGCCAAGGCCTGGAGTGCCTGGCCGATCCCCCTGCCGAGGCGAGGAGTCCCCAGCCGACTCCCCTGCCGACGCGTGGAATGCCTAGCCGATTCCCCTGCCAGTTGATAACCCGCCAATACGTGAGCGCATGGCCGATCTCCCTGCCAAGACCTAGAGTGCCCGGCCGATCCCGCAGCCGAGGTGAGAGTGCCAAGCCGTATTCCATGCAAGCTGATACCCCTGCCGACGCGTGGAGTGCCTAGCCGATTCCCCTGCCAGTTGTTAACCCGCCAATACGTGAGCGCCTGGCCGATCTCCCTGCCAAGGCCTGAAGTGCCCGGCCGATCCCGCAGACGAGTTGAGCGTGCCAAGCCGTATTCCATGCAAGCTGACACCTTTGCTAATGCTTGGAGTGCCTAGCCGATTCCCCAGCTAGCTAAATACCCGCCAATACGTGATACGCCTGCCCGATTTCCCTGCCAAGACCTGGAGCGCCCGGCCTATTCCGCAGCCGAGGTGGGAGTCCCAAGTCGTATTCCATGCAAGCTGATACCGCTGCCGAGACGTGACGAGCCGCAGGGCCGATCCCCTGCCAGTTGATAACCCGCCAATACGTGCAGTGCCTGGCCAATCTCTCTGCCAAGGCCTGGAGTGCCCGGCCGATCCCCCTGCCGAGGCGTGGAGTCCCCAGCCGATACCCCTGCCGACGCGTGGAATGCCTAGCCGATTCCCCTGAAAGTTGATAACCCGCCAATACGTGAAGCGCCTGGGCGATCTCCTCGCCAAGGCCAGGAGTGCCCAGCCCATTCCCCAGCCGACGCGTGAAGTGCCTAGCCGATTCCCCTGCCAGCTGATAACCCGCCAATAAATGATATGCCAGACCGATCTCCCTGCCAAGACCTGGAGTGCCCGGCCGATCCGCCAATACGTGCAGTGCCTGGCCAATCTCTCTGCCAAGGCCTGGAGTGCCCGGCCGATCTCCCTGCCAAGGCCTGGAGTGCCCGGCCGATCCCCCTGCCGAGGCGTTAAGTCCCCAGCCGATTCCCCTGCCGACGCGTGGAATGCCTAGCCGATTCCCCTGCCAGCTGATAACCCGCCAATAAATGATATGCCTGACCGATCTCCCTGCCAAGACCTGGAGTGCCCGGCCGATCCGCCAATACGTGCAGTGCCTGGCCAATCTCTCTGCCAAGGCCTGGAGTGCCCGGCCGATCCCCCTGCCAAGGCCTGGAGTGCCCGGCCGATCCCCCTGCCGAGGCGTGGAGTCCCCAGCCGATTCCCCTGCCGACGTGTGGAGTGCCTAGCCGATTCCCCTGCCAGTTGTTAACCCGCCAATACGTGAGCGCCTGGCCGATTTCCCTTCCAAGACCTGGAGTGCCCGGCCGATTCCGCAGCCGAGGTGGGAGTGCCAAGCCGTATTCCATGCAAGCTGATACCGCTGCCGAGACGTGAAGAGCCTGGCCGATCCCCTGCCAGTTGATAACCCGCCAATACGTGCAGTGCCTGGCCAATCTCACTGCCAAGACCTTCAGTGCCCGGCCGATCCCCCTGACCAGGCGTGGAGTACCCAGCCGATTCCCCTGCCGACGCGTGGAGTGCCTAGCCGATTCCCCTGCCAGTTGGTAACCGGCCAATACGTGAAGCGTCTGGGCGATCTCCTCGCCAAGGCCAGGAGTGCCCAGCCCATTCCCCAGCCGACGCGTGAAGTGCCTAGCCGATTCCCCTGCCAGCTGATAACCCGCCAATAAATGATATGCCTGACCGATCTCCCTGCCAAGACCTGGAGTGCCCGGCCGATCCGCCAATACGTGCAGTGCCTGGCCAATCTCTCTGCCAAGGCCTGGAGTGCCCGGCCGATCCCCCTGCCGAGGCGTGGAGTCCCCAGCCGACTCCCCTGCCGACGCGTGGAATGCCTAGCCGATTCCCCTGCCAGTTGATAACCCGCCAATACGTGAGCGCATGGCCGATCTCCCTGCCAAGACCTGGAGTGCCCGGCCGATCCCGCAGCCGAGGTGAGAGTGCCAAGCCGTATTCCATGCAAGCTGATACCCCTGCCTAGACGTGAAGGGTCTGGCCGATCCCCTGCCAGTTGATAACCCGCCAATACGTGCAGTGCCTGGCCAATCTCTCTGCCAAGGCCTTGAGTGCCCGGCCGATCCCCCTGACCAGGCGTGGAGTATCCAGCCGATTCCCCTGCCGACGTGTGGAGTGCCTAGCCGATTCCCCTGCCAGTTGTTAACCCGCCAATACGTGAGCGCCTGGCCGATTTCCCTCCCAAGACCTGGAGTGCCCGGCCGATTCCGCAGCCGAGGTGGGAGTGCCAAGCCGTATTCCATGCAAGCTGATACCGCTGCCAAGACGTGAAGAGCCTGGCCGATTCCCCTGCCGACGTGTGGAGTGCCTAGCCGATTCCCCTGCCAGTTGTTAGCCCGCCAATACTTGAGCGCCTGGCCGATTTCCCTACCAAGACCTGGAGTACCCGGCCGATTCCGCAGCCGAGGTGGGAGTGCCAAGCCGTATTCCATGCAAGCTGATACCGCGGCCAAGACGTGAAGAGCCTGGCCGATCCCCTGCCCGATTCCCCTGCCGACGCGTGGAGTGCCTAGCCGATTCCCCTGCCAGTTGATAACCCGCCAACACGTGAGCGCCTGGCCGATCTCCCTGCCAAGGCCTGGAGTGCCCGGCCGATCCCGCAGACGAGTTGAGAGTGCCAAGCCGTATTCCATGCAAGCTGACACCTTTGCTGACGCGTGGAGTGCCTAGCCGATTCCCCTGCTAGCTGATTACCCGCCAATAAATGATACGACTGCCCGATTTCCCTGCCAAGACCTGGAGTGCCCGGCCTATTCCGCAGCCGAGGTGGGAGTCCCAAGCCGTATTCCATGCAAGCTGATACCGCTGCCGAGACGTGAAGAGCCCGGCCGATCCCCTGCCAGTTGATAACCCGCCAATACGTGCAATGCCTGGCCAATCTCACTGCCAAGACCTGCAGTGCCCGGCCGATCCCCCTGACCAGGCGTGGAGTACCCAGCCGATTCCCCTGCCGACGCGTGGAGTGCCTAGCCGATTCCCCTGCCAGTTGATAACCGGCCAATACGTGAAGCGCCTGGGCGATCTCCCCGCCAAGGCCAGGAGTGCCCAGCCCATTCCCCAGCCGACGCGTGAAGTGCCTAGCCGATTCCCCTGCCAGCTGAGAACCCGCCAATAAATGACATGCCTGACCGATCTCCCTGCCAAGACCTGGAGTGCCCGGCCGATCCGCCAATACGTGCAGTGCCTGGCCAATCTCTCTGCCAAGGCCTGGAGTCCCCAGCCGACTCCCCTGCCGACGCGTGGAATGCCTAGCCGATTCCTCTGCCAGTTGATAACCCGCCAATACGTGAGCGCATGGCCGATCTCCCTGCCAAGACCTGGAGTGCCCGGCCGATCCCGCAGCCGAGGTGAGAGTGCCAAGCCGTATTCCATGCAAGCTGATACCCCTACCTAGACGTGAAGAGTCTGGCCGATCCCCTGCCAGTTGATAACCCGCCAATACGTGCAGTGCATGGCCAATCTCTCTGCCAAGGCCTGGAGTGCCCGGCCGATCCCCCTGACCAGGCGTGGAGTATCCAGCCGATTCCCCTGCCGACGTGTGGAGTGCCTAGCCGATTCCCCTGCCAGTTGTTAACCCGCCAATACGTGAGCGCCTGGCCGATTTCCCTCCCAAGACCTGGAGTGCCCAGCCGATTCCGCAGCCGAGGTGGGAGTGCCAAGCCGTATTCCATGCAAGCTGATACCGCTGCCAAGACGTGAAGAGCCTGGCCGATTCCCCTGCCGACGTGTGGAGTGCCTAGCCGATTCCCCTGCCAGTTGTTAACCCGCCAAAACGTGAGCGCATGGCCGATTTCCCTCCCAAGACCTGGAGTGCCCGGCCGATTCCGCAGCCGAGGTGGGAGTGCCAAGCCGTATTCCATGCAAGCTGATACCGCTGCCAAGACGTGAAGAGCCTGGCCGATCCCCTGCCAGATTCGCCTGCCGACGCGTGGAGTGCCTAGCCGATTCCCCTGCCAGTTGATAACCCGCCAACACGTGAGCGCCTGGCCGATCTCCCCGCCAAGGCCTGGAGTGCCCGGCCGATTCCCCTGCCGAGGCGTGGAGCGCCTTGCCGATTCCCTTGCCAGCTGATTACCCGCCAATAAATGATATTCCTGCCCGATCTCCCTCCCAAGACCTGGAGTGCCCGGCCGATCCCGCAGCCGAGGTGGGAGTGCCGCCCCGCATTTCGTGCAAGCTGATACCCCTGCCGAGACGTGAAGAGCCTGGCCGATCCCCTGCCAGTTGATAACCCGCCAATTCGTGAATTGCCTGTCCGATCTCTCTGCCAAGGCCTGCAGTGCCCGGCCGATCCCCCTGACCAGGCGTGGAGTACCCAGCCGATTCCCCTGCCGACGCGTGGAGTGCCTAGCCGATTCCCCTGCCAGTTGTTAACCCGCCAATACGTGAGCGCTTGGCCGATCTCCCTACCAAGGCCTGGAGTGCCCGGCTGATCCCGCAGACGAGTTTTGAGTGCCAAGCCGTATTCCATGCAAGCTGACACCTTTGCTGACGCGTGGAGTGCCTAGCCGATTCCCCTGCTAGCTAAGTACCCGCCAATACGTGATACGCCGGCCCGATTTCCCTGCCAAGACCTGGAGTGCCCGGCCTATTCCGCAGCCGAGGTGGGAGTCCCAAGCCGTATTCCATGCAAGCTGATACCGCTGCCGAGACGTGACGAGCCGCAGGGCCGATCCCCTGCCAGTTGATAACCCGCCAATACGTGCAGTGCCTGGCCAATCTCTCTGCCAAGGACTGGAGTGCCCGGCCGATCCCCCTGACCAGGCGTGGAGTACCCAGCCGATTCCCCTGCCGACGCGTGGAGTGCCTAGCCGATTCCCCTGCCAGTTGATAACACGCCAATACGTGAAGCGCCTGCCCGATCTCCCTGCCAAGACCTTGAGTGCCCGGCCGCTCCCGCAACCGAGGTTGAAGTGCCAAGCCGCATTTCCTGCTGGCTGATACCCCTGCTGAGACGTGAAGAGCTTGGCCGATCCCCTGCCAGCTGATAACCCGTTAATAAATGATATGCCTGCCCGATCACCCTGCATAAACCTGGAGTGCCCGGCCGATCCCGCAGCCGAGGTGGGATTGCCAAGCCGCATTTCCTGCAAGTTGATACCCCTGCCGGGACGTGAAGAGTCTGGCCGATCCCCTGCCAGTTGATAACCCGCCAATTCGTGCAGTGCCTGGCCAATCTTTCTGCCAAGGCCTGGAGGGCCCGGCATTCCCCCTGCCGAGGCTTGGAGTGCCCAGCCGATTCCCCTGCCGACGCGTGGAGTGCCTAGCCGATTCCCCTGCCAGTTGTCAACCCGCCAATACGTGAGCGCTTGGCCGATCTCCCTACCAAGGCCTGGAGTGCCCGGCCGATCCCGCAGACGAGTTGAGAGTGCCAAGCCGTATTCCATGCAAGCTGACGCCTTTGCTGACGCGTGGAGTGCCTAGCCGATTCCCCTGCTAGCTAAGTACCCGCCAATACGTGATACGCCTGCCCGATTTCCGTGCCAAGACCTGGAGTGCCCGGCCTATTCCGCAGCCGAGGTGGGAGTCCCAAGCCGTATTCCATGCAAGCTGATACCGCTGCCGAGACGTGACGTGCCGCAGGGCCGATCTCCTGCCAGTTGATAACCCGCCAATACGTGCAATGCCTGGCCAATCTCTCTGCCAAGGACTGGAGTGCCCGGCCGATCCCCCTGACCAGGCGTGGAGTACCCAACCCATTCCCCTGCCGACGCGTGGAGTGCCTAGCCGATTCCCCTGCTAGCTGATTACCCGCCAATAAATGATATGCCTGCCCGATCTCCCTGCCAAGACCTGGAGGGCCTGGCCGATCCCCTGCCAGATTCCCCTGCCGACGCGTGGAGTGCCTAGCCGATTCCCCTGCCAGCTGATAGCCCGCCAATAAATGATATGCCTGACCGATCTCCCTGCCAAGACCTGGAGTGCCCGGCCGATCCCGCAGCCGAGGTGGGAGTGCCAAGCCGCATTTCCTGCAAGCTCATACCCTTAACGAGACGTGAAGAGCTTGGCCGATCCTCTGCCTGTTGATAACCCGCCAATACGTGAATTGCCTGGCCGATCTCTCTGCCAAGGCCTGCAGTGCCCGGCCGATCCCACTGACCAGGCGTGGAGTACCCAGCCGATTCCCCTGCCGACGCGTGGAGTGCCTAGCCCATTCCCCTGCCCTGGGAGTCCCAAGCCGTATTCCATGCAAGCTGATACCGCTGCCGAGACGTGAAGAGCCGCAGGGCCGATCCCCTGCCAGTTGATAACCCGCCAATACGTGCAGTGCCTAGCCAATCTCTCTGCCAAGGCCTGGAGTGCCCGGCCGATCCCCCTGCCGAGGCGTGGAGTCCCCAGCCGATTCCCCTGCCGACGCGTGGAATGCCTAGCCGATTCCCCAGCCAGTTGATAACCCGCCAATACGTGAAGCGCCTGGGCGATCTCCCCGCCAAGGCCAGGAGTGCCCAGCCCATCGCGTGAAGTGCCTAGCCGATTACCCTGCCAGTTGATAACCCGCCAATACGTGCAGTGCCTGGCCAATCTCTCTGCCAAGGCCTGCAGTGCCCGGCCGATCCCCATGACCAGGCGTGGAGTTTCCAGCCGATTCCCCTGCCGACGCGTGGAGTGCCTAGCCGATTCCCCTGCCAGTTGATTACCGGCCAATACGTGGAGCGCCTGGCCGATCTCCCTGCCAAGGCCAGGAGTGCCCAGCCCATTCCCCTGCCGACGCGTGGAGTGCCTAGCCGATTCCCCTGCTAGCTGATAACCCGCCAATAAATGATATGCCTGCCCGATCTCACTGCGAAGGCCTGGAATGCCCGGCCGATCCCGCAGCAGAGGTGGGAGTGCCAAGCCGTATTCTATGCAAGCTGATACCGCTGGCGAGACGTGAAGAGGCTAGCGGATTCACCTGCCAGTTGATAACCGGCCAATACGTGAAGCGCCTGGCCGATCTTCCTGCCGAGGCCAGGAGTTTCCAGCCGATTCCCCTGCCGACGCGTGGAGTGCCTTTCCGATTCCCCTGCCTGTTGATAACCCGCCAATACGTGAAGTGCCTGGCCGATCTCCCTGCCAAGGCCTGGAATGCCCGGCCTATCCTCCTGACCAGGCGTGGAGTACCCAGCCGATTCCCTTGCCGACGCGTGGAGTGCCTAGCCGATTCCCTTGCCAGCTGATAGCCCGCCAATAAATGATATGCCTGCCCGATCTCCCTGCCAAGACCTGGAGTGCCCGGCCGATCCTGCAGCCGAGGGGGGAGTGCCAAGCCGCATTTCCTGCAAGCTGATACCCTTACCGAGACATGAAGAGCTTGGCCGATCCTCTGCCTGTGGATAACCCGCCAATACGTGAAGTGCCTGGCCGATCTCCCTGCCAAGGCCTGGAATGCCCGGCCTATCCTCCTGACCAGGCGTGGAGTACCCAGCCGAGTCCCTTGCCGACGCGTGGAGTGCCTAGCCGATTCCCCTCCCAGTTGATAACCGGCCAATACGTGAGCGCCTGGGTGATCTCCCTGCCAAGGCCAGGAGTGCCAAGCCGATTCCCCTGCCGACGCGTCGAGTGCCTAGCCGATTCCCCTCCCAGTTGATAACCGGCCAATACGTGAGCGCCTGGGTGATCTCCCTGCCAAGGCCAGGAGTGCCCAGCCCATTCCCCAGCCGACGCGTGAAGTGCCTAGCCGATTCCCCTGCCAGCTGATAACCCGCCCATAAATGATATGCCTGACCGATTTCCGTGCCAATGCCTGGAGTGCCCGGCCGATTCCGCAGCCGAGGTGGGAGTGCCAAGCCGTATTCCATGCAAGCTGATACCGCTGCCAAGACGTGAAGAGCCTGGCCGATTCCCCTGCCGACGTGTGGAGTGCCTAGCCGATTCCCCTGCTAGCTGATTACCTGCCAATAAATGATACGCCTGCCCGATTTCCCTGCCAAGACCTGGAGTGCCCGGCCTATTCCGCAGCCGAGGTGGGAGTCCTAAGCCGTATTCCATGCTAGCTGATACCGCTGCCGAGACGTAAAGAGCCTGGCCGATCCCCTGCCAGTTGATAGCCCACCAATACGTGCAATGCCTGGCCAATCTCTCTGCCAAGGCCTGGAGTGCCCGGCCGATCCCCCTGCCGAGGCGTGGAGTCCCCAGCCGATTCCCCTGACGACGCGTGGAGTGCCTAGCCGATTCCCCTGCCAGTTGATAACCCGCCAATACGTGAGCGCCTGGCCGATCTCCCTGCCAAGACCTTGAGTGCCCGGCCGATCCCGCAGCCGAGGTGAGAGGGCCAAGCCGTATTCCATGCAAGCTGATACCCCTGCCGAGACGTGAACAGTCTGGCCGATCCCCTGCCAGTTGATAACCCGCCAATTCGTGCAGTGCCTAGCCAATCTTTCTGCCAAGGCCTGGAGTGCCCGGCATTCCCCCTGCCGAGGCTTGGAGTGCCCAGCCGATTCCCCAGTCGACGCGTGGAGTGCCAAGCCGATCCCCCTGCCAGTTGATAACCCACCCTCCCTGCCAAGACCTTGAGTGCCGGGCCGATCCCACAGCCGAGGTGGAAGTGCCTTTTTGCCAAGGCCTGGAGTGCCCGGCCTTCCCCCTGCCGAGGCTTGGAGTGCCCGGCCTATTCCCCTGTCGACGCGTGGAGTACCAAGCCGATTCCCCTGCCAGTTGATAACTCGCCAATACGTGAAGCGCCTGCCCGATCTCCCTGCCAAGACCTTGAGTGCCCGGCCGCTCCCGCAACCGAGGTTGAAGTGCCAAGCCGCATTTCCTGCTGGCTGATACCCCTGCTGAGACGAGAAGAGCTTGGCCGATCCCCTGCCAGCCGGTAACCCGTTAATAAATGATATGCCTGCCCGATCACCCTGCCTAAACCTGGAGTGCCCGGCCGATCCCGCAGCCGAGGTGGGATTGCCAAGCCGCATTTCCTGCAAGTTGATACCCCTGCCGGGACGTGAAGAGTCTGGCCGATCCCCTGCCAGTTGATAACCCGCCAATTCGTGCAGTGCCTGGCCAATCTTTCTGCCAAGGCCTGGAGTGCCCGGCATTCCCCCTGCCGAGGCTTGGAGTGCCCAGCCGATTCCCCAGTCGACGCGTAGAGTGCCAAGCCGATCCCCTGCCAGTTGATAACCCGCCAATTCGTGCAGTGCCTGGCCAATCTTTCTGCCAAGGCCTGGAGTGCCCGGCCTTTATCCTGCCGAGGCTTGGAGTGCCCAGCCGATTCCCCTGTCGACGCGTGGAATACCAAGCCGATTCCCCTGCCAGTTTATAACCCGCCAATACGTGAAGCGCCTGCCCGATCTCCCTGCCAAGACCTTTAGCGCCCGGCCGCTCCCGCAGCCGAGGTGAGATTGCCAAGCCGTATTCCATGCAAGCTGATACCCCTGCCGAGACGTGAAGAGTCTGGCCGATCCCCTGCCAGTTGATAGCCCGCACATTCGTGCAGTGCCTGGCCAATCTTTCTGCCAAGGCCTGGAGTGCCCTGCATTCCCCCTGCCGAGGCTTGGAGTGCCCAGCTGATTCCCCAGTCGACGCGTGGAGTGCCAAGCCGATCCCCTTCCAGTTGATAACCCGCCAATTCGTGCAGTGCCTGGCCAATCTTTCTGCCAAGGCCTGGAGTGCCCGGCCTTCCCCCTGCCGAGGCTTGGAGTGCCCAGCCGATTCCCCTGTCGACGCGTGGAGTACCAAGCCGATTCCCCTGCCAGTTGATAACCCGCCAATACGTGAAGCGCCTGCCCGATCTCCCTGCCAAGACCTTGAGTGCCCGGCCGCTCCCGCAACCGAGGTTGAAGTGCCAAGCCGCATTTCCTGCTGGCTGATACCCCTGCTGAGACGAGAAGAGCTTGGCCGATCCCCTGCCAGCCGGTAACCCGTTAATAAATGATATGCCTGCCCGATCACCCTGCCTAAACCTGGAGTGCCCGGCCGATCCCGCAGCCGAGGTGAGATTGCCAAGCCGCATTTCCTGCAAGTTGATACCCCTGCCGGGACGTGAAGAGTCTGGCCGATCCCCTGCCAGTTGATAACCCGCCAATTCGTGCAGTGCCTGGCCAATCTTTCTGCCAAGGCCTGGAGTGCCCGGCATTCCCCTGCCGAGGCTTGGAGTGCCCAGCCGATTCCCCCAGTCGACGCGTAGAGTGCCAAGCCGATCCCCTGCCAGTTGATAACCCGCCAATTCGTGCAGTGCCTGGCCAATCTTTCTGCCAAGGCCTGGAGTGCCCGGCCTTTATCCTGCCGAGGCTTGGAGTGCCCAGCCGATTCCCCTGTCGACGCGTGGAATACCAAGCCGATTCCCCTGCCAGTTTATAACCCGCCAATACGTGAAGCGCCTGCCCGATCTCCCTGCCAAGACCTTTAGCGCCCGGCCGCTCCCGCAGCCGAGGTGAGATTGCCAAGCCGTATTCCATGCAAGCTGATACCCCTGCCGAGACGTGAAGAGTCTGGCCGATCCCCTGCCAGTTGATAGCCCGCAGTTGATAGCCCACGCAGCCGAGGTGGGAGTCCTAAGCCGTATTCCATGCTAGCTGATACCGCTGCCGAGACGTGAAGAGCCTGGCCGATCCCCTGCCAGTTGATAGCCCACCAATACGTGCAATGCCTGGCCAATCTCTCTGCCAAGGCCTGGAGTGCCCGGCCGATCCCCCTGCCGAGGCGTGGAGTCCCCAGCCGATTCCCCTGACGACGCGTGGAGTGCCTAGCCGATTCCCCTGCCAGTTGATAACCCGCCAATACGTGAGCGCCTGGCCGATCTCCCTGCCAAGACCTTGAGTGCCCGGCCGATCCCGCAGCCGAGGTGAGAGGGCCAAGCCGTATTCCATGCAAGCTGATACCCCTGCCGAGACGTGAACAGTCTGGCCGATCCCCTGCCAGTTGATAACCCGCCAATTCGTGCAGTGCCTGGCCAATCTTTCTGCCAAGGCCTGGAGTGCCCGGCATTCCCCCTGCCGAGGCTTGGAGTGCCCAGCCGATTCCCCAGTCGACGCGTGGAGTGCCAAGCCGATCCCCCTGCCAGTTGATAACCCACCCTCCCTGCCAAGACCTTGAGTGCCGGGCCGATCCCACAGCCGAGGTGGAAGTGCCTTTTTGCCAAGGCCTGGAGTGCCCGGCCTTCCCCTGCCGAGGCTTGGAGTGCCCGGCCTATTCCCCTGTCGACGCGTGGAGTACCAAGCCGATTCCCCTGCCAGTTGATAACTCGCCAATACGTGAAGCGCCTGCCCGATCTCCCTGCCAAGACCTTGAGTGCCCGGCCGCTCCCGCAACCGAGGTTGAAGTGCCAAGCCGCATTTCCTGCTGGCTGATACCCCTGCTGAGACGAGAAGAGCTTGGCCGATCCCCTGCCAGCCGGTAACCCGTTAATAAATGATATGCCTGCCCGATCACCCTGCCTAAACCTGGAGTGCCCGGCCGATCCCGCAGCCGAGGTGGGATTGCCAAGCCGCATTTCCTGCAAGTTGATACCCCTGCCGGGACGTGAAGAGTCTGGCCGATCCCCTGCCAGTTGATAACCCGCCAATTCGTGCAGTGCCTGGCCAATCTTTCTGCCAAGGCCTGGAGTGCCCGGCATTCCCCCTGCCGAGGCTTGGAGTGCCCAGCCGATTCCCCAGTCGACGCGTAGAGTGCCAAGCCGATCCCCTGCCAGTTGATAACCCGCCAATTCGTGCAGTGCCTGGCCAATCTTTCTGCCAAGGCCTGGAGTGCCCGGCCTTTATCCTGCCGAGGCTTGGAGTGCCCAGCCGATTCCCCTGTCGACGCGTGGAATACCAAGCCGATTCCCCTGCCAGTTTATAACCCGCCAATACGTGAAGCGCCTGCCCGATCTCCCTGCCAAGACCTTTAGCGCCCGGCCGCTCCCGCAGTCGAGGTGAGATTGCCAAGCCGTATTCCATGCAAGCTGATACCCCTGCCGAGACGTGAAGAGTCTGGCCGATCCCCTGCCAGTTGATAGCCCGCACATTCGTGCAGTACCTGGCCAATCTTTCTGCCAAGGCCTGGAGTGCCCTGCATTCCCCCTGCCGAGGCTTGGAGTGCCCAGCTGATTCCCCAGTCGACGCGTGGAGTGCCAAGCCGATCCCCTTCCAGTTGATAACCCGCCAATTCGTGCAGTGCCTGGCCAATCTTTCTGCCAAGGCCTGGAGTGCCCGGCCTTCCCCTGCCGAGGCTTGGAGTGCCCAGCCGATTCCCCTGTCGACGCGTGGAGTACCAAGCCGATTCCCCTGCCAGTTGATAACCCGCCAATACGTGAAGCGCCTGCCCGATCTCCCTGCCAAGACCTTGAGTGCCCGGCCGCTCCCGCAACCGAGGTTGAAGTGCCAAGCCGCATTTCCTGCTGGCTGATACCCCTGCTGAGACGAGAAGAGCTTGGCCGATCCCCTGCCAGCCGGTAACCCGTTAATAAATGATATGCCTGCCCGATCACCCTGCCTAAACCTGGAGTGCCCGGCCGATCCCGCAGCCGAGGTGGGATTGCCAAGCCGCATTTCCTGCAAGTTGATACCCCTGCCGGGACGTGAAGAGTCTGGCCGATCCCCTGCCAGTTGATAACCCGCCAATTCGTGCAGTGCCTGGCCAATCTTTCTGCCAAGGCCTGGAGTGCCCGGCATTCCCCCTGCCGAGGCTTGGAGTGCCCAGCCGATTCCCCAGTCGACGCGTAGAGTGCCAAGCCGATCCCCTGCCAGTTGATAACCCGCCAATTCGTGCAGTGCCTGGCCAATCTTTCTGCCAAGGCCTGGAGTGCCCGGCCTTTATCCTGCCGAGGCTTGGAGTGCCCAGCCGATTCCCCTGTCGACGCGTGGAATACCAAGCCGATTCCCCTGCCAGTTTATAACCCGCCAATACGTGAAGCGCCTGCCCGATCTCCCTGCCAAGACCTTTAGCGCCCGGCCGCTCCCGCAGCCGAGGTGAGATTGCCAAGCCGTATTCCATGCAAGCTGATACCCCTGCCGAGACGTGAAGAGTCTGGCCGATCCCCTGCCAGTTGATAGCCCGCACATTCGTGCAGTGCCTGGCCAATCTTTCTGCCAAGGCCTGGAGTGCCCTGCATTCCCCCTGCCGAGGCTTGGAGTGCCCAGCTGATTCCCCAGTCGACGGGTGGAGTGCCAAGCCGATCCCCTTCCAGTTGATAACCCGCCAATTCGTGCAGTGCCTGGCCAATCTTTCTGCCAAGGCCTGGAGTGCCCGGCCTTCCCCCTGCCGAGGCTTGGAGTGCCCAGCCGATTCCCCTGTCGACGCGTGGAGTACCAAGCCGATTCCCCTGCCAGTTGATAACCCGCCAATACGTGAAGCGCCTGCCCGATCTCCCTGCCAAGACCTTGAGTGCCCGGCCGCTCCCGCAGCCGAGGGTAGAGTGCCAAGCCGTATTCCATGCAAGCTGATACCCCTGCCGAGACGTGAAGAGTCTGGCCGAGCCCCTGCCAGTTGATAACCCGCCAATTCGTGCAGTGCCTGGCCAATCTTTCTGCCAAGGCCTGGAGTGCCCGGCATTCCCCCTGCCGAGGCTTGGAGTGCCCAGCCGATTCCCCTGCCGACGCGTGGAGTGCCTAGCCGATTCCCCTGCCAGTTGATAACCCGCCAATAAATGATATGCCTGACCGATCTCCCTGCCAAGACCTGGAGTGCGCGGCCGATCCGGTAGCCGAGGTGGGAGTGCCAAGCCGCATTTCCTGCAAGCTGATACCCTTAACGAATCGTGAAGAGCTTGGCTCTTCCTCTGCCTGTTGATAACCCGCCAATACGTGAATTGCCTGGCCGATCTCTCTGCCAAGGCCTGCAGTGCCCGGCCGATCCCCCTGACCAGGCGTGGAGTACCCAGCCGATTCCCCTGCCGACGCGTGGAGTGCCTAGCCGATTCCCCTGCCAGTTGATAACCGGCCAATTCGTGAAGCGCCTGGGCGAATCCCCTGCCGAGGCCAGGAGTGCCCGCCCGATTCCGCAGCCGAGGTGGGAGTGCCAAGCGGTATCCCATGCAAGCTGATACCGCTGCCAAGACGTGCAGAGCCTGGCCGATCCCCTGCCAGATTCCCCTGCCGACGCGTGAAGTGCCTAGCCGATTCCCCTGCCAGTTGATAACCCGTCAACACGAGAGCGCCTGGCCGATCTCCCTGCCAAGGCCTGGAGTGCCCGGCCGATCCCGCAGACGAGTTGGAAGTGCCAAGCCGTATTCCATGCAAGCTGACACCTTTGCTGACGCGTGGAGTGCCTAGCCGATTCCCCTGCTAGCTGATTACCCGCCAATAAATGATACGCCTGCCCGATGTCCCTGCCAAGACCTGGAGTGCCCGGCCTATTCCGCAGCCGAGGTGGGAGTCCCAAGCCATATTCCATGCAAGCTGATACCGCTGCCGAGACGTGAAGAGCCTGGCCGATCCCCTGCCAGTTGATAACCCGCCAATACGTGCAATGCCTGGCCAATCTCTCTGCCAAGGCCTGGAGTGCCCGGCCGATCCCCCTGCCGAGGCGTGGAGTCCCCAGCCGATTCCCCTGCCGACGCGTGGAGTGCCTAGCCGATTCCCCTGCTAGCTGATTACCCGCAAATAAATGATACGCCTGCCGATTTCCCTGCCAAGACCTGGAGTGCCCGGCTGATTCCGCAGCCGAGGTGGGAGTGCCAAGCCGTATTCCATGCAAGCTGATACCGTTGCCAAGACGTGAAGAGCCTGGCCGATCCCCTGCCAGATTCCCCTGCCGACGCGTGGGATGCCTAGCCCTCCCCTAGCCTTCCCCTGCCAGTTGATAACCCGCCAACACGTAAGCGCCTGGCCGATCTCCCTGCCAAGGCCTGGAGTGCATGGCCGATCCCGCAGACGAGTTGAGAGTGCCAAGCCGTATTCCATGCAAGCTGACACCTTTGCCGACGCGTGGAGTGCCTAGCCGATTCCCCTGCTAGCTGATTACCCGCAAATAAATGATACGCTTGCCGATTTCCCTGCCAAGACCTGGAGTCCCCGGCTGATTCCGCAGCCGAGGTGGGAGTGCCAAGCGGTATTCCATGCAAGCTGATACCGCTGCCGAGACGTGAAGAGCCTGGCCGATCCCCTGCCAGTTGACAACCCGCCAATTCGTGCAGTGCCTGGCCAATCTCTCTGCCAAGGACTGGAGTGCCAAGCCGATCCCCCTGCCGAGGCGTGAAGTCCCCAGCCGATTCCCCTGCCGACGCGTGGAGTGCCAAGCCAGTTAATAACCCTCCAATTCGTGCAGTGCCTGGCCAATCTTTCTGCCAAGGCCTGGAGTGCCCGGCATTCCCCCTGCCGAGGCTTGGAGTGCCCAACCGATTTCCCAGTCGACGCGTGGAGTGCCCACCCGATTCTCCTGCCAGTTGATAACCCGCCCTCCCTGCCAAGATCTTGAGTGCCCGGCCGATCCCACAGCCGAGGTTGAAGTGCCTTTCTGCCAAGGCCTGGAGTGCCCGGCCGATCTACCTGCCGAGGTGGGAGTGCCAAGCCAAGCCAAGCCAATCGAAGCGTGGACTGCTTAGCCGATTCCCCTGCCAGCTGATTATCCGCCAATAAATGATATGCCTGGAGTGCCCGGCCGATCCCGCAGCCGAGGGGGGAGTGCCAAGCCGTATTCCATGCAAGCTGATAACTTTGCCGAGACGTGAAGAGCCTGGCCGATCCCCTGCCAGTTGATAACCCGCCAATACGTGAAGTGCCTGGCCGATCTCCCTGCCAAGGCCTGGAGTGCCCGGCCGATCCCTCTGCCGAGGTGGGAGTTCCAAGTCAAGCCAATCGAAGAGTGGATTGCTAAGCTTATTCCCCTGCCAGCTGATTACCCGCCAATAAATGATATGCCTGCCCGGTCTCCCTCTCAAGTCCTGGAGTCCTGGAGGCCGATCCCCTGCCAGTTGATAACCCGCCAATACGTGAAGTGCCTGGCCGATCTCCCTGCCAAGGCCTGGAGTGCCCGGCCGATCCCCCTGACCAGGCGTGGAGTACCCAGCCGATTCACCTGCAGACGCGTGGAGTGCCTTATCGATTCCACTGCCAGTTGATAACCCGCCAATACGTGAAGCGCCTGCCCGATCTCCCTGCCAAGACCTGGAGTGCCCGGCCGATCTACCTGCCGAGGTGGGAGTGCCAAGCCGCATTTCCTGCTGGCTGATACCCCTGCTGAGACGTGAAGAGCTTGGCCGATCCCCTGCCAGTTAATAACCCGCCAATACGTGAAGTGCCTGGCCGATCTCCCTGCAAAGGCCTGGAGTGCCCGGCCGATTTCCCTGACCAGGCGTGGAGTACCCAGCCGATTCACCTGCCGACGCGTGGAGTGCCTTGCCGATTCCACTGCCAGTTGATCTGGAGTGCCTTGCCGATCTCCCTGCCAAGGCCTGGAGTGCCCGGCCGATCTACCTGCCGAGGTGGGAGTGCCAAGCCGCATTTTCTGCTGGCTGATACCCCTGCTGAGACGTGAAGAGCTTGGCCGATCCCCTGCCAGTTAATAACCCGCCAATACGTGAAGTGCCTGCCCGATCTCCCTGCCAAGGCCTGGAGTGCCCTGCCGATCCCCCTGACCAGGCGTGGAGTACCCAGCCGATTCACCTGCCGACGCGTGGAGTGCCTTGCCGATTCCACTGCCAGTTGATCTGGAGTGCCTTGCCGATCTCCCTGCCAAGGCCTGGAGTGCCCGGCCGATCTACCTGCCGAGGTGGGAGTGCCAAGCCGCATTTCCTGCTGGCTGATACCCCTGCTGAGACGTGAAGAGCTTGGCCGATCCCCTGCCAGTTAATAACCCGCCAATACGTGAAGTGCCTGGCCGATCTCCCTGCAAAGGCCGGGAGTGCCCGGCCGATCCCCCTGACCAGGCGTGGAGTACCCAGCCGATTCACCTGCAGACGCGTGGAGTGCCTTGTCGATTCCACTGCCAGTTGATAACCCGCCAATACGTGAAGCGCCTGCCCGATCTCCCTGCCAAGACCTGGAGTGCCCGGCCGATCCCGCAGCCGAGGTTGAAGTGCCAAGCCGCATTTCCTGCTGGCTGATACCCCTGCTGAGACGTGAAGAGCTTGGCCGATCCCCTGCCAGTTAATAACCCGCCAATACGTGAAGTGCCTGGCCGATATCCCTTCCAAGGCCTGGCGTGCCCGGCCTGGAGGCTTGGAGTGCCCATCCATCCCATTCCCCTGCCGACGCGTGGAGTGCCTGGCCGATCCCCTGCCAGCTGTTAACCAGCCAATACGTGAAGTGCTTGGCCGATCTCCCTACCAAGGCATGGAGTGCCCAGCTGATCCCCCTGGCGAGGCGTGGAGTGCCCAGCCGTTTCCCCGGCCGACGCGGGGAGTTCCTGGCCGATCCCCTGCCAGCTGATAACCCGCAAATACGTGAAGTGCCTCGCCGAATTCCCTGCCAAGGCCTGGAGTGCTCGGCCGATCCCCCTGCCGAAGCGTGGAGTGCGCAGCCGATTCCCCTGCCGAAGCGTGGAGTGCCCAGCCGATTCCCCTGCCGATGCGTGGAGTGCCTAGCCGATCCCCTGCCAGCTGATAACCTGCCAATACGTGAAGTGCTTGGCCGATCTCCCTTCCAATGCCTGGAGTGCCCGGCCTGAAGGCGTATTCTGCCCATCCGATTCCCCTGCCGTCGCGTGGAGTGCCTAGCCGATTTCCCCCAGCTGATAAGCCGCCAATAAAAGATATGCCTGCCTGATCTCGCTGCCAAGACCTGGAGTGCAGGCCGACCCCATAGCCAAGGTGGGAGTGCCAAGCCATATTCCCTGCAAGCTGATACCGTTGCCAAAACGTGAAGAGCCTGACCGTTCCCCTGCCAGTTGAAAACCCGCAAATACGTGAAGTACCTGGCCGATCTCCCTGCCAAGGCCTGGAGTGCCCAGCCGATTCCCCTGCCGACGCGTGGGGTGCCTAGCCGATCCCCTGCCAGCTGATAACCTGCCAATACGTGATGTGCCTGGCCGATCTCCCTTCCAAGGCATGGAGTGCCCGGCCTAGAGGCGTGGAGTGCCCACCCGATTCCCCTGCCGACGCGTGGAGTACCTGGCCGATCCTCTGCCAGCTGATAACCAGCCAATACGTGAAGTGCCAGGCCGATCTCCCTGCCAAGGCCTGGAGTGCCCAGCCGATTCCCCTGCCGAAGCGTGAAGTGCCTAGCCGATGCCTAGCCAGCTGATAACCCGCCAATAAATGATACGCCTTGCCTTATCTCCCTGCCAAGGCCTAGAGTGCCCGGACGATCCCATAGCAGATGGGGGAGTGCCAAGCCGTATTCCCTGCAAACTGATACTGTTGGCGAGACGTGAAGAGCCTGGCTGATCCCCTGCCAGTTCATAACCCGCCAATACGTAAAGTGCCTGGCCGATTCCCTACCAGCTGATAACCCGCCAATACATGAAGTGCCTCGCCAATCTCCCTACCAAGGCCTGGAGTGCCCTGCCGATTCCCCTGCCGACGCGTGGAATGCCTAGCCGATACCCTGCCAGCTGATAACCCGTCAATACGTGAAGTGCCTGGCCGATCTCCCCGCCATCTGATTACCCGCTAATACGTGAAGTGCCTGGCCGAGCTCCCTACCAAGGCCTGGAGTGCCCGGCCTATCCCCCTGCCAAGGCGTGAAGTACCCAGCCGATTCCCCTGCCGACGCGTGGAGTGCCTAGCCGATTCACCTGCCAGCTTATAACCCGCCAATAAATGATACGCCTGCCTGATCTCCCTGTCAAGACCTGGAGTGCCTGTGCCCGAGGTGGGAGTGCCAAGCTGTTTTCCGTCCAAGCTGATACCGTTGGCGAGACGTGAAGAGCCTGGCCGATCCCCTGGCAGTTGATAACCCGCCAATACGTGAAGTGCCTGGCCGATCCCCTACCAAGGCATGGAGTGCCCAGCCGATTCTCCTGCCGACGCGGGGATACTTAGCTGATCCCCTGGCAGTTGATAAACCCGCCAATAAATAATATAACTGCCCGATCTCGCAGCAAAGACCTGGAGTGCCCGGCCGATTCTGCAGCCGAGGTGGGAGTGCCAAGCCGTACTCCCTGCAAGCTGATACCGTTGGCGAGACGTGAAGAGCTTGGCCAATCCCCTGCTAGTTGATAGCCCGCCAATACGTGAAATGCCTGGCCGATCTCCCTGCCAAGGCCTGGAGTGCCCAGGCGTTCTCCTGCCGACGCGTGGAGTGCCTAGCCGATTCTACTGGAAGCTGATAACCCGTAAATAAATGATATGCCTGCCCGATCTTGCTGCCAAGACCTGGAGTGCCCGGCCGATCCCACAGCCGAGGTAGGAGTGCCAAGCTATTCCCTGCAAGCTGATGCCGTTGGCGAGACGTGAAGAGCCTGACCGATCCCCTGCCAGTTGAAAACCCGCCAATACGTGCAGTGGCTGGCCGGTCTCCCTGCCAAAGCCTGGTGTGCCCGGCCGATCCCCTACCGACGCGTGGAGTGCCCAACTGATTCCCCTGCCGATGCGTGGAGAGCCTAGCTGATCCCATGCCAGTTGATAACCCGTCAATACGTGAAGTACCTGGCCGATCTCCCTGCCAAGGACTGGAGTGCCCAGCCGATTCCCCTGCCGATGCGTCCCCCTGTCCCCCTGCCGAGAAGTGGAGTTCCTAGCCGATTGCCCCATCAGCTAATAACCTGCCAATTAATAATATGCCTGCCGATTTCCCTGCCAAGACCTGGAGTCCCCGGCTGATTCCGCAGCCGAGGTGGGAGTGCCAAGCGGTATTCCATGCAAGCTGATACCGCTGCCGAGACGTGAAGAGCCTGGCCGATCCCCTGCCAGTTGACAACCCGCCAATTCGTGCAGTGCCTGGCCAATCTCTCTGCCAAGGACTGGAGTGCCAAGCCGATCCCCCTGCCGAGGCGTGAAGTCCCCAGCCGATTCCCCTGCCGACGCGTGGAGTGCCAAGCCAGTTAATAACCCTCCAATTCGTGCAGTGCCTGGCCAATCTTTCTGCCAAGGCCTGGAGTGCCCGGCATTCCCCCTGCCGAGGCTTGGAGTGCCCAACCGATTTCCCAGTCGACGCGTGGAGTGCCCACACGATTCTCCTGCCAGTTGATAACCCGCCCTCCCTGCCAAGATCTTGAGTGCCCGGCCGATCCCACAGCCGAGGTTGAAGTGCCTTTCTGCCAAGGCCTGGAGTGCCCGGCCGATCTACCTGCCGAGGTGGGAGTGCCAAGCCAAGCCAAGCCAATCGAAGCGTGGACTGCTTAGCCGATTCCCCTGCCAGCTGATTATCCGCCAATAAATGATATGCCTGGAGTGCCCGGCCGATCCCGCAGCCGAGGGGGGAGTGCCAAGCCGTATTCCATGCAAGCTGATAACTTTGCCGAGACGTGAAGAGCCTGGCCGATCCCCTGCCAGTTGATAACCCGCCAATACGTGAAGTGCCTGGCCGATCTCCCTGCCAAGGCCTGGAGTGCCCGGCCGATCCCTCTGCCGAGGTGGGAGTTCCAAGTCAAGCCAATCGAAGAGTGGATTGCTAAGCTTATTCCCCTGCCAGCTGATTACCCGCCAATAAATGATATGCCTGCCCGGTCTCCCTCTCAAGTCCTGGAGTCCTGGAGGCCGATCCCCTGCCAGTTGATAACCCGCCAATACGTGAAGTGCCTGGCCGATCTCCCTGCCAAGGCCTGGAGTGCCCGGCCGATCCCCCTGACCAGGCGTGGAGTACCCAGCCGATTCACCTGCAGACGCGTGGAGTGCCTTATCGATTCCACTGCCAGTTGATAACCCGCCAATACGTGAAGCGCCTGCCCGATCTCCCTGCCAAGACCTGGAGTGCCCGGCCGATCTACCTGCCGAGGTGGGAGTGCCAAGCCGCATTTCCTGCTGGCTGATACCCCTGCTGAGACGTGAAGAGCTTGGCCGATCCCCTGCCAGTTAATAACCCGCCAATACGTGAAGTGCCTGGCCGATCTCCCTGCAAAGGCCTGGAGTGCCCGGCCGATCCCCCTGACCAGGCGTGGAGTACCCAGCCAATTCACCTGCCGACGCGTGGAGTGCCTTGCCGATTCCACTGCCAGTTGATCTGGAGTGCCTTGCCGATCTCCCTGCCAAGGCCTGGAGTGCCCGGCCGATCTACCTGCCGAGGTGGGAGTGCCAAGCCGCATTTTCTGCTGGCTGATACCCCTGCTGAGACGTGAAGAGCTTGGCCGATCCCCTGCCAGTTAATAACCCGCCAATACGTGAAGTGCCTGCCCGATCTCCCTGCCAAGGCCTGGAGTGCCCTGCCGATCCCCCTGACCAGGCGTGGAGTACCCAGCCGATTCACCTGCCGACGCGTGGAGTGCCTTGCCGATTCCACTGCCAGTTGATCTGGAGTGCCTTGCCGATCTCCCTGCCAAGGCCTGGAGTGCCCGGCCGATCTACCTGCCGAGGTGGGAGTGCCAAGCCGCATTTCCTGCTGGCTGATACCCCTGCTGAGACGTGAAGAGCTTGGCCGATCCCCTGCCAGTTAATAACCCGCCAATACGTGAAGTGCCTGGCCGATCTCCCTGCAAAGGCCGGGAGTGCCCGGCCGATCCCCCTGACCAGGCGTGGAGTACCCAGCCGATTCACCTGCAGACGCGTGGAGTGCCTTGTCGATTCCACTGCCAGTTGATAACCCGCCAATACGTGAAGCGCCTGCCCGATCTCCCTGCCAAGACCTGGAGTGCCCGGCCGATCCCGCAGCCGAGGTTGAAGTGCCAAGCCGCATTTCCTGCTGGCTGATACCCCTGCTGAGACGTGAAAAGCTTGGCCGATCCCCTGCCAGTTAATAACCCGCCAATACGTGAAGTGCCTGGCCGATATCCCTTCCAAGGCCTGGCGTGCCCGGCCTGGAGGCTTGGAGTGCCCATCCATCCCATTCCCCTGCCGACGCGTGGAGTGCCTGGCCGATCCCCTGCCAGCTGTTAACCAGCCAATACGTGAAGTGCTTGGCCGATCTCCCTACCAAGGCATGGAGTGCCCAGCTGATCCCCCTGGCGAGGCGTGGAGTGCCCAGCCGTTTCCCCGGCCGACGCGGGGAGTTCCTGGCCGATCCCCTGCCAGCTGATAACCCGCAAATACGTGAAGTGCCTCGCCGAATTCCCTGCCAAGGCCTGGAGTGCTCGGCCGATCCCCCTGCCGAAGCGTGGAGTGCGCAGCCGATTCCCCTGCCGAAGCGTGGAGTGCCCAGCCGATTCCCCTGCCGACGCGTGGTGTGCCTAGCCGATTTCCCTGGTACCTTATAACCCGCTTAAAAGTGATATGCCTGCCAAATCTCCCTGCCAAGACCTGGAGTGCTCGGCCGATCCCGCAGCCTAGTTGGGAGTGCCAAGCCGTATTCACTGCAAGCTGATACCGTTGGCGAGCCTGACCGATCCCCTGCCAGCTGATAAGCCGCCAATACGTGAAGTGCCTGGCCGATCTCCATACAAAGGTCTGGAGTGCCCAGCCGATTCCCCTCCCGATGCGTGGAGTGCCTAGCCGATCCCCTGCCAGCTGATAACCTGCCAATACGTGAAGTGCTTGGCCGATCTCCCTTCGGCCATATGCCTGCCTGATCTCGCTGCCAAGACCTGGAGTGCAGGCCGACCCCATAGCCAAGGTGGGAGTGCCAAGCCATATTCCCTGCAAGCTGATACCGTTGCCAAAACGTGAAGAGCCTGACCGTTCCCCTGCCAGTTGAAAACCCGCAAATACGTGAAGTGCCTGGCATATCTCTGCCAAGTCATGGAGTCCCCGGCCGAACCCCCTACCGTGTTGGGAGTGCCAAGCCGTATTCCCTGCAAGCTGATACCGTTGGCAAGACGTGAAGAGCCTGATCGATCCCCTGCCAGTTCATAACCCGCCAATACGTGAAGAGCCTGACCGATCTTCTGCCAGATGATAAACCGCCAATACGTGAAGTACCTGGCCGATCTCCCTGCCAAGGCCTGGAGTCCCAGCCGATTCCCCTGCCGACGCGTGGGGTGCCTAGCCGATCCCCTGCCAGCTGATAACCTGCCAATACGTGATGTGCCTGGCCGATCTCCCTTCCAAGGCATGGAGTGCCCGGCCTAGAGGCGTGGAGTGCCCACCCGATTCCCCTGCCGACGCGTGGAGTACCTGGCCGATCCTCTGCCAGCTGATAACCAGCCAATACGTGAAGTGCCAGGCCGATCTCCCTGCCAAGGCCTGGAGTGCCCAGCCGATTCCCCTGCCGAAGCGTGAAGTGCCTAGCCGATGCCTAGCCAGCTGATAACCCGCCAATAAATGATACGCCTTGCCTTATCTCCCTGCCAAGGCCTAGAGTGCCCGGACGATCCCATAGCAGATGGGGGAGTGCCAAGCCGTATTCCCTGCAAACTGATACTGTTGGCGAGACGTGAAGAGCCTGGCTGATCCCCTGCCAGTTCATAACCCGCCAATACGTAAAGTGCCTGGCCGATTCCCTACCAGCTGATAACCCGCCAATACATGAAGTGCCTCGCCAATCTCCCTACCAAGGCCTGGAGTGCCCTGCCGATTCCCCTGCCGACGCGTGGAATGCCTAGCCGATACCCTGCCAGCTGATAACCCGTCAATACGTGAAGTGCCTGGCCGATCTCCCCGCCATCTGATTACCCGCTAATACGTGAAGTGCCTGGCCGAGCTCCCTACCAAGGCCTGGAGTGCCCGGCCTATCCCCCTGCCAAGGCGTGAAGTACCCAGCCGATTCCCCTGCCGACGCGTGGAGTGCCTAGCCGATTCACCTGCCAGCTTATAACCCGCCAATAAATGATACGCCTGCCTGATCTCCCTGCCAAGACCTGGAGTGCCCGGCCGATCCCACAGCCGAGGTAGGAGTGCCAAGCTATTCCCTGCAAGCTGATGCCGTTGGCGAGACGTGAAGAGCCTGACCGATCCCCTGCCAGTTGAAAACCCGCCAATACGTGCAGTGGCTGGCCGGTCTCCCTGCCAAAGCCTGGTGTGCCCGGCCGATCCCCTACCGACGCGTGGAGTGCCCAACCGATTCCCCTGCCGATGCGTGGAGTGCCTAGCTGATCCCATGCCAGTTGATAACCCGTCAATACGTGAAGTACCTGGCCGATCTCCCTGCCAAGGACTGGAGTGCCCAGCCGATTCCCCTGCCGATGCGTAAAGTGCCCGGCCGGTCCCCCTGCCGAGAAGTGGAGTTCCTAGCCGATTGCCCCATCAGCTAATAACCTGCCAATTAATAATATGCCTGCCCGATCTCGCTGCCAAGACCTGGAGTTCTCGGCCGATCCTGCAGCCGAGGTGGGAGTGCCAGGCCACATTCCCTGCAAGGTGATGCCGTTGGCAAGACGTGAAGAGGCTGATCGATTCCCTGACAGTTGATAACCCGCCAATACGTGAAGTGCCTGGCCGATCTCCCTGCCAAGATCTGGAGTGCCCGGCCGATACTCCTGCCGAGAAGTGGAGTGCCCAGCCGATTCCCCTGCCAAAGTGCCTAGCTGAGATCCTGCCAGCTGATTACCCGCCAATACGTAAAAAGACTGGCCAATCTCCCTGCCAAGGACTGGAGTGCCCAGCCGATTCCCCTGCCGATGCGTAAAGTGCCCGGACGGTCCCCCTGCCGAGAAGTGGAGTTCCTAGCCGATTGCCCCATCAGCTAATAACCTGCCAATTAATAATATGCCTGCCCGATCTCGCTGCCAAGACCTGGAGTTCTCGGCCGATCCCGCAGCCGAGGTGGGAGTGCCAAGCCATATTCCCTGCAAGCTGATACCGTTGGCAAGACGTGAAGAGCCTGATCGATCCCCTGCCAGTTCATAACCCGCCAATACGTGAAGTGCCTGGCCGATCTCCATGCCAAGGCCTGCAGTGCCCAGCCGATCCCCCTGCCGAAGCGTGGAGTGCCCTGCCGAAGCGTGGAGTGCCTAGCCGATTATCCTATCGACGCGTGGAACGCCTGGCCAATCCCCTGCCAGCTGATAACCTGCCAATACGTGAAGTGCCTGGCCGATCTCCCTTTCAAGGCCTGGAGTGCCCGGCCTGGAGGCGTGGAGTGCCCATCCGATTCCCCTGCTGACGCGTGGGGTGCCTAGCCGATTTCCTGCCAACTGATAACCCGCCAATAAATGATTTGCCTGCCCGATCTCGCTGCCAAGACCTGGAGATCTCGGCCGATCCCGCAGCCGAGGTGGGAGTGCCAGGCCATATTCCCTGCAAGCTGATACCGTTTGCAAGACGTGAAGAGCCTGACCGATCCCCTGCCAGTTGGAAACCCGCCAATACGTGAAGTGCCTGGCCGATCTCCCTGCCAAAGCCTGGAGTGCCCAGCCGATCCCCCTGCCGAGGCGTGGAGTGCCCAGCCGATCCCCCTTTCGACGCGTGGAACGCCTGGCCGATCCCCTGCCAGCTGATAACCTGCCAATACGTGAAGTGCCTGGCCGATCTCCCTTTCAAGGCCTGGAGTGCCCGGCCTGGAGGCGTGGAGTGCCCATCCGATTCCTCTGCTGACGCGTGGGGTGCCTAGCCGATTTCCTGCCAACTGATAACCCGCCAATAAATGATTTGCCTGCCCGATCTCGCTGCCAAGACCTGGAGATCACGGCCGATCCCGCAGCCGAGGTGGGAGTGCCAGGCCATATTCCTTGCAAGCTGATACCGTTGGCAAGACGTGAAGAGCCTGACCGATCCCCTGCCAGTTGGAAACCCGCCAATACGTGAAGTGCCTGGCCGATCTCCCTGCCAAAGCCTGGAGTGCCCAGCCGATCCCCCTGCCGAGGCGTGAAGTGCCCAGCCGATCCCCCTTTCGACGCGTGGAACGCCTGGCCGATCCCCTGCCAGCTGATAACCTGCCAATACGTGAAGTGCCTGGCCGATCTCCCTTTCAAGGCCTGGAGTGCCCGGCCTGGAGGCGTGGAGTGCCCATTCGATTCCTCTGCTGACGCGTGGGGTGCCTAGCCGATTTCCTGCCAACTGATAACCCGCCAATAAATGATACGCCTGCCCGATCTCGCTGCCAAGACCTAGAGTTCTCGGCCGATCCTACAGTCGAAGTGGGAGTGCCAAGCCATATTCCCTGCAAGCTGATACCGTTGGCAAGACGTGAAGAGCCTGACCGATCCCCTGCCAGTTGGAAACCCGTCAATACGTGAAGTACCTGGTCGATCTCCCTGCCAAGGCCTGGAGTGCCCAGCCGATTCCCCTGCCGATGCGTAAATAGCCCGGCCGATCCCCTGCCGAGAAGTGGAGTGCCCAGCCGATTCCCCTGCCGAAGCGTGGAATGCCTAGCTGATCCCCTGCCAGCTGATAACCTGCCAATACGTAAAGTACTTGGCCAATCTCCCTGCCAAGGCGTGAAGTGCCCAGCCGATTCCCCTGCCGAAGCGTGGAGTGCCTAGCTGATTCCCCAGGCAGCTGATAACCCGCCAATAAATAATATGCCTGCCCGATCTCGCTGCCAAGACCTGGAGATCTCGGCCGATCCCGCAGCCGAGGTAGGAGTGCCAGGCCATATTCCCTGCAAGCTGATACCGTTGGCAAGACGTGAAGAGCCTGACCGATCCCCTGCCAGTTGGAAACCCGCCAATACGTGAAGTGCCTGGCCGATCTCCCTGCCAAAGCCTGGAGTGCCCAGCCGATCCCCCTGCCGAGGCGTGAAGTGCCCAGCCGATCCCCCTTTCGACGCGTGGAACGCCTGGCCGATCCCCTGCCAGCTGATAACCTGCCAATACGTGAAGTGCCTGGCCGATCTCCCTTTCAAGGCCTGGAGTGCCCGGCCTGGAGGCGTGGTGTGCCCATCCGATTCCTCTGCTGACGCGTGGGGTGCCTAGCCGATTTCCTGCCAACTGATAACCCGCCAATAAATGATACGCCTGCCCGATCTCGCTGCCAAGACCTAGAGTTCTCGGCCGATCCTACAGTCGAAGTGGGAGTGCCAGGCCATATTCCCTGCAAGCTGATACCGTTGGCAAGACGTGAAGAGCCTGACCGATCCCCTGCCAGTTGGAAACCCGCCAATACGTGAAGTGCCTGGCCGATCTCCCTGCCAAAGCCTGGAGTGCCCAGCCGATCCCCCTGCCGAGGCGTGAAGTGCCCAGCCGATCCCCCTTTCGACGCGTGGAACGCCTGGCCGATCCCCTGCCAGCTGATAACCTGCCAATACGTGAAGTGCCTGGCCGATCTCCCTTTCAAGGCCTGGAGTGCCCGGCCTGGAGGCGTGGAGTGCCCATCCGATTCCTCTGCTGACGCGTGGGGTGCCTAGCCGATTTCCTGCCAACTGATAACCCGCCAATAAATGATACGCCTGCCCGATCTCGCTGCCAAGACCTAGAGTTCTCGGCCGATCCTACAGTCGAATGGGAGTGCCAAGCCATATTCCCTGCAAGCTGATACCGTTGGCAAGACGTGAAAAGCCTGACCGATCCCCTGCCAGTTGATAACCCGCCAATACGTGAAGTGCCTGGCCGATCTCCCTGCCAAGACCTAGAGTGCACGGCCGATCCCCCTTCCGAGAAGTGGAGTGCCAAGCCGATAACCCTGCCTATGCGTGGAGTGCCTGGCCGATCCCCTGCCAGCTGATAACCCGCCAATACGTGAAGTGCCTGGCCGATCTTCCTGCCAAAGCCTGAAGTGCCCAGCCGATTCCCCTGCCGATGCGTAAATAGCCCGGCCGATCCCCTGCCGAGAAGTGGAGTGCCCAGCCGATTCCCCTGCCGAAGCGTGGAATGCCTAGCTGATCCCCTGCCAGCTGATAACCTGCCAATACGTAAAGTACTTGGCCAATCTCCCTGCCAAGGCCTGGAGTGCCCAGCCGATTCCCCTGTCGATGCGTAAATAGCCCGGCCGATCCCCCTGCCGAGAAGTGGAGTGCCCATCCGATTCCCCTGCCGAAGCGTGGATTGCCTAGCCGATTTCCCTGGCAGCTAATAACCTGCCAATACGTGAAGTACTTGGCCGATCTCCCTGCCAAAGCCTTGAGTGCCCAGCCGATTCCCCTGCCGATGCGTAAATAGCCCGGCCGATCCCCTGCCGAGAAGTGGAGTGCCCAGCCGATTCCCCTGCCGAAGCGTGGAATGCCTAGCTGATCCCCTGCCAGCTGATAACTTGCCAATACGTAGAGTACTTGGCCGATCTCGCTGCCAAAGCCTGGAGTGCCCAGCCGATCCCCCTGCCGAGGCGTGAAGTGCCCAGCCGATCCCCCTTTCGACGCGTGGAACGCCTGGCCGATCCCCTGCCAGCTGATAACCTGCCAATACGTGAAGTGCCTGGCCGATCTCCCTTTCAAGGCCTGGAGTGCCCGGCCTGGAGGCGTGGAGTGCCCATCCGATTCCTCTGCTGACGCGTGGGGTGCCTAGCTGATTTCCTGCCAACTGATAGCCCGCCAATAAATGATACGCCTGCCCGATCTCGCTGCCACGACCTGGAGTTCTCGGCCGATCCTACAGTCGAAGTGGGAGTGCCAAGCCCTATTCCCTGCAAGCTGATACCGTTGGCAAGACGTGAAGAGCCTGACCGATCCCCTGCCAGTTGATAACCCGCCAATACGTGAAGTGCCTGGCCGATCTCCCTGCCAAGACCTGGAGGGCCCAGCCGATCCCCATGCCGAGAAGTGGAGTGCCCAACCGATTCCCCTGCCGATGCGTGGAGTGCCTAGCTGATCCCATGCCAGTTGATAACCCGTCAATACGTGAAGTACCTGGTCGATCTCCCTGCCAAGGCCTGGAGTGCCCAGCCGATTCCCCTGCCGATGCGTAAATAGCCCGGCCGATCCCCTGCCGAGAAGTGGAGTGCCCAGCCGATTCCCCTGCCGAAGCGTGGAATGCCTAGCTGATCCCCTGCCAGCTGATAACCTGCCAATACGTAAAGTACTTGGCCAATCTCCCTGCCAAGGCCTGGAGTGCCCAGCCGATTCCCCTGTCGATGTGTAAATAGCCCGGCCGATCCCCCTTCCGAGAAGTGGAGTGCCTAGCCGATTCCCCTGCCGAAGCGTGGATTGCCTAGCCGATTTCCCTGGCAGCTAATAACCCGCCAATAAATAATATGCCTGCACGAACTCTCTGCCAAGACCTGGAGTGCTCGGCCGATCCTGCAGCCGAGGTGGGAATGCAAAGCCGTATTACCTGCAAGGTGATACCGTTGGCAAGACGTGAAGAGCCTGAGGGCCCAGCCGATTCCCCCGCCGACGCGTGAAGTGCCCGGCCGATCCCCCTGCCAAGGCGTGAAGAGCCCAGCCGATTCCCCTGCCGAAGCGTGGAGTGCCTAGCTGATTCCCCAGGCAGCTGATAACCCGCCAATAAATAATATGCCTGCCCGATCTCGCTGCCAAGACCTGGAGATCTCGGCCGATCCCGCAGCCGAGGTAGGAGTGCCAGGCCATATTCCCTGCAAGCTGATACCGTTGGCAAGACGTGAAGAGCCTGACCGATCCCCTGCCAGTTGGAAACCCGCCAATACGTGAAGTGCCTGGCCGATCTCCCTGCCAAAGCCTGGAGTGCCCAGCCGATCCCCCTGCCGAGGCGTGAAGTGCCCAGCCGATCCCCCTTTCGACGCGTGGAACGCCTGGCCGATCCCCTGCCAGCTGATAACCTGCCAATACGTGAAGTGCCTGGCCGATCTCCCTTTCAAGGCCTGGAGTGCCCGGCCTGGAGGCATGGAGTGCCCATCCGATTCCTCTGCTGACGCGTGGGGTGCCTAGCCGATTTCCTGCCAACTGATAACCCGCCAATAAATGATACGCCTGCCCGATCTCGCTGCCAAGACCTGGAGTTCTCGGCCGATCCTACAGTCGAAGTGGGAGTGCCAAGCCATATTTCCTGCAAGCTGATACCGTTGGCAAGACGTGAAAAGCCTGACCGATCCCCTGCCAGTTGATAACCCGCCAATACGTGAAGTGCCTGGCCGATCTCCCTGCCAAGACCTAGAGTGCACGGCCGATCCCCCTTCCGAGAAGTGGAGTGCCCAGCCGATAACCCTGCCTATGCGTGAAGTGCCAGGCCGAACTCCCTGCCAAGGCTTGAAGTGCTCGGCCGATCCCCCTGCCGAAGCGTGGAGTGCCCATCCGATTCCCCTGCTGAAGCGTGGAGCGCCTTGCCGATTCCCCTGTTAGCTGATAACCCGCCAATAAATGATACGCCTTGCCTGATCTCCCTGCCAAGACCTGGAGTGTCCGGACGATGCCACAGCCGAGGCGTGGAGTGCCCAGCCGATTCCCCTGTGAGCTGATAACCCGTAAATAAATAATATGCCTGCCCGATCTCCCAGCCAAGACCTGGAGTGTCCGGACGATCCCCCTGCCGAGGGGTGAAGTGCTCGGCCGATTCCCCTAACGACGCGTGGAGTGCCTGGCAGATCCCCTCCCAGCTGATAACCCGCCAAGACCTGGAGTGCCCGGCCGATCCCCCTACCGAGGGTTGTAGTGCCCGGCCGATTTCCCTAACGACGCGCGGAGTGCCTACCCGATTCCCCTGCCAGCTGATAACCCGCCATTAATTGATACGCCTGGCCTGCCAAGACCTGAAGTGCCCGGCGGATCCCTGTAATCTGATACCCCTTCCGAGACGTGAAGAGCCTGGCCGATCCCCTGCCAGTTGATAACCCGCAAATACGTGAAGTGCCTGGCCGAACTCCCTGCCAAGGCCTGGAGTGCTAGGCCTATCCCCCTGCCGAAGCGTGGAGTGCGCAGCCGATTCCTCTGCCGAAGCGTGGAATCCCTCTGCCGCCGCGTGGAGTACCTAGCCGATTCCCCTGCTAGCTTATAACCCACCAATAAATGATACCTGATCTGGCTGATCTTCCTGCCAAGACCTGGAGTGCCCGGCCGATCCCGCAGCCGAGGCGGGAGTGCCAAGCCGCAGTCCCTGCAGGCTGATACCGTTGGCGAGTCGTGAAGAGCCTGATTGACCCCCTGCCAGTTGATAACCCCCCAATACGTGAAGTGCCTGGCCGATCCGCTACGAAGGCCTGGAGTGCCCAGCCGATTCCCCTGCCGACGCATGGCTACCCAGCTGATCCCCCTGCCAGCTGATAACCCGCCAATACGTGAAGTTCCTGGCCGATCTCCCTGCCAAGGCCTGGAGTGCCCAGCCGATTCCCCTGCGACGCGTGGAGTACCTAGCCGATTCCCCTGCTATCTTATAACCCACCAATAAATGATACCTGATTTGGCTGATCTCCCTGCCAAGACCTGGAGTGCAGGCCGATCCCCTTACCGAGTTGGGAGTGCCAAGCCGTAGTCCCTGCAGGCTGATACCGTTGGCGAGTCGTGAAGAGCCTGATTGACCCCCTGCCAGTTGATAACCCCCCAATACGTGAAGTGCCTCGCCGATCCCCTACGAAGGCCTGGAAAGCCCAGCCGATTCCCCTGCCGACGCGTGGATACCTAGCTGATCCCCTGCCAGCTGATAACCCGCCAATACGTGAAGTTCCTGGCCGATCTCCCTGCCAAGGCCTGGAGTGCCCAGCCGATTCCCCTGCCGACGCGTGGATTGCCTGGCCGATTCCCTGCCAACTGATAACCCCGCAATACGTGAAGTGCCTCGCCGATCCCCTACGAAGGCCTGGAAAGCCCAGCCGATTCCCCTGCCGACGCGTGGATACCTAGCTGATCCCCTGCCAGCTGATAACCTGCCAATACGTGAAGTGCCTTTCCGTTCTCCCCTCCAAGGCCTGGAGTGCCCGGCCTGAAGGCGTAGGATGCCAATCCGTTTCCCCTGCCGACGCGTGGAGTGCCTAGCCAATTTCCCCAGCTGATAACCTGTAAATAAATGATATGCCTGCCTGATCTCGCTGCCAAGACCTGGAGTGCAGGCCGATCCCCTTACCGAGTTGGGAGTGCCAAGCCGTAGTCCCTGCAGGCTGATACCGTTGGCGAGTCGTGAAGAGCCTGATTGACCCCCTGCCAGTTGATAACCCCCCAATACGTGAAGTGCCTGGCCGATCCGCTACGAAGGCCTGGAGTGCCCAGCCGATTCCCCTGCCGACGCATGGATATCTAGGTCATCCCCTGCCAGCAGATAACCCGCCAATACGTGAAGTAACTGGCCGATCTCCCTGCCAAGGCCTGGAGTGCCCATCCGATTCCCCTGTCGACGCGTGGAGTGCCTAGCCGATTTCCCTGGCAGCTGATAACCCTTAAATAAATAATATGCCTGCCCGATCTCGCTGCCAAGACCTGGAATGCCCGACCGATCCCGCAGCCGAGGTGGGAGTGCCAAGCCGTATTCCCTGCCAGCTGATACCGTTGGCGAGACGTAAAGAGCCTGACCGATCCCCTGCCAGTTGATAACCCGCCCATACGTGCAGTGCCTCGCCGATCCCCATGCCCAGGCGTGGAGTGCCTGGCTTATCCCCTGCCAGCTGATAACCCGCCAATACGTGAAGTGCCTGGCCGATCTCCCTAACAAGGCTTGGAGTGCCCAGCCGATTTCCCTGCCGACGCGTGGAGTGCCGAGCCGATTCCCTTGGCAGCTGATAGCCCGTAAATAAATAATATGCCTGCCCGATCTCGCTGCCAAGACCTGGAGTGCCCCGCCGATTCCGCAGCCGCGGTGGGAGTGCCACCTTATTCCCTGCAAGGTGATACCGTTGGCAAGACGTGAAGAGCCTGATTGACCCCCTGCCAGTTGATAACCCCCCAATACGTGAAGTGACTGGCCGATCCCCTACGAAGGCCTGGAGTTCCCAGCCGATTCCCCTGCCGACCTAGCTGATCCCCTGCCAGCTGATAACCCGCCAATACGTGAAGTTCCTGGCCGATCTCCCTGCCAAGGCCTGGAGTGCCCAGCCGATTCCCCTGCCGACGCGTGGAGTGCCTGGCCGATCCCCCTACCAAGACCTGGAGTGCCCGGCCGATCCTACAGTCGAGGTGGGAGTGCCAAGCCGTATTCCCTGCAAGCTGATACCGTTGGCGAGATGTGAAGAGCCTGGCCGATCCCCTGCCAGTTGATAACCCGCAACTACGTGAAGTGCCTGGCCGATCTCCCTGCCAAGACCTGGGGTGCCCGGCCGATCCGCCTGCCGACGTGTCGAGTGCCTGGCCGATCCCCTGCCAAGGCTTGAAGTGCTCGTTCGATCCCCCTGCCGAAGCGTGGAGTGCCCATCCGATTCCCCTGCTGAAGCGTGGAGCGCCTTGCCGATTCCCCTGTTAGCTGATAACCCGCCAATAAATGATACGCCTTGCCTGATCTCCCTGCCAAGACCTGGAGTGTCCGGACGATCCCACAGCCGAGGCGTGGAGTGCCCAGCCGATTCCCCTGTGAGCTGATAACCCGTAAATAAATAATATGCCAGCCCGATCTCGCAGCCAAGACCTGGAGTGCCCGGCCGATCCCGCAGCCGAGGTGGGAGTGCCAAGCTGTATTTCCTGCAAGGTGATACCGTTGGCAGGACGTGAAGAGCCTGATCGATCCCCTGCCAGTTCATAACCCACCAATACATGAAGTGACTGGTTGATTCCCCTGCCGAGGCATGGAGTGCCCAGCCGATGTCCCTGCCGAAGCGTGGAGTGCCTAACCGATTCCCCTACCAGCTGATAACTCGCCAATAAATGATACGCCTTGCCTGATCTCCCTGCCAAGACTGGAGTGTCCGGACGATCCCCCTGCCGAGGGGTGAAGTGCTCGGCCGATTCCCCTAACGACGCGTGGAGTACCCGGCAGATCCCCTCCCAGCTGATAACCCGCCAAGACCTGGAGTGCCCGGCCGATCCCCCTACCGAGGGTTGTAGTGCCCGGCCGATTTCCCTAACGACGCGCGGAGTGCCTACCCGATTCCCCTGCCAGCTGATAACCCGCCATTAAATGATACGCCTGGCCTGCCAAGACCTGAAGTGCCCGGCGGATCCCTGTAATCTGATACCCCTTCCGAGACGTGAAGAGCCTGGCCGATCCCCTGCCAGTTGATAACCCGCAAATACGTGAAGTGCCTGGCCGAACTCCCTGCCAAGGCCTGGAGTGCTAGGCCTATCCCCCTGCCGAAGCGTGGAGTGCGCAGCCGATTCCTCTGCCGAAGCGTGGAATCCCCAGCCGATTCCTCTGCCGACGCGTGGTGTGCCTAGCCGATATCCCTGGCAGCTTATACCCCCCCAAAAAAATGATATGTCTGCCCGATCTACCTGCCAAGACCTGGAGTGCCCGGCCGATCCCGCAGCCGAGTTGGGAGGGCCAAGCCGTATTCCCTGCAAGCTGATAGTGTTGGCGAGACGTGAAGAGCCTGGCCGATCCCCTGCCAGTTGAAAACCCTCAACTACGTGAAGTGCCTGGCCGATCTCCCTGCCAAGACCTGGAGTGCCCGGCCGATCCGCCTGCCGAGGCGTGGAGTGCCCATCCGATTCCCCTGCCGACGCGTCGAGTGCCTGGCCGATCCCCTGCCAGCTGATAACCAGCCAATACGTGAAGAGCCTGGCCAATCCACTGTCCACACGTGGAACGCCTGGCCGATCCCCTCCCAGCTGATAACCTGCCAATATGTGAAGTGCCTGGCCGATCTCCCTTTCAAGGCCTGGAGTGCCCGGCCTAGAGGCGTGGAGTGCCCATCCGATTCCCCTGCCGACGCGTGGGGTGCCTAGCCGATTTTCTGCCAACTGATAACCCGCCAATAAATGATTTGCTTGCCCGATCTCGGTGCCAGGACCTGGAGTGCCGATCCTACAGTCGAGGTTGGAGTGCCAAGCCGTATTCCCTGCAAGCTGATACCGCTGCCGAGACGTGAAGAGCCTGGCCGATCATTTGCCAGCTGATAACCTGCACATACGTGAAGTGCCTGGCCGATCTCCCTTCCAAGGCCTGAAGTGCCCGGACTGGAAGCGTGGAGTGCCCATCCGATTCCTCTGCCGACGCGGGGTGTGCCTTGCCGATATCCCTGGCAGCTTAAACCCCCCCAAAAAAGTGATATGTCTGCCCGATCTACCTGTCAAGACCAGGAGTGCCCGGCCGATCCCGCAGCCGAGTTGGGAGTGCCAAGCCGTAGTCCCTGCAGGCTGATACCGTTGGCGACTCGTGAAGAGACTGATTGACCCCCTGTCAGTTGATAACCCCCCAATACGTGAAGTGCCTGGCCGATCCGCTCCGAAGGCCTGGAGTGCCCAGCCGATTCCCCTGCCGACGCATGGCTACCCAGCTGATCCCCTGCCAGCTGATAACCCGCCAATACGTGAAGTTCCTGGCCGATCTCCCTGCCAAGGCCTGGAGTGCCCAGCCGATTCCCCTGCCGACGCGTGGAGTGCCTAGCCGATTCCCCTGCTAGCTTATAGCCCACCAATAAATGATACCTGATCTGGCTGATCTCCCTGCCAAGACCTGGAGTGCCCGGCCGATCCCGCAGCCGAGGCGGGAGTGCCAAGCCGTAGTCCCTGCAGGCTGATACCGTTGGCGAGTCGTGAAGAGCCTGATTGACCCCCTGCCAGTTGATAACCCCCCAATACGTGAAGTGCCTGGCCGATCCGCTACGAAGGCCTGGAGTGCCCAGCCGATTCCCTTGCCGACGCATGGCTACCCAGCTGATCCCCTGCCAGCTGATAACCCGCTAATACGTGAAGTTCCTGGCCGATCTCCCTGCCAAGGCCTGGAGTGCCCAGCCGATTCCCCTGCGACGCGTGGAGTGCCTAGCCGATTCCCCTGCTAGCTTATAGCCCACCAATAAATGATACCTGATCTGGCTGATCTCCCTGCCAAGACCTGGAGTGCCCGGCCGATCCCGCAGCCGAGGCGGGAGTGCCAAGCCGTAGTCCCTGCAGGCTGATACCGTTGGCGAGTCGTGAAGAGCCTGATTGACCCCCTGCCAGTTGATAACCCCCCAATACGTGAAGTGCCTCGCCGATCCCCTACGAAGGCCTGCAAAGCCCAGCCGATTCCCCTGCCGACGCGTGGATACCTAGCTGATCCCCTGCCAGCTGATAACCGGCCAATACGTGAAGTTCCTGGCCGATCTCCCTGCCAAGGCCTGGAGTGCCCAGCCGATTCCCATGCCGACGCGTGGAGTGCCTAGCCGATTCCCCTGCTAGCTTATAGCCCACCAATAAATGATACCTGATCTGGCTGATCTCCCTGCCAAGACCTGGAGTGCCCGGCCGATCCCGCAGCCGAGGCGGGTGTGCCAAGCCGTAGTCCCTGCAGGCTGATACCGTTGGCGAGTCGTGAAGAGCCTGATTGACCCCCTGCCAGTTGATAACCCCCCAATACGTGAAGTGCCTGGCCGATCCGCTACGAAGGCCTGGAGTGCCCAGCCGATTCCCTTGCCGACGCATGGCTACCCAGCTGATCCCCTGCCAGCTGATAACCCGCCAATACGTGAAGTTCCTGGCCGATCTCCCTGCCAAGGCCTGGAGTGCCCAGCCGATTCCCCTGCGACGCGTGGAGTGCCTAGCCGATTCCCCTGCTATCTTATAACCCACCAATAAATGATACCTGATCTGGCTGATCTCCCTGCCAAGACCTGGAGTGCCCGGCCGATTTCGCAGCCGAGGCGGGAGTGCCAAGCCGTAGTCCCTGCAGGCTGATACCGTTGGCGAGTCGTGAAGAGCCTGATTGACCCCCTGCCAGTTGATAACCCCCCAATACGTGAAGTGCCTCGCCGATCCCCTACGAAGGCCTGCAAAGCCCAGCCGATTCCCCTGCCGACGCGTGGATACCTAGCTGATCCCCTGCCAGCTGATAACCCGCCAATACGTGAAGTTCCTGGCCGATCTCCCTGCCAAGGCCTGGAGTGCCCAGCCGATTCCCATGCCGACGCGTGGATTGCCTGGCCGATTCCCTGCCAACTGATAACCAGCCAATACGTGAAGTGCCTGGCCGATCTCCCTACAAAGGCCTTAAGTGCCCAGCCGATTCCCCTGCCGACACGTAGAGTGCTTAGCCGATCCCCTGCCAGCTGATAACCTGCCAATACGTGAAGTGCCTTTCCGTTCTCCCCTCCAAGGCCTGGAGTGCCCGGCCTGAAGGCGTAGGGTGCCAATCCGTTTCCCCTGCCCACGCGTGGAGTGCCTAGCCGATTTCCCCCAGCTGATAACCTGTAAATAAATGATATGCCTGCCTGATCTCGCTGCCAATACCTGGAGTGCAGGCCGATCCCCCTACCGAGGTGGGAGTGCCAAGCCGTAGTCCCTGCAGGCTGATACCGTTGGCGAGTCGTGAAGAGCCTGATTGACCCCCTGCCAGTTGATAACCCCCCAATACGTGAAGTGCCTGGCCGATCCGCTACGAAGGCCTGGAGTGCCCAGCCGATTCCCCTGCCGACGCATGGCTACCCAGCTGATCCCCTGCCAGCTGATAACCCGCCAATACGTGATGTTCCTGGCCGATCTCCCTGCCAAGGCCTGGAGTGCCCAGCCGATTCCCCTGCCGACACGTGGAGTGCCTAGCCGATTCCCCTGCTAGCTTATAACCCACCAATAAATGATACCTGATCTGGCTGATCTCCCTGCCAAGACCTGGAGTGCCCGGCCGATCCCGCAGCCGAGGCGGGAGTGCCAAACCGTATTCCCTGCAAGC
Source organism: Drosophila parabipectinata (assembly GCA_018153455.1). NCBI lineage: Eukaryota > Metazoa > Arthropoda > Insecta > Diptera > Drosophilidae > Drosophila > Drosophila parabipectinata. Next base: position 17,117 of record JAECYA010000362.1, on the reverse strand, counting down.
TGATACCGTTGGCGAGACGTGAAGAGCCTGACCGATCCCCTGCCAGTTGATAGCCCGCCAATACGTGAAGTGCCTGGCCGATCTCCCTGCCAAGGCCTGGAGTGCCCGACCGATCGCCCTGCTGAGGCGTGGAGTGCCCAGCGGTTTCACCGGCCGACGCGGGGAGTGCCTGGCCGATCCCCTGCCAGCTGATAACCCGCCAATACGTGAAGTGCCTGGCCGATCTCCCTGCCAAGACCTGGAGTGCCCGGACGATCCCGCAGCCGTGGTGGGAGTGCCAAGCCGTATTCATTGCAAGCTGATACCGTTGGCGCGACAAGAAGAGCCTGATCGATCCCCTGCCAGTTGATAACCCGCCAATACGTGAAGTGCCTGGCCGATCTCCCTGCCAAGGCCTGGAGTGCCCGACCGATCGCCCTGCCGAGGCGTGGAGTGCCCAGCCGTTTCACCGGCCGACGCGGGGAGTGCCTGGCCGATCCCCTGCCAGCTGATAACCCGCCAATACGTGAAGTTCCTGGCCGATCTCCCTGCCAAGGCCTGGAGTGCCCAGCCGATTCCCCTGCCGACACGTGGAGTGCCTAGCCGATTCCCCTGCTAGCTTATAACCCACCAATAAATGATACCTGATCTGGTTGATCTCCCTGCCAAGACCTGGAGTGCCCGGCCGATCCCGCAGCCGAGGCGGGAGTGCCAAGCCGTATTCCCTGCAAGCTGATACCGTTGGCGAGACGTGAAGAGCCTGACCGATCCCCTGCCAGTTGATAGCCCGCCAATACGTGAAGTGCCTGGCCGATCTCCCTGCCAAGGCCTGGAGTGCCCGACCGATCGCCCTGCCGAGGCGTGGAGTGCCCAGCCGTTTCACCGGCCGACGCGGGGAGTGCCTGGCCGATCCCCTGCCAGCTGATAACCCGCCAATACGTGAAGTTCCTGGCCGATCTCCCTGCCAAGGCCTGGAGTGCCCAGCCAATTCCCCTGCCGACACGTGGAGTGCCTAGCCGATTCCCCTGCTAGCTTATAACCCACCAATAATTGATACCTGATCTGGCTGATCTCCCTGCCAAGACCTGGAGTGCCCGGCCAATCCCGCAGCCGTGGTGGGAGTGCCAAGCCGTATTCCCTGCAAGCTGATACCGTTGGCGCGACAAGAAGAGCCTGATCGATCCCCTGCCAGTTGATAACCCGCCCATACGTGAAGTGCCTCGCTGATCCCCTACGAAGGCCTGGAGTGCCCAGCCGATTCCCCTGCCGACGCGTGGATACCTAGCTGATCCCCTGCCAGCTGATAGCCCGCCAATACGTGAAGTGCCTGGCCTATCCCCCTACCAAGACCTGGAGTGCCCGGCCGATCCCACAGCCGCGGTGGGAGCGCCAAGCCGTATTCCCGCCAAGCTGATAACCCGCCAATACGTGAAGTGCCTGGCCGATCTCCCTGCCAAGACCTTGAGTGCCCAGCCGATCCCACAGCCGAGGCGGGAGTGCCAAGCCGTATTCCCTGCAAGCTGATACCGTTGGCAAGACGTGAAGAGCCTGATTGACCCCCTGCCAGTTGATAACCCCCCAATACGTGAAGTGCCTCGCCGATCCCCTACGAAGGCCTGGAGTGCCCAGCCGATTCCCCTGCCGACGCGTGGATATTTAGCTGATCCCCTGCCATCTGATAACCCGCCAATACGTGAAGTGCCTGGCCGATCCCCCTACCAAGACCTGGAGTGCCCGGCCGATCCCACAGCCGCGGTGGGAGCGCCAAGCCGTATTCCCTGCAAGCTGATACCGTTGGCAAGACGTGAAGAGCCTGATTGACCCCCTGCCAGTTGATAACCCCCCAATACGTGAAGTGCCTCGCCGATCCCCTACGAAGGCCTGGAGTGCCCAGCCGTGGATACCTAGCTGATCCCCTGCCAGCTGATAACCCGCCAATACGTGAAGTTTCTGGCCGATCTCCCTGCCAAGGCCTGGAGTAACCAGCCGATTTCCCCTTTCCACGCGTGGAGTGCCTATCCGATTCCCCTGCCAGCTTATAACCCACCAATAAATGATACGCCTGCCTGATCTCCCTGCCAAGACCTGGAGTGCCCGGCCGATCCCACAGCCGTGGTGTGAAAGCCAAGCCGTATTCCCTGCAATCTAATACCGTTGGCGAGACGTAAAGAGCCTGACCGATCCCCTGCCAGTTGATAACCCGCCCATACGTGCAGTGCCTCGCCGATCCCCATGCCCAGGCGTGGAGTGCCTGGCTTATCCCCTGCCAGCTGATAACCCGCCAATACGTGAAGTGCCTGGCCGATCTCCCTGCCAAGCCCTGGAGTGCCCGGCCGATATCCCTGCCGAGGCATGGAGTGCCCAGCCGTTTCCCCGGCCGTCGCGGGGAGTGCCTGGCCGATCTCCTGCCAGCTGATAACCCGCCAATACGTGAAGTGCCCTACCAAGGCGTAGAGTGCCCATCCGATTCCCCTGCCGACGCATGGATATCTAGGTCATCCCCTGCCAGCTGATAACCCGCCAATACGTGAAGTTCCTGGCCGATCTCCCTGCCAAGGCCTGGAGTGCCCAGCCGATTCCCCTGCCGACGCGTGGAGTGCCTAGCCGATTCCCCTGCCAGCTTATAACCCACCAATAAATGATACGCCTGCCTGATCTCCCTGCCAAGACCTGGAGTGCCCGGCCGATCCCACAGCCGTGGTGTGAAAGCCAAGCCGTATTCCCTGCAAGCTGATACCGTTGGCGAGACGTAAAGAGCCTGATCGATCCCCTGCCAGTTGATAACCTGCCCATACGTAAATTGCCTTGCCGATCCCCATGCCCAGGCGTGGAGTGCCTGGCTTATCCCCCTGCCGAGGCGTGGAGTGCCCAGCCGATTCTCCGGCCGACGCGTGGAGTGAATGGCCGATCCCCTGCCAACTGATAATCCGCCAATACGTGAAGTGCCTGGCCGATCTCCCTGCCAAGACCTGGAGTGCCCGGATGATCCCACAGCCGAGGTGGGTGTGCCAAGCCGTATTCCCTGCAAGCTGATACCGTTGGCGCGACAAGAAGAGCCTGATCGATCCCCTGCCAGTTGATAATCCGCCCATACGTGCAGTGCCTCGCCGATCCCCATGCCCAGGCGTGGAGTGCCTGGCTTATCCCCTGCCAGCTGATAACCCGCCAATACGTGAAGTGCCTGGCCGATATCCCTAACAAGGCCTGGAGTGCCCAGCCGATTTCCCTGCCGACGCGTGGAGTGCCGAGCCGATTCCCTTGGCAGCTGATAGCCCGTAAATAAATAATATGCCTGCCCGATCTCGCTGCCAAGACCTGGAGTGCCCCGCCGATTCCGCAGCCGCGGTGGGAGTGCCAAGCCATATTCCCTGCAAGGTGATACCGTTGGCAAGACGTGAAGAGCCTGATTGACCCCCTGCCAGTTGATAACCCCCCAATACGTGAAGTGACTGGCCGATCCCCTACGAAGGCCTGGAGTGCCCAGCCGATACCCCTGCCGACCTAGCTGATCCCCTGCCAGCTGATAACCCGCCAATACGTGAAGTTCCTGGCCGATCTCCCTGCCAAGGCCTGGAGTGCCCAGCCCATTCCCCTGCCGACGCGTGGAGTGCCTAGCCAATTCCCCTGCTAGCTTATAACCCTCCAATAAATGATACGCCTGCCTGATCTCCCTGCCAAGACCTGGAGTGCCCCGCCGATCCCACAGCCGAGGTGGGAGTTCCAAGCCGTATTCCCTGCAATCTGATACCGTTGGCGAGACGTAAAGAGCCTGACCGATCCCCTGCCAGTTGATAACCCGCCCATACGTGCAGTGCCTCGCCGATCCCCATGCCCAGGCGTGGAGTGCCTGGCTTATCCCCTGCCAGCTGATAACCCGCCAATACGTGAAGTGCCTGGCCGATCTCCCTGCCAAGCCCTGGAGTGCCCGGCCGATATCCCTGCCGAGGCATGGAGTGCCCAGCCGTTTCCCCGGCCGTCGCGGGGAGTGCCTGGCCGATCTCCTGCCAGCTGATAACCCGCCAATACGTGAAGTGCCCTACCAAGGCGTAGAGTGCCCATCCGATTCCCCTGCCGACGCATGGATATCTAGGTCATCCCCTGCCAGCTGATAACCCGCCAATACGTGAAGTTCCTGGCCGATCTCCCTGCCAAGGCCTGGAGTGCCCAGCCGATTCCCCTGCCGACGCGTGGAGTGCCTAGCCGATTCCCCTGCTACCTTATAACCCATCAATAAATGATACGCCTGCCTGATCTCCCTGCCAAGACCTGGAGTGCCCGGCCGATCCCACAGCCGAGGTGGGAGTTCCAAGCCGTATTCCCTGCAATCTGATACCGTTGGCGAGACGTAAAGAGCCTGACCGATCCCCTGCCAGTTGATAACCCGCCCATACGTGCAGTGCCTCGCCGATCCCCATGCCCAGGCGTGGAGTGCCTGGCTTATCCCCTGCCAGCTGATAACCCGCCAATACGTGAAGTGCCTGGCCGATCTCCCTAACAAGGCCTGGAGTGCCCAGCCGATTTCCCTGCCGACGCGTGGAGTGCCGAGCCGATTCCCTTGCCAGCTGATAGCCCGTAAATAAATAATATGCCTGCCCGATCTCGCTGCCAAGACCTGGAGTGCCCCGCCGATTCCGCAGCCGCGGTGGGAGTGCCACCTTATTCCCTGCAAGGTGATACCGTTGGCAAGACGTGAAGAGCCTGATTGACCCCCTGCCAGTTGATAACCCCCCAATACGTGAAGTGACTGGCCGATCCCCTACGAAGGCCTGGAGTTCCCAGCCGATTCCCCTGCCGACCTAGCTGATCCCCTGCCAGCTGATAACCCGCCAATACGTGAAGTTCCTGGCCGATCTCCCTGCCAAGGCCTGGAGTGCCCAGCCGATTCCCCTGCCGACGCGTGGAGTGCCTAGCCGATTCCCCTGCTACCTTATAACCCACCAATAAATGATATGCCTGCCCGATCTCGCTGCCAAGACCTGGAGTGCCCCGCCGATTCCGCAGCCGCGGTGGGAGTGCCACCTTATTCCCTGCAAAGTGATACCGTTGGCAAGACGTGAAGAGCCTGATTGACCCCCTGCCAGTTGATAACCCCCCAATACGTGAAGTGACTGGCCGATCCCCTACGAAGGCCTGGAGTTCCCAGCCGATTCCCCTGCCGACCTAGCTGATCCCCTGCCAGCTGATAGCCCGCCAATACGTGAAGTGCCTGGCCGATCTCCCTGCCAAGCCCTGGAGTGCCCGGCCGATCCCCCTGCCGAGGCGTGGAGTGCCCAGCCGTTTCCCCGGCCGACGCGGGGAGTGCCTGGCCGATCTCCTGCCAGCTGATAACCCGCCAATACGTGAAGTGCCCTACCAAGGCCTAGAGTGCCCAGCCGATTCCCCTGCCGACGCATGGATATCTAGGTCATCCCCTGCCAGCAGATAACCCGCCAATACCTGAAGTGCCTGGCCGATCTCCCTGCCAAGGCTTTGAGTGCCCAGCCGATTTCCCTGCCGACGCGTGGAGTGCCGAGCCGATCCCCTGCCAGGTGATAAACAGCCGATTCCCCTGCCGAAGCGAGGAGTGCCTGGCCGTCGGCAGTGCTTGGCCCATCTCCCGATCTCGCTGCTAAGACCTGGAGTGCCCGACCGATCCCGCAGCCGAGGTGGGAGTGCCATGCCGTTTTCCCTGCAGAGTGATACCGTTCGCAAGACGCGAAGAGCCTGATCGATCCCCTACCATTTGATAACCCGCCAATACGTGAAGTGCCTGGCCGATCTCCCTGCCAAGGCCTGGAGTGCCAAGCCGTTTCCCCTGCCGACGCGGGGAGTGCCTGGTCGATCCCCTGCCAGTTGAAAGCCCGCCAATACGTGAAGTGCTTGGCCGATTTCCTTGCCAATGCCTGGAGTGCCCGGCGATTCCCCTGCCGACGCATGGATATCTAGGTGATCCCCTGCCAGCTGATAACCCGCCAATACGTGAAGTTCCTGGCCGATCTCCCTGCCAAGGCCTAGAGAGCCCAGCCGATTCCCCTGCCGACGCGTGGAGTGCCTAGCCGATTCCCCTGCTAGCTTATGACCCACCAATAAATGATACGCCTGCCTGATCTCCCTGCCAAGACCTGGAGTGCCTGGCCGATCCCACAGCCGAGGTGGGAGTGCCAAGCCGTATTCCCTGAAATCTGATACCGTTGTCGTGACAAGAAGAGCCTGATCGATCCCCTGCCAGTTGATAACCCGCCAATACGTGAAGTTCCTGGCCGATCTCCCTGCCAAGGCCTGGAGTGCCTAGCCGATTATCCCATCTAAGGCCTGGAGTCTAAGATTAGCCCAAGGCCTGGGAGATAGCCCATCTCCCTGCCAAGACCTGGAGTGCCCGGATGATCCCACAGCCGAGGTGGGAGTGCCAAGCCGTATTTCCTGAAAGCTGATACCGTTGTCGTGACAAGAAGAGCCTGATCGATCCCCTGCCAGTTGATAACCCGCCCATACGTGCAGTGCCTCGCCGATCCCCATGACCAGGCGTGGAGTGCCTGGCTTATCCCCTGCCAGCTGATAACCCGCCAATACGTGAAGTGCCTGGCCGATCTCCCTCCGGCCGATCCCCTACGAAGGCCTGGAGTGCCCAGCCGATTCCACTGCCGACGCGTGGATACCTAGCTGATCCCCTGCCAGCTGATAACCCGCCAATACGTGAAGTGTCTGGCCGATCTCCCTGCCAAGGCCTGGAGTGCCCAGCCGATTCCCCTGCCGTCGCGTGGATACCTAGCTGATCCCCTGCCAGCTGATAACCCGCCAATACGTAAAGTGTCTGCCGATCTCCCTGCCAAAGCCTGGAGTGCCCAGCCGATTCCCCTGCCGACGTATTAATACCAAGCTGATCCCCTGCCAGCTGATAACCCGCCAATACGTGAAGTAACTGGCCAATCTCCCTTCCAAGGCCTGGAGTGCCCAGCCGATTCCCCTGCCGACGCGTGGATACGTAGCTGATCCCCTGCCAGCTGATAACCCGCCAATACGTGAAGTGTCTGGCCGATCTCCCTGCCAAGGCCTGGAGTGCCCAGCCGATTCCCCTGCCGACGTATGGCTACCAAGCTGATCCCCTGCCAGCTGATAACCCGCCAATACGTGAAGTGTCTGGCCGATCTCCATGCCAAGGCCTGGAGTGCCCAGTCGATTCCCTTGTCGACGCGTGGAGTGCCTAGCCGATTCCCCTGGCAGCTGATAACCCGTAAATAAATAATATGCCTGCCCGATCTCGCTGCCAAGACCTGGAGTGCCCGACCGATCCCGCAGCCGAGGTGGGAGTGCCAAGCCGTATTCCCTGCAGAGTGATACCGTTGGCAAGACGTGAAGAGCCTGATCGATATTCTACCAGTTTATAACCTGCCAATACGTGAAGTGCCTGGCCGATCTCCCTGCCAAGGCCTGGAGTGCCCGGCCGATCCCCCTGCCGAGGCGTGGAGTGCCCAGCCATTTCCCCGGCCGACGCGAGGAATGCCTGGCCGATCCCCTTTCAGCTGATAACCCGCCAATACGTGAAGTGCCTGGCCGATCCCCTACCAAGGAGTGCCAAGTACGTGGAGTGCCTGGCCGATCCCCTGCCAGCTGATAAACAGCCGATTCCCCTGCCGAAGCGTGGAGTGCCTGGCCGTCGGCAGTGCTTGGCCCATCTCCCTGCCAAGACCTGGAGTGCCCGGCCGATCCCCCTGCCGAGAAGTGGAGTGGCAAGACGTTTCCCCTGCCGAAGCAAGGAGTGCCTGGTCGATCCCCTGCCAGTTAAAAGCCCGCCAATACGTGAAGTGCTTGGCCGATTTCCCTGCCAATGCCTGAAGTGCCCGGCGATTCCCCTGCCGACGCATGGATATCTAGGTGATCCCCTGCCAGCAGATAACCCGCCAAGTGACTGGCCGATCTCCCTGCCAAGGCCTGGAGTGCCCAGCCGATTCCCCTGTCGACGCGTGGATACCTAGCTGATCCCCTGCCAGCTGATAGCCCGCCAATACGTGAAGTTCCTGGACGATCTCCATGCCAAGGCCTAGAATGCTCAGCCGATTCCGCTGCCGACGTATGGATACCAAGATGATCCCCTGCCAGCTGATTACCCGCCAATACGTGAAGTGTCTGGCCGATCTCCCTGCCAAGGCCCGGAGTACCTAGCCGATTCCCCTGCCGACATATGGCTACCAAGCTGATCCCCTGCCAGCTGATAACCCGCCAATACGTGAAGTGTCTGGCCGATCTCCCTGCCAAGGCCTGGAGTGCCCAGCCGATTCCCCTGCCGACGCGTGGATACCTAGCTGATCCCCTGCCAGCTGATAACCCGCCAATACGTGAAGTGTCTGGCCGATCTCCCTGCCAAGGCCTGGAGTGCCCAGCCGATTCCCCTGTCGACGCGTGGATACCTAGCTGATCCCCTGCCAGCTGATAGCCCGCCAATACGTGAAGTTCCTGGACGATCTCCATGCCAAGGCCTAGAATGCTCAGCCGATTCCGCTGCCGACGTATGGATACCTAGCTGATCCCCTGCCAGCTGATAACCCGCCAACACGTGAAGTTCCTGGACGATCTCCCTGCCAAGGCCTAGAGTGCCCGGCCGATTCCGCAGCCGCGGTGGAAGAGCCAAGCCGTATTCCCTGCAAAGTGATACCGTTGACAAGACGTGAAGAGCCTGATTGATCCCCTTCCAGTTGATAACTTCCCAATACGTGAAGTTCCTGGCCGATCTCCCTGCCAAGGCCTGGAGTGCGCAGCCGATTCCCCTGTCGACGCGTGGATACCTAGCTGATCTCCTGCCAGCTGATAGCCCGCCAATACGTGAAGTGCCTGGCCGATCCCCTACCAAGGCCTAGAGTGCCCAGCCGATTCCCCTGCCGACATATGGCTACCAAGCTGATCCCCTGCCAGCTGATAACCCGCCAATACGTGAAGTGTCTGGCCGATCTCCCTGCCAAGGCCTGGAGTGCCCAGCCGATTCCCCTGCCGACGCGTGGATACCTAGCTGATCCCCTGCCAGCTGATAACCCGCCAATACGTGAAGTGTTTGGCCAATCTCCCAGCCAAGGCCTGGAGTGTCCAGTCGATTCCCCTGTCGACGCGTGGAGTGCCTAGCCGATTTCCCTGGCAGCTGATAACCCGTAAATAAATAATATGCCTGCCCGATCTCGCTGCCAAGACCTGGAGTGCCCGACCGATCTCGCAGCCGAGGTGGGAGTGCCAAGCCGTATTCCCTGCAGAGTGATACCGTTGGCAAGACGTGAAGCGCCTGATCAATCCCCTACCAGTTTATAACCTGCCAATACGTGAAGGGCCTGGCTGATCTCCCTGCCAAGGCCTGGAGTGCCCGGCCGATCCCCCTGCCGTGGCGTGGAGTGCCCAGCCATTTCCCTGGCCGACGCGAGGAATGCCTGGCCGATCCCCTGCCAGCTGATAACCCGCCAATACGTGAAGTGCCTGGCCGATCCCCTACCAAGGATTGCCAAGTACGTGAAGTGCCTGGCCGATCCCCTGCCAGCTGATAAACAGCCGATTCCCCTGCCGAAGCGTGGAGTGCCTAGCCGTCGGCAGTGCTTGGCCCATCTCCCTGCCAAGATCTGGAGTGCCCGGCCGATCACCCTGCCGAGAAGTGGAGTGCCAACCGTTTCCCCTGCCGACGCGGGGAGTGCCTGGTCGATCCCCTCCCAGTTAAAAGCCCGCCAATACGTGAAGTGCTTGGCCGATTTCCCTGCCAATGCCTGGAGTGCCCGGCGATTCCCCTGCCGACGCATGGATATCTAGGTGATCCCCTGCCAGCAGATAACCCGCCAAGTGACTGGCCGATCTCCCTGCCAAGGCCTGGAGTGCCCAGCCGATTCCCCTTTCGAGGCGTGGAGTGCCTATCCGATTCCCCTGCCAGCAGATAACCCGTCAAGTGACTGGACGATCTCCATGCCAAGGCCTAGAGTGCTCAGCCGATTCCGCTGCCGACGTATGGATACCAAGCTGATCCCCTGCCAGCTGATAACCCGCCAATACGTGAAGTTCCTGGACGATCTCCCTGCCAAGGCCTAGAGTGCCCGGCCGATCCCGCAGCCGCGGTGGAAGAGCCAAACCGTATTCCCTGCAAAGTGATACCGTTGACAAGACGTGAAGAGCCTGATTGATCCCCTTCCAGTTGATAACTTCCCAATACGTGAAGTTCGTGGCCGATCTCCCTGCCAAGGACTGGAGTGCCCAGCCGATTCTCCTGTCGACGCGTGGATACCTAGCTGATCTCCTGCCAGCTGATAGCCCGCCAATACGTGAAGTGCCTGGCCGATCCCCTACCAAGGCCTAGAGTGCCCAGCCGATTCCCCTGCCGACATATGGCTACCAAGCTGATCCCCTGCCAGCTGATAACCCGCCAATACGTGAAGTGTCTGGCCGATCTCCCTGCCAAGGCCTGGAGTGCCCAGCCGATTCCCCTGCCGACGTATGGCTACCAAGCTGATCCCCTGCCAGCTGATAACCCGCCAATACGTGAAGTGTCTGGCCGATCTCCATGCCAAGGCCTGGAGTGCCCAGTCGATTCCCCTGTCGACGCGTGGAGTGCCTAGCCGATTCCCTGGCAGCTGATAACCCGTAAATAAATAATATGCCTGCCCGATCTCGCTGCCAAGACCTGGAGTGCCCGACCGATCCCGCAGCCGAGGTGGGAGTGCCAAGCCGTATTCCCTGCAGAGTGATACCGTTGGCAAGACGTGAAGAGCCTGATCGATATTCTACCAGTTTATAACCTGCCAATACGTGAAGTGCCTGGCCGATCTCCCTGCCAAGGCCTGGAGTGCCCGGCCGATCCCCCTGCCGAGGCGTGGAGTGCCCAGCCATTTCCCCGGCCGACGCGAGGAATGCCTGGCCGATCCCCTGCCAGCTGATAACCCGCCAATACGTGAAGTGCCTGGCCGATCCCCTACCAAGGAGTGCCAAGTACGTGGAGTGCCTGGCCGATCCCCTGCCAGCTGATAAACAGCCGATTCCCCTGCCGAAGCGTGGAGTGCCTGGCCGTCGGCAGTGCTTGGCCCATCACCCTGCCAAGACCTGGAGTGCCCGGCCGATCCCCCTGCCGAGAAGTGGAGTGGCAAGACGTTTCCCCTGCCGAAGCAAGGAGTGCCTGGTCGATCCCCTGCCAGTTAAAAGCCCGCCAATACGTGAAGTGCTTGGCCGATTCCCCTGCCAATGCCTGGAGTGCCCGGCGATTCCCCTGCCGACGCATGGATATCTAGGTGATCCCCTGCCAGCAGATAACCCGCCAAGTGACTGGCCGATCTCCCTGCCAAGGCCTGGAGTGCCCAGCCGATTCCCCTGTCGACGCGTGGATACCTAGCTGATCCCCTGCCAGCTGATAGCCCGCCAATACGTGAAGTTCCTGGACGATCTCCATGCCAAGGCCTAGAGTGCTCAGCCGATTCCCCTGCCGACGTATGGATACCAAGCTGATCCCCTGCCAGCTGATAACCCGCCAATACGTGAAGTGTCTGGCCGATCTCCCTGCCAAGGCCCGGAGTGCCTAGCCGATTCCCCTGCCGACGCGCGGATACCTAGCTGATCCCCTGCCAGCTGATAACCCGCCAATACGTAAAGTTCCTGGACGATCTCCCCGCCAAGGCCTAGAGTGCCCGGACGATCCCGCAGCCGCGGTGGAAGAGCCAAGCCGTATTCCCTGGAAAGTGATAACGTTGACAAGACGTGAAGAGCCTGATTGATCCCCTGCCAGTTGATAACTTCCCAATACGTGAAGTTCCTGGCCGATCCCCTATGAAGGCCTGGAGTGCCCAGCCGATTCCCTTGCCGACGCGTGGATACCTAGCTGATCCCCTGTCAGCTGATAACCCGCCAATACGTGAAGTTCCTGGCCGATCTCCCTGCCAAGGCCTGGAGTGCCCAGCCGATTCCCCTTTCGAGGCGTGGAGTGCCTATCCGATTCTCCTGCCAGCTTATAATCCACCAATAAATGATACGCCTGCCTGATCTCCCTGCCAAGACCTGAAGTGCCCGGCCGATCCCGCCGCCGCGGTGGAAGTACCAAGCCGTATTCCCTGCAAGGTGATACCGTTGGCAAGACGTGAAGAGCCTGATTGATCCCCTGACAGTTGATTACCCCCCAATACGTGAAGTTCCTGGCCGATCCCCTACGAAGGCCTGGAGTGCCCAGCCGATTCCCTTGCCGACTCGAGGATACCTGCTGATCCCCTGCCAGCTGATAACCCGCCAATACGTGAAGTTCCTTGCCGATCTCCCTGCCAAGGCCTGGAGTGCCCAGCCGATTCCCCTTTCGACGCGGGGAGTGCTATCCGATTCCTCTGCCAGTTGATAACCCCCCAATACGTGAAGTTCCTGGACGATCTCCCTGCCAAGGCCTAGAGTGCCCAGCCGATTCCCCTGGCAAATGATAGACCCGCCAATAAATAAAATGCCTGCCCGATCTCGCAGACAAGACATGGAGTGCCGTATTCCCTGCAAGGTGATACCGTTGGCAAGACATGAAAAGCCTGATCAATCCCCTGCCAGTTGATAACCCGCCAATACGCGAAGTGCGTGGCCGATCCCCAACGAAGGCCTGGAGTGCCCAGCCGATTCCCCTGCCGACGCATGGATTCCAAGCTGATCCCCTGCCAGCTGATAACCCTCCAATACGTGAAGTGTCTGGCCGATCTTCCTGCCAGCCGATTCCCCTGCCGACGCGTGGAGTGCCTAGCCGATTCCTATGGCAGCTTATAACCCACCAATAATGATACGCCTCCCTGATCTCCCTACCAAGAGTTGGAGTGCCCGGCCGATCCCGCAGCCGAGGTGGGAGTGCCAAGCCGTATTCCCTGCAAGGTGATACCGTTGGCAAGACATGAAGAGCCTGATCGATCCCCTGCCAGTTGATAACCCGCCAATACGTGAAGTTCCTGGACGATCTCCCTGCCAAGGCCTTGAGTGCCTAGCCGATTCCCCTGTCGACGCGTGGAGTGCCTAGCCGATTCCCCTGGCAAATGATAAACCCGCCAATAAATAAAATGCCTGCCCGATCTCGCAGACAAGACCTGGAGTGCCCGGCCGACTCTGCAGCCGAGGTGGGAGTGCCAAGCCGTATTCCCTGCAAGGTGATACCGTTGGCAAGACATGAAGAGCCTGATCGATCCCCTGCCAGTTGATAACCCGCCAATACGCGAAGTGCCTGGCCGATCCCCTACGAAGGCCTGGAGTGCCCAGCCGATTCCCCTGCCGACGCGTGGATACTTAGCTGATCCCCTGTCAGCTGATAACCCGCCAATACGTGCCAAGGCCTAGAGTGCTCAGCCGATTCCCCTGCCGACGTATGGATACCAAGCTGATCCCCTGCCAGCTGATAACCCGCCAATACGTGAAGTGTCTGGCCGATCTCCCTGCCAAGGCCTGGAGTGCCTAGCCGATTCCCCTGCCGACGTGCGGATACCTAGCTGATCCCTTGCCAGCTGATAACCCGCCAATACGTAAAGTTCCTGGACGATCTCCCCGCCAAGGCCTAGAGTGCCCGGACGATCCCGCAGCCGCGGTGGAAGAGCCAAGCCGTATTCCCTGGAAAGTGATAACGTTGACAAGACGTGAAGAGCCTGATTGATCCCCTGCCAGTTGATAACTTCCCAATACGTGAAGTTCCTGGCCGATCCCCTATGAAGGCCTGGAGTGCCCAGCCGATTCCCTTGCCGACGCGTGGATACCTAGCTGATCCCCTGTCAGCTGATAACCCGCCAATACGTGAAGTTCCTGGCCGATCTCCCTGCCAAGGCCTGGAGTGCCCAGCCGATTCCCCTTTCGAGGCGTGGAGTGCCTATCCGATTCTCCTGCCAGCTTATAATCCACCAATAAATGATACGCCTGCCTGATCTCCCTGCCAAGACCTGAAGTGCCCGGCCGATCCCGCCGCCGCGGTGGAAGTACCAAGCCGTATTCCCTGCAAGGTGATACCGTTGGCAAGACGTGAAGAGCCTGATTGATCCCCTGACAGTTGATTACCCCCCAATACGTGAAGTTCCTGGCCGATCCCCTACGAAGGCCTGGAGTGCCCAGCCGATTCCCTTGCCGACTCGAGGATACCTGCTGATCCCCTGCCAGCTGATAACCCGCCAATACGTGAAGTTCCTTGCCGATCTCCCTGCCAAGGCCTGGAGTGCCCAGCCGATTCCCCTTTCGACGCGGGGAGTGCTATCCGATTCCTCTGCCAGTTGATAACCCCCCAATACGTGAAGTGTCTGGCCGATCTTCCTGCCAAGGCCTGGAGTGCCCAGCCGATTCCCCTGCCGACGCGTGGAGTGCCTAGCCGATTCCTATGGCAGCTTATAACCCACCAATAATGATACGCTTCCCTGATCTCCCTACCAAGAGTTGGAGTGCCCGGCCGATCCCGCAGCCGAGGTGGGAGTGCCAAGCCGTATTCCCTGCAAGGTGATACCGTTGGCAAGACATGAAGAGCCTGATCGATCCCCTGCCAGTTGATAAACCGCCAATACGTGAAGTGCCTGGCCGATCTCCCTGCCAAGGCCCGGAGTGCCTAGCCGATTCCCCTGCCGACGCGCGGATTCCTAGCTGATCCCCTGCCAGCTGATAACCCGCCAATACGTAAAGTTCCTGGACGATCTCCCCGCCAAGGCCTAGAGTGCCCGGACGATCCCGCAGCCGCGGTGGAAGAGCCAAGCCGTATTCCCTGGAAAGTGATAACGTTGACAAGACGTGAAGAGCCTGATTGATCCCCTGCCAGTTGATAACTTCCCAATACGTGAAGTTCCTGGCCGATCCCCTATGAAGGCCTGGAGTGCCCAGCCGATTCCCTTGCCGACGCGTGGATACCTAGCTGATCCCCTGTCAGCTGATAACCCGCCAATACGTGAAGTTCCTGGCCGATCTCCCTGCCAAGGCCTGGAGTGCCCAGCCGATTCCCCTTTCGAGGCGTGGAGTGCCTATCCGATTCTCCTGCCAGCTTATAATCCACCAATAAATGATACGCCTGCCTGATCTCCCTGCCAAGACCTGAAGTGCCCGGCCGATCCCGCCGCCGCGGTGGAAGTACCAAGCCGTATTCCCTGCAAGGTGATACCGTTGGCAAGACGTGAAGAGCCTGATTGATCCCCTGACAGTTGATTACCCCCCAATACGTGAAGTTCCTGGCCGATCCCCTACGAAGGCCTGGAGTGCCCAGCCGATTCCCTTGCCGACTCGAGGATACCTGCTGATCCCCTGCCAGCTGATAACCCGCCAATACGTGAAGTTCCTTGCCGATCTCCCTGCCAAGGCCTGGAGTGCCCAGCCGATTCCCCTTTCGACGCGGGGAGTGCTATCCGATTCCTCTGCCAGTTGATAACCCCCCAATACGTGAAGTTCCTGGACGATCTCCCTGCCAAGGCCTAGAGTGCCCAGCCGATTCCCCTGGCAAATGATAGACCCGCCAATAAATAAAATGCCTGCCCGATCTCGCAGACAAGACGTGGAGTGCCGTATTCCCTGCAAGGTGATACCGTTGGCAAGACATGAAAAGCCTGATCAATCCCCTGCCAGTTGATAACCCGCCAATACGCGAAGTGCGTGGCCGATCCCCAACGAAGGCCTGGAGTGCCCAGCCGATTCCCCTGCCGACGCATGGATTCCAAGCTGATCCCCTGCCAGCTGATAACCCTCCAATACGTGAAGTGTCTGGCCGATCTTCCTGCCAGCCGATTCCCCTGCCGACGCGTGGAGTGCCTAGCCGATTCCTATGGCAGCTTATAACCCACCAATAATGATACGCTTCCCTGATCTCCCTACCAAGAGTTGGAGTGCCCGGCCGATCCCGCAGCCGAGGTGGGAGTGCCAAGCCGTATTCCCTGCAAGGTGATACCGTTGGCAAGACATGAAGAGCCTGATCGATCCCCTGCCAGTTGATAACCCGCCAATACGTGAAGTTCCTGGACGATCTCCCTGCCAAGGCCTTGAGTGCCTAGCCGATTCCCCTGCCGACGCGTGGAGTGCCTAGCCGATTCCCCTGGCAAATGATAAACCCGCCAATAAATAAAATGCCTGCCCGATCTCGCAGACAAGACCTGGAGTGCCCGGCCGACTCTGCAGCCGAGGTGGGAGTGCCAAGCCGTATTCCCTGCAAGGTGATACCGTTGGCAAGACATGAAGAGCCTGATCGATCCCCTGCCAGTTGATAACCCGCCAATACGCGAAGTGCCTCGCCGATCCCCTACGAAGGCCTGGAGTGCCCAGCCGATTCCCCTGCCGACGCGTGGATACTTAGCTGATCCCCTGTCAGCTGATAACCCGCCAATACGTGAAGTTCCTGGACGATCTCCCTGCCAAGGCCTAGAGTGCTCAGCTGATTCCCCTGCCGACGTATGGATACCAAGCTGATCCCCTGCCAGCTGATAACCCGCCAATACGTGAAGTGTCTGGCCGATCTCCCTGCCAAGGCCTGGAGTGCCTAGCCGATTCCCCTGCCGACGCGCGGATACCTAGCTGATCCCTTGCCAGCTGATAACCCGCCAATACGTAAAGTTCCTGGACGATCTCCCCGCCAAGGCCTAGAGTGCCCGGACGATCCCGCAGCCGCGGTGGAAGAGCCAAGCCGTATTCCCTGGAAAGTGATAACGTTGACAAGACGTGAAGAGCCTGATTGATCCCCTGCCAGTTGATAACTTCCCAATACGTGAAGTTCCTGGCCGATCCCCTATGAAGGCCTGGAGTGCCCAGCCGATTCCCTTGCCGACGCGTGGATACCTAGCTGATCCCCTGTCAGCTGATAACCCGCCAATACGTGAAGTTCCTGGCCGATCTCCCTGCCAAGGCCTGGAGTGCCCAGCCGATTCCCCTTTCGAGGCGTGGAGTGCCTATCCGATTCCTCTGCCAGTTGATAACCCCCCAATACGTGAAGTGTCTGGCCGATCTTCCTGCCAAGGCCTGGAGTGCCCAGCCGATTCCCCTGCCGACGCGTGGAGTGCCTAGCCGATTCCTATGGCAGCTTATAACCCACCAATAATGATACGCTTCCCTGATCTCCCTACCAAGAGTTGGAGTGCCCGGCCGATCCCGCAGCCGAGGTGGGAGTGCCAAGCCGTATTCCCTGCAAGGTGATACCGTTGGCAAGACATGAAGAGCCTGATCGATCCCCTGCCAGTTGATAAACCGCCAATACGCGAAGTTCC